>SJYO01014747.1:15641298-16023485 GCA_006410555.1 Capra ibex
GAGTGACGTCTACCACTAACGTCGGTACTTTAATTTTCCGCGAATGAGGAACCTTCCTTTCAATACTGGTTGGATCTATCGTATAAGTTTTCGTCTCTATAATGAAACGGTTGTTTCCAGGCAGATCAGTTCCGATACCAAAAAGGTCACCAGTACGTGCCTACACTCTCAACCTGACACTTCTTTCGACTCACGGCTTCTTAACTACGGAAACTGGACACCACGACCTCTTCTGAAAACTCTCAGGGAACCGGACGTTCCTCTAGGTTGGTCAGGTAGGATTTCCTCTGGTCAGGACCCACAAGTAACCTTCCTGACTACGACTCCGACTTTGAGGTCATGAAACCGGTGGAGTACGCTTCTCAACTGAGTAACCTTTTCTGGGACTACGACCCTCCCCAACTCCCGTCTCCTCCTCTTCCCCTGCTGTCTCCTACCCTACCGACCTACCGTAGAGGCTGAGCTACATGTACTCAAACTCACTTGAGGCCCTCAACCACTACCTGTGTTGAGGACCGCACGACACCAAGTACCCCAGTGTTTCTCAGCCTGTGCTGACTTACTGACTTGACTTATATTAAGAAGGAACATAGAAAAAAAAAAAACATTTGTCATCACCGAGTCTTTCCCATTCTACTAGAAGTATTTCAATAGATCGGTCTGGTAAGAAAGTTATAAGTATAATTGACAGTTCGACAAAGAGATAATTAAATTGGTAGACTTTGTGAGAACATATCACGTATCACCGTAACTACTCAAAAGTGTCAATGATTAATAACGCCACAAAATGAGAATTGTCATTTATGTACGTACGAGATTAACCAATAATCTTAAAAACATCGTTCTCACATATTCCTCTACACGAGAAATATATGAACTAGCGACTAGTGTATGTGCAACCCATCCGTTAGTCGACAAACCGAAACTTTTTATCGTTTCGTCTTGAACTTACGTAGGGACAACAAACAGTAGACACTTGGACAAAAGGAGTAGACACTGTATCCTTCAGTGTCGTGCATGGAGTATCCAGACAAGTCTAATTCACTCTCGTACGGACACGCCAAGAGTCCTTGAGTCGGGCAGCGAAATAAACCTGTCGCTCCTTGCTTCTACGTGCCCGCGAGTCGAATCACACTTGCACTGTGGAGAGGCGTGGTGGTGGGTCGAAGATTGTGTAGAAAAGACCACTCCAAGTGGCGTGTTGACGTCACGAGAGAGCACTTTGTCGTCCCTCGGCTCTCAGGATAAAAGAAGATCGCCATCTCACCAAATCCCCACCGACGGACTGGCAATGGGGTATTCGTCTCAGAGGCACGGAAAAAGAAAAATTTACAGATTATGAGTCTTTGACGGAAGACCAAATGAGTAATCTCAGTGTGGTGGCGACCGCAGGGTACCTCAGTGTCAAATAACTCGTGAAACCCTCTTGGCCTACGATACGACCATTGTGAAATGTTTCAGTCCCAGCGAACTAGAGTGTCGTTTGGATCATAAGGGTGAGATATCTGTCCCTTTGCCTCGACGACTCTTTAACTTCGTACTGATCGGGTTCTAGGGTGTCAACCATGTCAGACTCATCCCTCAGTTTGGTTCAGACAGTCTGAAAGGTTGAGTACAAGATTGGTAGCGGAATATTTGAACACGAAATTTAATAAGTCGTCGTATCTTAGACACGGTTTAACGACTATGTCTCATCAACAAGTTTACTACCCGAGAAGACGGAAACACGACAAGGGTAAGCCCGGCAATTCCCGTCTACCGACATGACACAGTTTTTCCTTCCACATAGTCACGATTCTAAGGATCTCTTAGACGCACACATACACTCCGTATTCAACAGGTCGCCACACAATTGTGGATTCCATCACCGAAAGACAAGTCAAATTCTACCTAGTCACGGGGAGGAGGGAGGAGGGGGGAGAGGAGGGGTAGGGAGGAGGGGGAGGGCGGAGGGGAGACGACTGCGAACGGAAGAGAGAGAGGTAGAGGCACATCGACACCAACTGCGGCATCCTGAGGAACTCCAGACCGTGACACTCCCACTACACCCAAGTACCTTCTACAACGTCATTGAGAGTTTATGCCTTGATCCACGACGTGAAGGACAGTCTTCACCTGAGTCGTTTTGTGCGGAAACTCCTCCGGACTGGACCGGCAAGGAGGAGACGAGAATTTGGTCCTGGGTTTATCCTACCCGAACGCCATGAACACCACGCACCCGTCGACACGCACTCATAGTCCAAGGTTTACCCACGTGACGGCTGGAAGTGACAAATAAGAGACGGTAAACTACCCCGGAAAACGACATAGAGTCGTTCATAGAAACTCGAAGGAGGGGTTTACTGAACACAACAATCATGGCCTTTTTACAAAAAGAGACGTCAACTAAACTGTCCCAAAATGTACACACAATCGTAGTTTGACTTGAAAGAAAAACTCAACGCTGTGTGTTCGACTCTTCCGCCTCCTACTGACCACCAACTGACAACACATTGTCGACCTTGAGACCGTTTAATCGGCTTCAAGTAAGACCCGAATAACTTAAAACAACATGGTGTATGTCTCTGGAACTCCAAACCTCGGTCGGTACCTAAGAGGTAAACCTACTACATTGGGAAGGAGACTCCTTACCGGAGAATCAAACACGAAAAGATGTCAACTTTTGAACGATACCTATAATATTTGTAAAACTGTCATTCGGGTGATCTGACACCACTAAATCAGCGATTCAACATAGACTGAGAACCCTGGTGTACCGGCCACATCGGACGGTCTGAGGAGACACCCTAAAGGGTCCGTTCTTACGATCTCGCCCAACGATAAAGGAAGAGGTCCCCTAGAAGGGTTGGGTCCCTAACTTGGACCCAGAGGACACAACGTCCTTTTAGGAAATGGGTGAGTCGATACTCCCTTCGGGGATGATATAGACTGTAGACTGATCTAAGACCATTCATAATATCGCTTGAATCTTAAAAGTCTTAAACTTACACAGGAGTATTAAACTGCACCCGAAAGGAGTACCGAGTCTACTGTTTCTTAGGTGGACGTCACGTCCTCTGGACCCAAGGTAGGGACCCAGTCCTTCTAGGGGACCTCCTCCTTACCAAAGGGTGAGGTCATAGGAACGAACCTCTCAGGGGACCTGTCGTCTCGGACCACCCGATGTCAGGCACACCAGTCTCAGTCTGTGCTAAGTGTGATTGTGAAGTAAAGTGAAGTACTAACCTGTCACAACCCCCCAGTCACAGTGACACCTATCAGATTTCGCCATGTCTTCAAAACCTTAATCTAGACTTAATCATGTCTAAGACCCAACAAGTGAATGACACCTGACCCCGTTCAATAAGGATGTCGGAGTAACAGGAGTGTCCTTTTCACCCTTGTATCATCGGGCACACAGGCAGCAACACCTCTCGTCTTCAGTCGCGACACGTGGAGTATGCCGCGATGATCTGAACGAACCACCGAGTCTACCATCTGAGAGGGACGCCACCTCTGGACCCAAACCTGGGACCCAGCCCTTCCAGGGGCCCTCCTCCCGTACCGTTGCGTGGGGTCGGACCCTTTAGGGTACCTGACTCCTCGGACCGCCCGACACCAGACACCTCAGTGGTTCTCAGACCGTGCTGGTTTCGACGATGGTGATTGATTGGTATGATGATCATAGTGATCAAAGTAAGAAAAGAAGGGGGAGGGGTGGGGACAGCGAAAAGAAGGTCATACAAGAGTGGGGTGCACCTTCTGTTAAGATCAAGGACGTACTAACCGCTTCGAGACACTCTAGACTCGACACATCTTGGGAGTCTGGAACAAAGCATTGTAAGGAAGTAAAGGCAGCGGAAGGGACGTGTCGGTGCGACCGGAGTCGGCGCGACCGGTCGACGAACGGTAGAGAGTCCAAGAAACATGAACGACTTGGGAAACGGCGTACGTAAGACAGGGCGTCGAAGTGTACGAACGAGAAACTACACCAAGACTAGTTAACGACATAGAAGAGTCTGGTAAAAGACCGTGGACAGACGTCTCGGTCAGAGAGGTGAGGTTCCTTAAAAGACGGTATTCGTGGAACAAAATAAACGAGATTTCGTGAATTCAGATTGACATTAGTATGGGGAGATGTGACATTGGAGGTGATACCATCCTTAGAACCGATAGAGTAAATAAGCAGTTATAATAAAGAGCGTGGACTTTTGTATCAGCTATGACGTACTCATACGCACAAACTTATTTACTTTTTTACATATCGGATCTGGTAGAAGACTTTTACATACACAAAAATAACAAAAACAACAACAACAACAAAAAATTCTATTAGGACTTTATTCTTGAATTCTCATGTCTCTTCTGATTTAAGGACATCTTTACGTAAACATTGTGTCACCGTATGGTGGACATCACAATGGAAAAGTCACCTGAAGACCTTCGTAAAATAAACCATAATCCTTTGTTCGTTAGTATATCTAGAATTATGTAAAAGTATACATCTCTTTGTCATAAAAACATTAACAATGTGTATATTGGGTCAAACAAGGATAAATTATCCTATATCTAAAAGCAAAATTCCAACATGTCTCATTCCATTTTAAAAGACATATAAACATAACCTTTATAGAAGACCCTAGAAAAATATTCGTCTGGTAAAATCTCTTATACACGATTATACTTTTATCAAGACAATGGAAAAATTGTCCATTAGATTTCTTCGTAAATCGAAAAGAAAATCGAGTAATTAGGTGTACTCAATGATTTCACGAATCCTTATCTAACGTACCTTATTTATATATATATATATATATAAAAAAAAAAAAATTAGTACAAAATCGGGAGTCCGTCGGGATTGACACACTTTGGAACAAACCAAATGGACTTGAAACAAGAGGTAGATGTACATCTTGTAGTTGGAACAGTGGACCTTATAACGTTCATAAATATTACTTTCTTGAGACTTTTTGACTCAGGATGACAAGTCACATACCATCAGGGAGTCCTGGACGGTGAGTATGGTTATAGGTACTTACGAGTTCAGGGTATCAACCGGTAGACATCGACATTGAGACATCGGACAAAGTCCGTCGACATTTAACACAACATGAAGTCACCTAAATAACTTTTTATAAGCGTACATACACTCTGGGTATGTCGAGTTTGGACTCAACAAGTCCTTAGTCGACATAGTAAAAATGATACATGACACTAATCGAAGGATATAAAGTGTAAAATAATTTCTTTTAGTACAGTAACATAATCACTTTCTTCGAGAAACACTGCACGGACAATTTCATCTAAAAATCTACGAAAACCAAAAGATTTTTATTAATAATTTGTGACCAACCCTGGTTTGAAAATTTTTTGACAACTTACAAGGACTCAATCAAAGGCCCGGATACACTTCATAAGGAACCCTCTTTTCCTTTAAACAGGTCACCCAGACATCGACCATGGTGTAAGGCACAAAGGTAGGTACGGTACTACAAAGAAAGACGACGGTGACCGGACAGAGGGATCCTAGACATCTAAAACCCTTACACTTCCCACCAAGGACCGTCTGACCTCCCTAGCGACGTCAAGTCGTACCCCGTCCGGGACTTAGTCCCGACTAGACGGTCGAGAAACGGGACGAGGTACTACTCTAGTCATACTTCATCTAACTCTCATACACAAATCTTTGAAATGTCATTAGACTGTACCCGAAGGGTCCATCGTGTCGCCATTTCTTAGGCGGAAGGTTCCGTCCTCTACGTTCTCTACGTCCAAGCTAGAGACCCAGTCCTTCTGGAGGACCTCCTCCTTTACCCTTGGGCGAGGTCACAAGAACGGACTCTTTAAGGTTCCCGTCTCCTCGGACCGCCCGGTGTCAGGTACCCTAGTTTTGCTCAGCCTCTACTAACTCGTCGACTTGTGTGTGTGTCATTAATCTCATTAACATATAGTCAACTTAGACAATTTCGAAACCCGTGTTCAAAAAACATAGAATATTCAAAACAAAAAAAGGTCATTAAAAATCTTAAAAATAAAAACATTACTTATCCTTTAAAATTGTTTAGACTGGGAAGTATTTATCAAACTCAAGTGTGGACTTCGCAAATTAGATGAATAAAACGTCACGATATTTAGTCCCTCTCACCTAGTTACAAAATACCAAAGACACATTCATTGTCAAAGACCCTTTTTTCATCTCCTCTCAATGGACCTTTTTACAGTGGACATCCGACACTGGTCAGAAATAAAACTGAAGAAAATGGACAGAACTAACGAAGATTTATTCTAATTGGTAAAGTAGTTAACTTAATACTTTTCACGACTTATTCCCGTCACCCTGAATATTTCTATCTGTTCTAGTAATCTTCAAACAATCTGAGTTCATACCCAAGGAAAGAATTTAAAAGAAAAAAATTTACTGACACTGTATGATATTGTCTCTTCCGTTACCGTGGGGTGAGGTCATGAGAACGGACCTTTTAGGGTACTTGCCTCCTCGGACCTTCCGACGTCAGGTACCCCAGCGACTCCCAACCTGCACTGACTCGTTGAAGTGAAACTGAAAAGTGAAAGTACGTAACCTCTTCCTTTACCGTTGGGTGAGGTCACAAGAACGGACCTCTTAGGGTCCCTGCCCCCTCGGACCACCCGACAGTAGATACCCCAGCGTGTCTCAGCCTGTGCTGACTTCACTGAATCGTCGTCGTCGTTGTATGATATTTCAGTGTACTTGAAGTACGGACTTCTACTCAGGACGGGTCTAATTACTTGTTTTTAATCAAAAAGAAAAAGGACTTGACCTTTTCGATCAGACGTCTCACTACTGAACACGAATTTCAATAACCAAACATATTCATTCCGTTTATCAAATAGAAATCTTAGTACTTTAGAAGTGACAAACTTCGGACAATTAGTCGACTAAATTACCAGTGGCAATGAGACTTCAAACCCTAAGCATAAGCATAAATCGAGAGTTAGAAAGACAGTATGACTCAAAGTTTACGAACAGTCTTTTTTACCTACACATGAGGAAAGGGACACAACACTTATCCAATAAATTTAGTCATTCCAAATTTATCCAATAAAATTTACTCGAATTTTTATGACAAAACATTCGTAAAGACAGTACGATCTTTATTGTAAACAAATTATTTATCAATCGTAAAGGTAAAGGTTGAAACTTAAATTAAAATCAGTCGTCACTGTCACAAGAGGGAAAACTTTATTAAGGGTACACGGACACAAAGAGTAAGAGTAATTCATTGTAGTCCGTGAAACATCTGTCTCCTGTACACAGACGCACGAATCAGTAAGTCAGTACAGACTGAGAAACGTTGGGGTACCTGATATCGGACGGTCCGAGAAGAACAGGTGCCCTAAGAGGTCCGTTCTTAGGACCTCACCTATCGGTAAGGGAAGAGGTCCCTTAGAAGGACTGGGTCCCTAGCTTGGTCCCAAAGGACGTAACGTCCACCTAACAAATGGTCGACTTGGTGGTCCCTTCGGGTCTGTTTCCATTATTCATCCATAATTCGGTCACCGACGACACCTTATCCGTTTCCTGACATTCAAGACACTCGTTAGTCACCTAGTTGGGTTCAGTATAAATTTATCTTTAGAGAGAGTGAATCGACTGGATTCAGTAGACCCCCTCTCTCCTCCCGACTCGTTCTCTCCTACGTAACTCGTTCCTCTCCAGTCAGGTAGACCCAACGAAGAACCGCCTCCTAGACAAGTTTCACGGACAACAACAGGACCCCTGCCTAATTTATACTGACACAGTCTCAGGTTCGTCTCTGAAGACACAATACCAATTAAAGAGGTACAAGGGAATTTCGTCAGAGTTACTGTGGACGTGATTCGACGGAGACAGAACACTGAATCCGGTCTTCGTTCCTTCTAGGGTCCCTCCCTCTTAGTCGGAAAAAATTTGTTAATCCAATTGTATTGTTTTAATAAGTATTACGACGGTGGCCTTCTGTCCAAATAAAGTAACAGTCTATAATGGAAAGTGCAACGAGTCTCAAAGAATTTATAGGCCAAATAAAGTAACAGTCTAAGATGGAAGGTGTAACGTGCCTCAAAGAATTTATCAACATCGACTATGAGGTAATACATAAGACTATATAAAAGTGAAATACTATGAAGATGGATAAAGAGACCAGAAAGATTAATAAAAACTCCGAGAGATTTCATAAAACAAATAGTACTCATAAGTCTGGTAAATTACAACTTACAATTGAAATTGGAATTTTTGGTCGTCTTTAATTGATTACTTACGACGTCATTTGAAGAAAAAAATGAATGTTTAAAAATGGAGACAATTTGATAAAGACATCCTATTTAAGGTCCCTTATCATACTAATCCACTATGTAATATGACCACACTATATAATTGTGCAGTCATAAGTATCGTCAGAACGGTCGGAATCGATATGAAAACAAAAAATTTACTTAGTTGTGGATACACCACAGGAATCGACGTGTAATCTTAGTGTACCCCTAAGATTAACATGTAATGTCAGAGGACCCTTGGAAATTTTTTATAACTACGGAGTTCCGGAGGAACTCTGAAAATAAAATAATCGCACTCCACACTTGACCTGTAATCCTAAAAATTTTCGAGAGGTCCATTAAGACTTTACGTTAATTCTAATTCTTGAAACGAATTGTAACGTAGACTTTTAATTAAGGACTCTCAAACAACCTAATCCAACCACCGAATTTAGACTAATTCTTCTTAGTTGTTACTTCACAGTTATCGAACTAGTGTAGTCATCTATGAATCTACAATTAGATCACACTTGAATAAATAAATAAAAAAAAGTGAATAGAACCCCTACATAATCCAGAACTACATATGTGTTGATCAATAGTACCATCCAACAATTTTTGGTAAAAAGTCCTAGAACTTTCGTCACTTCGATCTTTTACCTCTTGAAACCGGTAATCTCCTTGTGCTATCAGATGTTCAGTACCTTGGTACCTCATTCTCTCGGGTTCAGCGGGGAGTTCTCACTTTCACTGTCTCTTTTTACAGGCGTTTTCAGTGCCTCGTGTGTGACATGAGACACAGGTATTACGTATCATTAGGTCTTTAGTGTAGAGAAGTTTCGAATTCGGAGTTTCAGGTATACAATTTTTTATAAATCAAACAAAGTAACCACGTTTGATCCGTCGTCTCTCTCAAAAGACACCACCAAATCTTACAGTCGGGTTTAAGGCCGAATCGACCGACAATCCGTGCAATAATTTAAAGAATACCAAAATTAAAGGAGTCGACGGTCAGAAGGGAGTGTCCCATCAATCTTCTTATTTGATCCACTACATACATTTGTGTCGAGTCGTAAACTATGTAGTAACTTATTAAGTCGTCAGTTCCTCACTACTACCAACGTGGGTAACGAACACCTTCTCTTGTCCCAGGTCATAAGTCACTCATGAATTACGTATGCAGGACCCCGAAGGGACCATCGAGTCGCCATTTCTTAGGAGGACGGTCACGTCTACACCCAAACTAGGGACCTAGCGTTTCTAGGGGTCCTTCTACCGTGCCGGTAGGTCAGGTCTTAAGAACGGACCCTTTAGGGTGTCTGTCTCCTCGGAGCGTCCGACGTCAGGTACCCAAGTGTTTCTCAACCTGTACTGACTTCGTTGAATCGTATGTGTGTGGTTATCTACCTATCGTAAAATAGGAAACTTCGTTACTAAATAGACAGGGAAGTCTTTCTCACGCAAGAACCACTAGGGTTTGGTAAACAAATGTTTCATATAGGGATGACAAGACGGGACCTCACTTTAGGGTTGTTCATAACCTCATGCCCGGTACACAACCCTCTACCTTGTCCCGTCACGCTGGGCCGGTCAGTCTTCTGCCCTCCAGGACCGGAAGGAATCGCCAATGTTCCTCACCTCTTCAACATCCTGTTGTGCTCTCTAGAAAGTCGAGAATCTCCACCCTCTGGCGAGACCCTCAGCTCGACCTGAGAGGTCTATTTTGAGTCCCACGGGTTCTTACCAAACTTTAGTTATATAATTGTCCTACGAACTTTCAAAGGGCATAAGTGCCGCAGTCAGGAAATATAGAACCTCAGACAAGACCCCGCACCAACTCACATCGGGTCGCTCTCCAAGAGGCTCTGGGTGTCGTCGGACACTGCGACGGCATTCCTTCATGGCGGACGGGACGCGGCGACTGCGGTGACCATCACTCGCGGGAAACGAACCGAGCGCGACCACCACAGGAGTGCCCCACTCTTGCCTCTCCAGCACCTCTAGGCAGCACGAGGGGAGAGGGACGTCGCAAGTGTGCGGAAGTAGATGTCTAGAAGAAAGAGAGTAAAAATAAATAAACAAATAAAAAGGAGAGTTTCGGAGTAGACTCCGAGACCGCGGAGAATTAGGTGGTCGACTTTATTGGTCTTTAAGATTACTTAAACGCCCACACGGAAGAACCGGACGGTCTGAACCACCGTATTGTAGGACCACACACAAAGACTCCATTTAAAATCTATGGATCCGTATAGGAAGAAGTGCCGTCTTTATGTTCCGGTTCCCAGCCCACTGACTGAGTCGCGACGTCTTAGGGTGGACGGTCGCGTCCTCTGCTTCCTCTGAGCCCAAGGTAGGGACCCAGTCCTTCCCGGGGGACCTCTTCCTTTGTCGTTGGGTGAAGTCATAAGAACGACCCCTTAGGGTACCTGTCTCCTCACACCGTCCGATGTCAGGTACCCCAAAGTCTGTGTGTGTGTGAAGAGGCACCGGTTTTACAGTCACGTTTGGTTCCCAGTTCAGTTAATGGTTGTTATCCGTATCTCTCCCGAAGACTAGTCCTCTTGTCCCTCATCAATGAGATACTTGTTCCCTTCACTTGAATTTGACCCTTCTTTCGGACAGGGAGTCTTGACTCTCGCACCCCTCCGTCGGAGGTCGGGTTGAGCCGTCCTGTCACCGGTCCCTCCGGACCCGAGACGGAAAGGACGGGCGAGAACCGGGGTAGCCATCTCGTCGAGACAAAGACGTACACAAAGACAAACTTTGAGAAGTTGATGTATCTTCACCCTTTTGGTCACAGAGCCCACTGAACAACGTCAAATAGAGTTCGGAGACTCGACCGGAAAAAGTACACGCAGACGACGGGTACACAACTTCTGATCCCCGAGGGTCCGGTCACAGGTGTACTTCAATTCGTCTACTGCACCCCTGGCAAACAAATAAACTTGACAAACATGGTGGGGATGGTCATAAATGTCGTTGTCACCGACACAAATATGAGACACAATAGAGACAACTTTATACATAAAAAAATCGAACACAGCATTAAATTAAGTTTTGGTAATAAAAGGAGGAATCATTATGTAATTTTACTACAATAATGTTCATTGTCGTAACATTTCAGTTAATTTACATAAATCCCGTATTATACGATGTGTCCCCATTTTGGGGGTACTCTAAGAAAGACGAAAAACAAAGGTGCCTCCACCGTCATTGTCGTATACGGTGTAACACCAGTGGCCTGTCCTTAGGGTACAAACTGGAATCTTGCCATAAACAAATAGGAACTCTTTCCATAGTACGAATAGGACCATCGGGACCGCAGATCGTTTCACGGACGGTAAATCATCTTCGGGTTCAAGTCCTTCAACTGTACACAAGTTGATTCCACACTCTTCTCTTTCTTTTTCGGTCTCTTTTGTCACCTACTTATCCTCCCAAGAATTCCCGTAGTTCACTCTTTTTCAAAAATTTTCTTCTTAGTCCAGTGGTAAAAATCTAAGATACTTTGGGTCTGAGTCACCCCTTTTTCGGTGACCTAAACCCCCAAATAAAACAGTTACCTCTGGGTACTGTCTCTTCAGAATCTTCGGTATCCCCTCCGTCACCACCACCACAAACTCAGACGGCCCGAAAAAACGCTGGGGTATCTGACATCGGGCTGAGAACGGACCTTTTAGGGTACCTGCCTCCTGGACCATCCGACGTCAGGTACCCCAGTGCTTCTCAGCCCGTGCTGACTCGCTGAAGTGAAAGTGAAAAGTGAAAGTGCGTAACCTCTTCCTTTACCGTTGGGTGAGGTCACAAGAACGGACCTCTTAGGGTCCCTGTCCCCTCGGACCACCCGACGGCAGATACCCCAGCGTGTCTAAGCCTGTGCTGACTTCGCTGCGTCGTCGTCGACTGACATCGGGTGGTCCGGGGGAGACGGGTGCCTTAAAAGGTCCGTCATGCAACGGTGAAGGAGGAGGCCACCTAGAAGGGTTGAGTTCCTAGCTTGCTCGTAGAAGACGCGAACCGTCCACCTAAGAAATGGTGACACGGTGGTCCGTTCGGCGGTCCCCTCTCTTATCCGAGGTTTACCGTTTCGGAAATTAACAAATTTCCCGGTCACCCCTCCGTCTTCCCTTCCTTACCGCCACCCGCAACACACGTCTAATCTCCCCAATGTCGCCACTAAGAGTTGCGGTCGTAACGACCATCAAACCCCGGACTACTGACACAACATGGTATCCCGCACCAGGGCACGGAGCCTCCCGTCGGCGGCGTCGGGACCCCCCTGTCACTCTTTGCGGACGTCTGTCACAGTCTACAGGGGACCCCCGACCACGTCACCCCAGCTCTGACGACGACCGTGTGGGTGAAACAACGAAAGAGAGGAGACGAGGCAACAGACGACCCCACAAGTACCATGAACGTCCGTCTACCCCTTCCTTGACGAGGTCCTTGTCTACCCTTCGATGTCCGTAGGTCCCCCGCTACGGACTTAACCAATGGTCTCCCGTCAACTATCCCCTTGTCCCGTTTGGGTGGCAACTCTCTCCACGGGACTTCAATCTTCTCGACCCTTCTACACAAATTACACCTGAATCAAGTACAATCAAGTACCGGAACTCGAAGAGTGAGACTTCTCTCTTTTCTAGTGGACTCCTACTTCATCTACTCCAATTACAACCCAGAAACTCCCTTAATGTCTTGTAAAACCATTGGGAACACCCCTACGTAATTGCGTGTACTCATTTTTCTCTAGGACTCGTCGTCACTCCGGACCGGCTTATCCCTGAAATTTTTTAATGAATGTTGTAATTAATTTTAGGATCTCCCCTCCTGAAGGGACCACTGAGTAACCTATTCTTAGGTGCCCGTGTCCTCCGCGTTCAAGTTAAGGATCAGACCCTTCTAGGGTGTCCGGTGTCTCGTCGATTCGGGCGTACGGCATCGATGACCAGGAGCGGGACCTCGGGTCCCCGGGACTGACGACCTCAACAAAAACGCGGATCTCGGGCACGAGACGTTGTCCTCTACGGTGGTGGCACTCTTTGGACACGTGGCGCCGATGTCCTTCGGGTACGTTTTCGTTGTTTCTGGGTCGCGTCGGTTTTTATTTTTCCTTTCTTTTTCATTTCGTTTTTAGGGCCTCTTCTTTATTTGGATACTGGGTTGGTGACATTGTGACAACATTAAACACGTGAAGTGACAAATATGAGTTGCGAAAAACGGAAAAAATAAAACGACTCATATCTAAAATCACAATGACTTGACAATGAACTCAATATCAATTACTGATGTCTTATCGGACATCCCGAAGGGATCACCGAGTCACCATGTTTCTTAGGTGGACGGTTACGTCCTCTCTGAGTCCTCAGTACCCAAACTAGGGACCCAACCTTTCTAGGGGACCTCCTCCTTTGCCGATGTTCATAAGAACGGACCTTTTAAGGTACCTGTCTCCTCGGACTGCCCGACGTCAGACACCCCAACGCTTCTCAGCCTACGTTGACTCACCGAAAGGGAATATTCCGATCGTGTGTCCACGTCTATAAAAGAAATTAATTAGTCTATCGGAGATCAATGACCGAACCAATCCAGCACAGGTGAAGAATCATTGTAAACAGGAATTACGACATCGTGTGGAAGTACCTCGGAACGACCTAAAATAAACACCTAGGTCATTTCCGAAGTATGTCACGGCTCACGTCTCGTCCTTTGCACAACCGGAGTCCCAGCGAAGTGACTCCAAGAGGGACTGGGTGGTGTAAATTTTGACGTTTGGGTAGAGACGAAGTAACAAAGGTGGTGGGGACGACAGAGGTCTTGTGACCCACAAAATAGAACTAACGAGGATAGAGGGAACGATTCAGGTGTCTGAGGGTGTCCGCCCTGTTCCTAAACCCCAGTCAACTGGCCTGGTCTCTCATGACCGTACATTTATGAACGACTCACCACCCCAACTGGGTCTACCTGTCCGTTCCGCTCGAACTTCTCACAGGTGTCGTCGTGTATAAGTACCTTCGGTCACCCTCCCATTAACGTGAATGATCATGAACCAAAGGTCCACCCGCGCTTTCGTCGTCGTCAGGCGCACCGACTACTTGACCCTCTACCATCCCAATCGCGACAACCGTCGACCACACACGAGGAGACCGTCCTCTCGCACAGGGTCCCAAAGGAATGATGTCTTCTTCGTCAAACTCTTAATTGTCACCGTACCAACCATCTTTTACGGTAAAACGGTCCTTACCTGACATAGTGACAAATTAACGGAGACGGAACCGGTCGTCGGGGGAGAACCGAACGACACACAAACTAAGTGTGACATACCATGACATATTCAATTCAACATAAAAGTTCCTTAAAGAAAAAAGTACTAGCCTCGTTCCTACACATACACCATTAGACTCATTCGTCCATACGGACAGTCCGGACTCAATTCGTCCCGATCACTGTCACAGTGGAGTCGGGTCCACCGTACCACCATTTCTCGGACGGACGGTTATGTCCTCTGTGTTCTCTGTCCAAGCTAGGGACCCAGCCCTTCCAAGGGGACCTCTTCCCGTACCGGTGGGTGGAGTCATAATAGTGGACCTTTTAGGGTGCCTGTCTCCTCGGAACACCCGATGTCAGGAACCTCAGAGTTTCTCAACCTGCATGATTGTGAGAATGAACCATTTATACATTCTATAAATCGTACTGTATAAAATTCGTTGACAACCCTCAGAACGAACTCATACCTTTAACATTATCAAAAGAAGACCTTGTCGGAATTAACAGTGGAAGTCGGTCATATACCGAGAGGTCAAACAATGTCCAAAAGATGACATGGTACCAAAATCAAAAGTCTAAGGTGCATAAGGGACCACTTAACAATTCCTGCCTGTCCATACTAAATCACCTGCTTTGTGACCTAACTGTCAACTTCATTACAAAGGCAGAGTACAAACAGTCATCACTGTACAGATTTAAACAAGCAAAGAAGGACAAATTTTGTACTATCACTAGGGGTCGTGGTGAGAGACGGAAGAAGGTCTTGGAGACCCTGTGAAAACAGTTGTATGACCAAATAACCTTGACACATTTCTCTAAAGTACAAAACTCCAGATAGGGTCTTTACGGAAAACGGAATGGATACGGAAAAAGCCGAAATAAACTTATAACTGAATAGACGTCACTAAACTCAACTCGACTCAACCAGTAGAAAATTTAAAATTTTCAAAATTAAATACAATAACCTTGGTTGACGAAATAAGTTTTATCCTAAACTATTAATATAACTGTTCATATCATACTATTCTGTATCATAAAAAGAGATATATCAAAACTGAAACTCTTAAAACTCCTATGTAGGAGGTGAACAAAAATTGTTTCTAACCTGACTGGAACGTATCTAACCTCGCCAATTAAAGAAGGGAAGATTCATTTTAACTGGTGTTAATCGTATACGACATTGGGTAAAATTCTGTTTACGAATCCTTCTGAACGAAAAAAAGAAAAAACCTTTTGGTAAGAGGAATGTAACGAGGAGCAACAAACAAACACTCGTATTATAATTGAGAGAGTCCTAGGGCCAGAAGAGAAATAGAACTAGTTTCTTGTAGGAATCCTTCCTTAGGACGTAAAAGGTAAATCGGGTAACCACTGAAGAACACTTCAATACACAGACTTAATGGACCCTTGAAAGACCTCGTCTCGGAGTTTCTCGTCACTCCAATCTTTCAAATGTATTCTCAATCTCTTAAATTGGATACGGACTCTCCGACTGATATTCACATATAATATAATCATACAAAAATATATAATCATATACATAATGTCACATAAGTGCACAAAATATATCTCTTATATGTATACATAACCTTAAAGGGTGCACCGCGATTATCACTTCTTGGGCGGACGGTCGCGTCCTCTGGATTCTCTACACCCAAGTTAGGGACCCAGATCTTCTAGGGGACCTCTTCTTTTCCCGTTGGGTGAGGTCATAAGAACGGACCGCTTGAGGTACCTGTTTCCTCGGACCGTCCGACATCAGAGACCCTAACGTTTCTGAGTCTGTGTCGACTCGCTGACTCGTGTATGTACGCATACATAGGGAATTGGTCGTAAACGAAGAAAGGTCCCTCCTACGACCTCTTGGTCTGAGGACCTCGTCAAACAGGATACTTTAGGGAATGCCTCTGACAAGACACTCCGTAGTGGCTCTCGACCTGCAGATATACGATTGGAGGCTCAGACTTGGTGTGGTCCTCGGGGGTGATGGACCTCTGTCAACGTGACCTGTATAAAAATTTGAATACTTGTAGGTTGTCGTCGATTACCACTCCTTCTTTTAAAGGTAAACCTCAGAAACCATGGGAGTGGGTAAGGGGGTCACTCGAAACGGTATTAATCTTGTATCGGCACGCAGGGAGTCTCTAACACTTTGGACACCTCGTCAAAATCGACGTAAGCTTCAGTCGTAAATATCGCTATCTCGAATCGTGGCCCCATCATTGTTCCCTTCTGACCCTTTTAAGAAGTAACCCAAAACGGTCCGAAAATTTTATTACTCTGTGTGTGTGTGTGCGTGTGTGTGTGTGTGTGTGTGTGTGACGGCTGTCTCTTGGCTCGTTGTCGATCTCGATCGTAAAAGACCGAATTTTCCTTTAAACAAATTGTGACATTTAAACAACCAAATGGAAATATTTTGTTTTACTCGATTTGACAAAGACTCTACCAACGATTTCTTGTCCTTGGTTTAAAGGATTCTTTGTCAGAAAGGAGTTGAGAAAGTTACTCACTACTGGTGCAACGATATAAATTTAACTATCAACACGTATTTTTCTAGTGATTTTTTTTATTTCTAAAAATATTAGGTGAGTTCGGAAGTTCTATTTCAACAACGGTCTGCATTTTTGTAATGTCTGAGGGACCACCGTAAATAATACCTATTATATGTGCAGTACACCTAGGTAGAGAGAACCGGCATTGTAGATTTTCCGATTCAAATCTATTAAAAAGGTGGGTAAAATAAAGTCTCAACTAAACTAAACCTTTTTAGAACCGTCATTAAAGTAAATTCCAGTAGAGCCCAGTCGAGTGGCGGTCTCAGAAGAGACCCTCGTCTGGAATAAAGTCTCTGGTCACCCGGTCCTGTGAAGTGCCGTCCCAACATCTGCGTAAACGGAGACGGAGAGGCCCAACATAAATAAGGTTTGATCCACAGTAAAATAAAAGGAGACACCTCTACCGACTTTTGAGTCCAAAAGAAATCTCGAGAAGATGACCCACTTACCATCAGGTAAGTCTTTGTCGTCAAAGGTCTACGGTTTCGATGGGTGTTCTACACCTTTATCAAAGGATCTTTGGTACTCTTTAATCTTGACACTCTTCTATGTACACAATCCTCGTAGATTTTAGAAAGTTCGGTATGGTTAAAAAAGGAGGTTTAGGGGTAAGTCAGTACAAGTGGGAAACAATTTAAGTCACTGGGCAAAAGTATTAAGAAACCTCAACCAGTGGTAGAGTCCTCCTTCCTTCGTTCACTAAAACTCAAGAGAATTTCTTCACATCGTGCCGTCAAGTCACGTTTAGACAAAAAGAGCATGACAGAATAATCTTCCTAGACTCACTCGAACTGCACAAAATGTGAACCTGTACACTTGAAAGTGTACGCTGGGTCGCGGGTCTGTCCTCGTCCACTACTAGGTCCCGACCTCCGTGTCCCCGGCTCACCGACCTCCTCACTCTGCCGCCGTGTACCACACACGCTCTCTAATAGGATTGTCTCGTTTGCTACTCACTCCTCGCTTGGTCCTCAAAGTCTTTTATCAAGATCCTCGAGGGAGCACCGAATCACCAGTCCTAAAGTCCGAAAGAGTCGACACCGGGCCGAAGTCAGACACTAGTCCTTCGGCCCTTAGGGCGTCCGACACGTCACGCCGGCTTTTTATTTATTCCTCTCTTTTGGTGCCTAAGTTTTTTGTCACAGTAAGATTCCCAAGGACTTTGAAACTATGTCTCCATTTGGGAGAGATTGCTAGTCTGCACAAAACAAAGAGAGGTAAAAAAAGGATTCGAAGCAGATTGTACACGAACACCAAAAATGTATTAAAATTGAAATCTAATTGAAAATAAATAAAAGATTTTGTAATATTTATAGAAAAAGGCTAAAGTGACATCAGAAGTGACAATTGCAGCCCTTATACACTGTCGTATCACAAGATGTGGTCCAATAATTGGTGCTAACAAGATTGGTAAGGGTATATCTACCGATACAGACAAAGAGTTCAACGTTTCTGGATAAAAACTCTACTGGATATTTTATAGGAGTTTCGTGTCATGGTAGACTCTTATTACTTTTTAAGGGAGAACGAGCAAACTATACAATAAACAAATTATAAGTCATCATCTCCTTGTCTCCTTGAGAAATAGTCTTCACTTTCTTTCTTAACTTAGTACGGTGAGAAAACTTTAATAATATCGGGGTATTGATTTTATCAATTGGATCTAACTTGTCTCGGACAAAACCTCTAACTCCCTACGACACATTGAGGATCCATTCTTAAGGCCCGTACCCTCGTATACAGACAAGGAACACTAACTTCTCTCTCAAATGGTCTGACCAGTCCTAAACAAAAATGAACATATATGTTCCGTCCTTCCTTCGACGGAGACGGGGAGATTTCCGGGATATTTTCCATCGAAAAAGTTGACACGACAAAATTTTATTCCAAAGAACTCCGAGTCAAAATTAGAGGAAAGATTTTATTCAACTATTATATCTTTTATCGGTATAACATAAAAGAACCGTAGAAATAGTAAGATCACTAATACGTCGATAGTCCTTTGACTCCAGTCCCGGCTCCCTCGCAAATAACCGTAAATAAATCCAACCGAGTAGGACACTGAAATCTTCCCGATCTTACGATCACTGAACAGAGGGTGTCTTAAAAGCGAATGTCTACAGTCACTGTAGAAAAGAGTACCAGTCAAAAAATTTTTTGTAGAAGATAAAAGAGGATCTTTTGTTCGGAGTTCGTCTACCTGTCAGAGTACGGGAGTCGCCACTGTCGTGTCCTTGGAAGTCCAGGGGGGTCACTGGTCCTACGTCAACCAGTGAAAGAAGGGGTTCGCAGTCTCGGGTGTGGGTCGGTCGTCGAACGGAGACGACTTCGACGACTCTCGACAGTCGCGACGGTCCCCTCGTGGCACCCCGTCTGTCTCTCGAGGACACTACACAGGCCACACTGGCTCCTCCTCCTATGTCTGGGAAGGACGTCCTTCTTCTCGTGTCCACACCGCTCTTGTCCTCCACTCCACCCCGGTCGTGGACAGTGTCTGGGACCCGGCCGCAGACGAGGGTTGTCGACGCAAGGCTCGCACGGGCTACCGTCTCCTCTCCTGGGTCTTCCGGAAGGCAGGACACTTCAGTCTCTACTTCTTTGATGCAGAAACCGCCACCGGGGGGTGCACCCCAGGTGTCCGTCGCAGGACGTCCCCCGGGACCGGGTCCGGACGGGACCTCCGTCCGGCCACCAGCGAAGTGGTCGTCCACGGTCACGGGGGCTCCGATGTCCTCTTTCCCTTGTACCGGAGCACGTGGGGTCACGACGGTAGCTCCCCTTGTACGAACTTCACCTTCTCTCATACTTCTCTGTCAAACTCCTGGGGTCATAGTCGTACCGACCTCGGAGACGGCCTTTTCAGTGTCTGTTCGGACACCTACCTCGGTCGGAAGGTCTGCCACAGAACCGGCGGTCAGGGGACCTACGACTGTTTGGACGTCTTAACTAGGAACGTTAATCATTACCGTTTCGACGGTAACTGGTTTGACGTCTTTGGCTTTAAAGATTTTCGACATGTCTCTCACGAGTGTGAAGTCCTCGGGTCTTGGGAGTCAATTAAGGTCGACGACGTCCGTTGCTCCAAAGTCTTCCCGAGGCTGGGTTGTGAGGGAATCGGTCGCACACACGTGGTCCCAGCGGGAGACTAAATTGGAACAGGCCCGGAGTGTTTCTACACTGCGGATGGGGTCTTAGTCTTCGCGTCAGTAGATCACAAGTGTCGGTTCTGTCGCTTAGTGGGTAGACGAGGTGTCGACCCTCACTATTTGAAACGTGTCGGGGACCCACAGTCGGTTCGTGTCCCTGCAGACCACCGCACAGCGAACGTCTTGTGGCACTGCTGTGCCGGGGGGTCGGACTCTCGTGCTGGTGTCTTGTCGAGCCGTGTGCCGGGGGCGGGTGACGGTCGACGGGCTCGCCGGGCGACCGGTTGAGGTGGGTCTTGTGGGGTCTGTGGGGTCTTGCACACCCACGAAGAGGAGAGGTTCAAAGTCTATTTCTTTCGGTTCCTCTTCTAGACTTTCGCCTCACGAGCAGTCGTCTAGGCCGACTCCACCAAGGTGTGGGCGTCCGGCGAGGGGGGTTCCGACTCTTTCTTCCCCACAGCACGGGCCGACACTGTGGTCCGCCCTGACAGACAGACCGTCCGTCAGGGTCGTCACTTAGTCATTGGTTCCTACTGCGTGAGAGCGAGCAGGGGAGGGTCTCACTTTTCCCTTCTCGTCGGGAGGTTGGTGTGTGTCCACCACCTCTACCCGGACTGCCTCTGCGCTCTGCAGGCCTCCTCGTCGGAGGTCTTCCGCCGCGCCGCCCGGACCCGGGTGAGGGGCGCCGGGATCTGGGTGGTGGGCCGTACCCCTTGTGGCCGGGGCCTCCTGAGTGACCCCGCGTCCTCGCGGGGAGGGGGAGTCGCCGGGGGCTTCGGGGCCGGCAGCTCCCCCGGTGGCGGAGGCGGGACGAAGGACCCCCAGTCCGGTGACGCTGACTTCCTCCTTCTTAAGTCCACCAAGGACTCCCGGGTCCTCCGCTCCCGTTTCGGGCCTGGACAGGGTGGTGACTCCTACCGCGAGAGACGAGTCTTCGTAGTGTCCTTCTCACGTCTGGTGGCGGAGGACACGGTCTCCGGGGTCCCCAGGGGCTTCTCGGGCCGTGTCGTCGACCCCGTCTCCTGTCTCGCGACGTCGGGCCGTTGAGGGACCCGTGTGGGAACCGGACAGAAGTGCGTCTTCGATTTGGGTTGTTCCTTCACCGGGGTCGTCGGAGGGCCGGCTGCCCTCCACCCCGGCGTGTCTCGGACCACGGTGGTCCTCGGCCAGGCCGACGTCTGAGGTCGGTCCTGCGGGGTCCATGTCTCGGCTCGTCGAGTCGAGGTCGCGGTTCAGACAATCGTCCACCCAGGCTCCGCGGCTTGACGTCAGGTCGAAGGAGCCGAGGTCTACGACTCCACCTTTTGTGGGGCAGGGACCCCTTCTCGCGGCCCACACTCCACTCACCTCTACGTCACTACCTGCCACGGGCCCAGGCACCAGATGTTCGTCGGGAGCCCCGGTCCTGCCTCCTACCTAGAGTGTTTCGGGGTCTGTGGAGCAGGACGGACCTCCTCTTATGCTAGGACCCAAACGGACCTCGAAGTGGTCGGTGTCCGCGCTGACTGGGGGTCCCGTGACGCGGGGGCCTCGACCACCGCGGAGGCCCACCCCTCTTCTTCGACCTCCCTCGTCTGACACCGAGACAACCGGACGTCCTCCGGGTCCCCCTGTCAGTCCGCGTAGCGCTGGGAGGAGTCGGACGCCCACCTCTTGCGGGGGGTCTCTGCCCCGGGAGCCCACTCCGTTCCCCACGGGGGCGAGACGGAACGTGACAGAGGTGGTTTCGGGACGTAGCCGGGCTCCCACGGCTGAGGTAGCTCCTCCGGCGGTCGGCGTAGCACCTAAGGCAGTATCTCGTTCAGTTCCGGAGGCCTCGTGACTACTGTCTCCCCCGAGGGCGCGTGCCCAGTGACGGGTCCGGAAGGTCACGCCAGGGTCCCTGCCTCGGGTGTCGCGCACGAAGGCGACCCCTCTGCTCGGGGGACGTCGGACGCCTCTGGGGCGGACACCTGTCACCACCGTCTCTTCGGAGACCCTCGGAACTCGTCACGAAACGACCTTCGCTCCTCGGTCTCTAATAAGACGGACAGGTCCCTGGACGTGGTCTCTGTCCATTCGGTGTGTCTCATGTGTTCGTTGGCAAACTCCCTATCTGAGGGAAGTCTCAGAGACCCTACACGACCATTTTTATGTTCGCAGTGACGACAAACCTCCGACACACAAGTGACCCAGACAAGTGACCCAACCAACGGTCCGATGGTCAGTTGTGGTAGGCCTCTCTGTGCAGTACAGTCTGATCCTGTCTAAAACGAAGGACATAAGGTCTCGGGACCGAACTATCGAGTCTTGGATGCTTACGAGACAGACAGGGTGACCTTGTCGACGTTCAAAGGATTGGACCTTTTGTCAAGGCTCTAGGGTCCACGAGGTTTTACTATTTCCTTACCTCGTCTACAAAACTCAGTGCACAGAATCAGGAAAAAGAGCTCTTGACACTGTGTGTCACAGCTGTTTCACACAAAATAAATGTGCGGACTTTGAGGGAAAGAAACGGGTGGTAGGATCAGGCACAGGACTCGTGTAAATCTCAGTCCCACCAAAGTCTTGTCGACCGTCATAGAAAGATTCGGCTACCGGGTCGTAGGGTGTACCACCGTAATCCAGTAACCACCTCCGACCCCCCTTCCCTTGCGGGATGAAAAGGACGGGCTCCTCGTCCGGAGGACAGGGTAACGGCCACCGAGAACCCGTCGGTCGGCAGACCCTTGACCCCTGGGACGCGGCACGTCCTGGATCCTATGTCCTAAAGGCGGGCTCGGACCAGACGGCGCGACAGTGTCCCGTCTGCAACACAGACGAATAGAGCCACTTCGTCGACGTCGCTCGTCTAACGAGTGTGTCGTCGTCGGGGCAAGGTAGACGCCCATTGGTACAGGTCTCTCTCGTTTCTCTTCGGTGAACACGAGCCACCTTTCTCTGGTCGGCGTATCTTGAAGAATAACCCCCAACTCCGACTCCGAATTTGACTTCAGCCTGACCCAAAACTGAGAACTGCAGCAAGTTCCAGTCAACTCAAGTGTGAAACTCTGGTGGTGGAGAAGGGTCTCTATCTCCTGGATAGAGGTACGAGCGGGGGTCTGTGAGTATCCATTCTTCGGACAAAACAAAAATAGCAAACTAACAAAAACGTCAAGGAAAATTTAAAACTTTTTGGGGAAATGACATCGATACACACTTCTCAACGCCCCCACCCCGTCCTTCTCTTTACTTACTTGTCTTCTTCCTTTCTTCAACGAAACCTTTTTCTCGGCAAATTTGTGTCACCGGTAAAAAGGACTATTTCCCAAAAATTGGTAAATATTAGACAAAATGGTCAACTCCCTAAATTCTTTGGGTATCATCATCAAAGCCACCGAAGTCCGAAAAACAAAAGAATTATAGAACCTAACAATCGGTACTCGTTTAAAGATAGTGACAGTTAGAGTCCTAAATTTATTCTTCCAGAAATTAAAAATTTTATTTCGTGTTGTTGTCCAGATAAAACCCCCGGGACCGTCCAACTGTAAAGTTTTCTTACCCTCACCGACATTCGACTACGGGTCGATACAAGAAAAGTAAACCCACGACGCAGAAACCGGTGTACCCGACCTTACTAGAGAGAAAGGCCGAGTCATCAGTCTTAAATTGGGTTCATTCAATGTCTGATTCATTCCAACAGAGGTCTCATGGGACACTCTTTTCCATCTATGGTTCTTCTCAAAGTCTGAAACCAAAAATCATCATGTGTTTATATAATTCCTACGATTCCTTAACCCAGACTCTAAAATTCAGACATCCTTCCCTTTACTCTGTCTTTAGTTCAAAATTGTCGCAGACACCCAAACCTCACCCACCTATACACACCCTCCCAATGAGGACTGCGGAGCTCCGCAGTGCACACGAGGTACGATTACCGGAGGTTCCTGTCCCTCTTCATTGGTCACTATTTCGTTACCCACGAAAAAAGTCTTTTATCGGTCCTGACCCCTTTCAGGGACCAGTGCAACGGGGTCTCTTTTTCGTGGGTTCACACTAGAGTCTGGTTTCCCATAAAAGATCCTTCAAATGTAAGGTGAATACTTAAATTGGGATGACGAAACATTCACCCGTCTGTAGTCACATTGACGACCAAACCTTCCCGGGTGTATCGTAACCGGAGACAAAAATAATGTATGACGACAGTCGTCTCGGTTTATCTTTAGTTCTCCTCCCTTAGTGTATGGAAGTTAAGCTTACTTCCCTGCGCCGGGCCATGCATAGTTCTCGTAACGGACGGTACGAAACCCTTCAATCATAACGTACTGCCTCAGTCCGGTCAGGACCCCCCCGACGGTCGTGGGACGTTCAGGGTCATTAGAGACAAATGACGACACTGACCCACGACGAACGGTTCTATGTATAAAAGTCCACTACCTATAATAGTAGTCCTATCATTCCTAAATACTCTTTAGTACAGAGGTTTATTTACTTTATTTTTAGTTGTGGACAGGGGGCTGGGGGTGGTTTTTTTTTTTGTTGAACAGAATGAGTGTATTTTTACAAAATTAGTTCCTCATAAATTCCCCTAACGAATCAGTCAAAAAAAAAAAAAATTGGAATTAGTGTATAATACTTTACCTTCTGTCTAAAAACAAGAAACCTGTTGTTTTGTAAACGGAAAAAACCAAAAAAAAAAAATTAACGATCATTCTAGTACATTAATTTTTATTTCCGTTTCTTTCCTTTGAATGTTCATAAGTAAATATCATTACATCGAAAGGATTTAGATTTCATCTCGAAATATGTACAGTGTCACACGATAATCTTATGTTAAAAAATCTAAATAAAAATTAACCTCCTATTAACGTTATAATACAACCAAAGACGGAAAACTTAGCTGACACTCATATGTATACAGGGGATGTAGAACTCGGAGAGAGGGTGAAGGGTCGGGATCTTATATTAGAATTATATGAAGTACTAATATATGACTCATATATGATATGATATTTTACATGAGAAACCACTTTCTTTGGAGACACGGGTGACAACATCCCTCGTAAAAAAGAGACGGTCTCCTCATCACAGTGATCCAATTATTAGTATCTTTTAAAGGTTCTACTTTAGCTCTACTATCAAGATAAACAAAAACCTAATAGTTCTACTCAAAACTGACAAGTCGGTAGTCTCAGGGGAAATTTTTTTTCACAGTTTCGAATTTAAACAGAGTCCGTAGTAAAATAGTGAAGGAAGGACATAATCGAACTGGTATACCACCAGTCCCTTGTTTTGGCGATGGCAAACCAGACAATTCGTAGTCAGATTTCTTTTGTACTCTTTGAAAAATTCTTTTCCCGGACGACCAAACATCAACACAAAACCAAACTTTTCTTTATTTTCAATTGTAGACTATATGAGTCCGATGAAATCCACCTACTCACACACATCATACAAAAATTTTCTGAGAAGGGTTTCCGAAATAGAGTAAGAGTCGCCGAGAAAAGAAGAACGACACGTGTTCATACAGAACGGACATACTATTATTCTACCTGACTGATGATCGACATATTCTACCTGACTGATGATCGACATCAACAATTAGCCAAGGGAATTTCGAACATTCAAAAGAAAAGGTACACGTTCCTTCGTGGTGTGAGTCTTAGTAGCACTTTTCCTGTATCACTTTTACCTTCAAGTCATCCGGAACTTGTTCTAGAAGGGAATCGATGTTTGGGTGTGTCTCCGACCTCTTTTGGTGTGTTGGGACACTAGTCCCGAGTCGTGTCTCGGTCTTCGCTGTGGCCGAGGGTTTGTTATGAACGACAAATTACGTTTTTTTTTTTTTCCGTTTGTTTTACGTACTTTGGACCTCGTTCGACACATTTGTCTTTCCGGGTCCCTTAGTTAAAAAGTCTACGTGAAACATTGGTGGAACGAGAGGGATCTTTACGGGCTGTGCTTTCGACTTCTACTTCACCTAAAAGACTCATTGTGAGCCCTCTCAAGTCACAGACTTCTCCACCGAGACCCTTTGTCTTGAAGATGCGGTCTCCACTTTGTTCCGGGCTTCTGGGTCCGCCACTCAGACACGCTCGTGTTTCACACAAGCCGGAGGAGGCGACACAGACGAGACACCGCGACGGCCCCCCTCGAGAACTTAAGTGTCATCCCAAAAAGGGGAAGAGGGAACAAGGGATTATATGTCCACACCTGCACCACACCACTTCGAAAATGTGTCGTAGGAAAATCTTACCTACAGAATCCAGGGACGTCCCTAGGCAACCTCCGGCATTACTTTTTCCAAAAAGGGGACACTCGTGTTCGGAAAGGTCAGACAGTACTCCAAATTGTACAGAGTTCTACCCTTAATGGTGTTTTTCCCTAGATGACTGTGACTAATTTGGACTGAGAAGAGAGATATACATCTTTGACTATCGCTTCTACTAAAAAATTAAACTTTGGGTTATGACTGGTTTTATCTTTCATATAGTAAAAATTACTAATTTTTATCCAAATAATCTAAAAGTATTGTTGAGATAACTCTGCATTAAGTGTATCGACATGTCAAGTGAGTAAGTCCACTTCACGTCTCACGCCGTCAAAAAATCGTATAAATATCTCAACGTGTTGGTAGGGGTGACGGGTTGAAATATTGTAACCGTAGTGCGGTCTTCCTTGGGGCAGAAGTGATCGTCAAGTGGGGACGGGCGGAGTCAGTCATCCGTGGTCGGAGGAACGACAGAGGTTCCTAAACGGAGAAGGTCTTGCAGTGTGTCTACCGTCAGTGTCTTGCACACCAGAAGTGGTTGACCAAAGAAAGTGAATCACATAATAAAGTTTCAAGTAGGTACGATATTGTAACTAGTCATAAATTAAAGAAAAATAACGGTTCATCATGGGGTAACATACCTACATGGTATAAAAAAAGATATAAACCTAACAAAGATGGAAAACCGATTTATCAACACTTATCATTGACGATTGTTTGACAGGCAAACATACCTGTATACAAAAATATACGAATCATTAATGACACAACCGAGTACACCATTAAGATATAAAGCATAAGTCATTCAAAAGTTTTTACTAAAAAAAAAAGGTCTCAGAACTAATAACAAGAACAAACTTCGATAATTGAACATTTTCTTCTCTTGAATATTTGAACAACTTGTCACCAGATTCGATCTACGGTACTAAGAAAAAGAAAAAAATTTTTCGTGGTTTTCGTTTGTTTTGACGCGTGTAGAAACCGACCTTTTAGTTCAATGACCTCATTTAGTGTAACGGTCAGTCTCTTAGTCGGTAGGAACAGATCTGAACTCCCACACAAAAGAAACGAGAAGTCTCCCGATTCATAAAAAGCATCTTAATGGGGTCAATCGATTTGTCTTGCCATGGGAAGGTTTGACAAAGTTCACATACCTCACCCTATTTGTTCGAAGTAAAACAACCTCACGTCACCATCCCTCCACGACCGACAAGAGTGGGTGGGGAATAATGGCTATTATAAGTACTGATTACGGACCCACCGATGAACATGTCGTCCGTAATAAGTCTGTTTACAACGAAAACGAGGACCCCTTTCTTTTCTCTTGTGCGGGACGTACCCATTGTACACAGAAACAAAGGTCTTCGGGGACTTTTTCCCTTCCTTGTTTGAGTGTAGGAACTTAAGTTTATGGAGAGAAAGAAGCAGGAGGTGCACTTCAGGACACTAATCACAGGACACATGTCGGACTCCGAATCGGCGTCTGGGACACGAAAGGACACTCCTATCGAGACAGGACTGACATAGAATTGGTAATGTTTCTTCTCTCGTTTTGAGACAAAACAAAACCCAAACAAAAACAAACAAAACATAACCCCCATATCGACCATTTGTCTGTCACAACACTATCAAAGCCCACTGGTGACTTCCCTGAGTCGGCTTGTATGTTTACTTAGGTAGAGGGGGTTTAAGGGGAGGGTAGGTCCTTCGGTGTATTGTGACTCGTCTCAAGGACACGATCTGTCGTCCAGGAACGACCACTAGGTAAAATTTATGTCGTCACACATGTGCAGGTAGGGATCGACGGATTGATCGGGAAGGAGGGTAGGAACGGGGACTATTGACATTTCACGGAAGAGATTCAGGCACTCAGACAAGGACAAAACATTCATTCAGGTAGACGTAGCAAGAAAAATCGGAGGTCTACGGTCCCGACCGCGACCTATCCAGAGGAGGAGACAGACTGACTGTCAATGAGGAAAGGAGCAGAGAAAGGGAGAAGAGTAGAAGGGAGGTCAAAGTCTTCAACTCCCTCTCCTGTGAGGAGACCAACCAGTAGTCCGCAGTAAAATGTCTATCTTCTTCATCTGGGGGCTTATCAGGGACCCGATCGAGTTCCAGTCCCGGACGATCTTACCCTCGAAGATCAAACCAAGATTCGATCTTAGACGGGTCCCCCCACGAAAGGAGGGGTCGAGAATGGGGTCGAGAGATGACACCCGAATAGGATTCCTCGGAGTCCTAAGCTCTTGGCACATTAGACAGACAACAACGACCCCATACAGAAACGAAACACACACGGAGGTGAGGTACATCAATCTCTTTCATATGAAATTACCGTAAAAATCAAGTACTCCTAGAAGTCTAGATCGCAAGTGTCGCAAGAATGTCCCTGCTCTTTAGACTGGAGACTGGACGGGAGGGAACGACACCTAGCTTTCGTCCTTCGCACTTGTGTCGTAAAACGTAGAAGGGACACAACGTAAAAGAGGAAAAAAGGGGTAGATTGAGACGAACAAGAAAAGGACCTCCCTTCAAACGCTTGTGCAAACATTTCCTGTCTCTTATTTATGAAGTCTCAAACACCCTACATGTCAAAGACATTGTCGATTAGTGGAAACGACAACGTACGCTTTCGTCGGTCTCCGACGGACATTTCTTCGTAAACTAACTGTCAAGACTATTTTAGAAGTATCTTTAAACTTAAAGAAAAATTTAAAAAAAAGAAAAGAAACTTAAAACTTAAAGTATAACACTTTACTAAAGTACAGTACTTTATGAGAAAAAACTTAAAAAAGAAAGTAGTGATTTGTTATATTTTTAGACGAGAAACCACCCAAAAAAAAAAAGGGGGTGTACGACATGTTTTTGCCCACCACCCCCTTTTTTTTTTGTTTTTGCCCACCACCATTAGACAGCCGGGGACGGAAATCTTATACACACGGAGTCACCTACTCTTCTTTCTCTTTCGTTCACCTTAAAAAAGAGAAGACTCACCAGAGTCGGACGCCCCCTGGAACAATGATTTGGTGTGTCTCCTTCGTCTCTCAAAGTACAGAGAGGGTTCACACAAAAAACTGAACCATAGAACTGAAAGAATCGGACAGACGGAAGACCGGAATTGGAAGACCTCGGACCCGAATGTCGGACTCTAACACTACCATCAGCTCCCGCCTCACCGTAAGCAAATCCTAATAAATTAAACCAGAGAGTCTGTGTACGGGTCAGACACATAACGGGAACCCTTATTTGGTCAGTAACGGAGTAACTGAGTAACAAAGAGACTTAGTCGGAGAAGGTTTACATTTTGTCCTTTTTTAGACACACAGAATTGCGAAACGATGACAGAACTTTTGGACCTTGTATCAAAACGCATTCCTTATTTCCTACGTATTTCCTTAGCCCGTCATAGTTCTGATCATGAACACATACGCGTCTCTTTCGTGTACATACAATTTGCGAAGTCCAAAGAGTCAGGACTAAGGTCTCCGGGTCAAAATTTGTGTCTTACCAGGTAAGGGCAGTCAGTAAAATAGTGGTGAAATATAAGTACCGAACAGCGATGCATAACGGTTTCTAAGTTATGATCAATGTGAAAGTCAAGTCAAGTCAAGTCAAGATCTAATGGAAAACGACAGGAAAAAAGGGGGCCACTCAATTATAGATAGTTCCTGAACCTCGAGCTGTACGTCATTCATGTCGAATCGTAAGAATAATAATTAATCAAAGTATTGAAGTATAAGGTCATAGGAAAAATGAGTAACTTCATTGGCCACTGAATGTCACCAAGGATTTCGTTAGTCTGACGTCTAAGACGAAGAACTTGTAGCAATATTTTCGAAGTCCTCATCGTCGTTCGTAATTAAATTCAACCCTCTGTCCCACGAACAAAATCAAGACTCTAGAAATCTTTAAACTTACTTGGACTTTCTAATAGGTTTTATCCTTCCTTTTTTTACGAAAGACCTTTCAATTCGTTGATCGGAGTAAAGTCTCGATCAATTGAGACATGCGAACTGACCTTGAGCAAAGACATGCCCATTACAAAGACAATGTGACACCAAAAGTCTTTTGAGGAGGACCCCTATATGTAGACCCGTTAAGTCAAGTGAAACTAAAAAACACAAAATTTGTTTGTCGGGACTTACTACCTATGTGTGTACTTCTAAGACTTTGGCAACACAGTATGAGGGCACGAAAGTCACTATCAACCTCCTTAGGGAAACTGAGGAAATCGTGGATGAAAGCAAACGAAATTTTCTTCAGAGCACTAGAACAATACTAAACGAGTGGACATCGATTCATGGCAGTTCTACCATAAACAGGTCTCTCAAACGAAAACGACTTATCTATTCTGAAAGGTCTGGACGACAAATAAAGGATTTCTTACGACATGTCTCTACTGAGACTCATAACTCAGGTCTTGTCTTTCGGAGACCCTGGTAAGTGGAACCCCTATACGAGGTGTCTCCGGTCCTTCTTCAAGACTGAGGACGAACGGACGGGATCACGAAGTGTGGTCGTATGAGGCACAGAAGACACCTAGAAAAGTCATATACCGGTCTAATTAATCCTTCCTGACAGACAAGTAACTCCATAAAGATATTATTAAGGAAAAGGTTTACTAGCAACGTTTTCGAACAATCGGTATGCCTTCTCAATTAAGTCGTTCGGTCTCACAGAACAGTCCTACGGGTACCAGGACCGTCGGTTTGTGAGTTCTTCTTTATGTAAGTTCGTGTTGAGATTTTAGGGTATACAACTCATAATCCGATGGCCCTTTCAGATCAGAAGTAAATTGTGTGTGAGGGGTCAGCCTTGGTGAGGGAAATTTTTATTTTTTATTTTTGACGTACCGGTTTGTACTTTAATCGAGTTAAAAGTAAGAATCAATAAAAACGTTGTCACAATCATAAACAAAGAAGTACCAGAACCATTCCCGCCACAATCTGATAAAAAACAATTTTAGAAAGACTTAAGAGGGACACGAAACCAGTAAAAGACACAAAAGAAGGAGAACAGAGTTCCCCCGCTCGAACGTAAAGGTATGGATCCGGTCCTCAGAGATTTTTCCCAAAACAAAAAAACACACACCGAAAAGTGTCGGAAATACGACCCGATGTCGTCGAGAGAGTCTGATAAACCATTGACTGACCCGTCCAGTATCGTGACTATTGTGTTCTACCGAGTGTGTCGGATGGGACAATAAACTGTCAAAGGTCAAAAATTTTTCTCTAAAAACTTTTACAGACACGATAGTATAAATGTATGTCTCAAAACACCACACACACAGTGGGGCCTTTTTCGTTTCACCGGAGCGGTTATTCAGAGGAGATGGACACAAACCATAAATTCTCTTGACCGTGGGGACGGAGGTAACGGTCACTAGAAAAAACCCCAGGTTTAGATCTCCATGGAAATCAGTGTCCCTTTGAATGAGGAGTCGAAAAAGTATATCTTAAAAATCTCTATGAGACCTACAAAGAAGACTGTACCTGAATTCGTTCTTTAAACACGTTCATAAACTCGTTTGAGACCCTCTATCACCTCTTGTCTCCTCGGACCGTACGACGTCAGGGACCCCAACGGTTCAGCCTGTGTTGAATCGTTGATTTGTTGTTGTTGTATAATAAGATTTCGTCTATCGACGGTTTTTCTTCACGGAACTTCTTGGGGTCTAGTATTTCGGTGTTCGCCTTTTTGGACGTTGGAGTCACATTTTCATAGACATCTATTACAAACACTCAAGTACACACACACGCGTCAGTACATTCTCATGTTAAATTACTATAGATATCTATTACATACATTCTTATAAATTACTAAATTAAATTTTGTTTTATCGTATTAGAAGGGGAAAAGATTTTTTGACTCCAAGTGAACCACATGTTATAAAATCGACGAATCGTCACTAAGTGTTAAAAATTTCCAAATACAAGGTAAATATTAATAATTTTTGTAGTCCATACAAGGGACACAACATGTTATACGGGAATATTACATAAAATGTGTATCATCAGACATGGAGAAATAGGGGAACGGGACAGCTAAGGTGTATATTTGCTATAGTACATCATACACAAAAAGAGACAACCTGAATCGCAGTGAATTATATTAAGGGAGGTTCAAGTACATATAATAACGTTGACCGTTTTTGAGTAAGGAACAATACGACTCATCATATGGTAACATATACCGGTACATAAAAATTCGCTGGTAAACTAGAAACTTCCTTCTTTTCGAATCCAGGGACAACCGTTACACGTACTACCCCCGTCAATGTAAGAGTCCAATCTAAAACTAACGCACAAAATTCTTCTCCGGAACGACCAACCGATGGTATTCTTATTTTAGACGTGCGACATACACCCTAACAAATGAGATCGGTCCTTTCCCAAGTCTCCATGACTAACGAGTATAGAACCAGGAGAAGTCGACGAGTTGAAACACTACCCCGGACACCGAAATTAAAGTCAAATGAATAAGTAAATCATTCGGAATTCACTTACAAGGAAAGGGAGAGTTTCATAACGTAGTTTATACATCCCTCCATTTTTCTCCAATCTATAACAGGGACGGGGCTCAGGTCAATTTATTTCGTTCGTGCGTCCCGTGTGAGTGTGAGACACCGACGACAGGCACTCTACCCGGTACTGTACGGAAGTCCCACGACCTCCTCTCCCAGTGTCTTGAGTCTACTCGAGAAGGACTCTACACGAACAGACCTACGTCACTACAAAGGAATCATTTTGGAAAAACATTGTGAACACCAGCTTTATAAGTGATCTTTCATCCCTACCAAAGTCCCTTGAAAGTTACACGGGGGGTCGAACTATCGAGAAATAACGAAAGTGTTACACGAGCCGGGAACCTTCTAGAGTCTTAACGGTCTTAACGGGAGCAAAGGTAAATCCTTTGACTTTTCATCGTAAATGGTTTTCTTCATGTCCTCAGCCCCCTCTCTCAGCGTCCACCACGACCACTCCACACCCGAGTCACTGGGGACCCAGCCCTTCTCGGGACCTCCTCCCGTACCGTCGGGTGAGGTCACACGAAAGGACCTCTTAGGATGCCTGTCTCCTCGGACCGCCCGACGTCAGGTACCCCAGCGTTCCTCAGCCTACGTTGACGTCGCTGAATCGTGTGCACGTACACACTTCTTACCTTCACAAGCCATCACACGCTTAGTACATCCTTCATTTCTCATCAAAGAGACAAATTTGTAAAGGTAAGAAACGGAGAAAGTACGTCCCTATATCGGTGATAAGACGACAAGACTCTTAGGACGTGTGGGAGTAGAACCGAATTCCTGGGTTTCTTAACATTGTACCAGAATTCAGGCGTGGTGTGTACATCAGAAATGAACTACCACTTTTATGAAGGGTATTTCAAGTCTTGTCTTTTATGATAATACTTATGTAAATTTTAGAACAGAAGTCAAGTCCGGAATTATTCTTCAGGTCGATTCGGTTTACAAATAATACAACCAGAAGGAACAGACACAGCGTCCACCGTAAGACAAGACTCGGTAGTCTGGACTATGTACAGATTCTCAAAACTTTCGGATTAGCAAGACCCCAACCTCGAACCTCAGCTTGACATTATAGTCACATTCTTACTTTACCAAAACAGAAACCAAGGATCTAAAGACAACTCTATCAATCTTCTAAAGACTCTGACAAACTTCATGAATACTATCCTTATTAATCTTATTCATATATCGAAGGGTTTCACCTGTAACACCTTTTAGAAATTCACAGATTTAAACTGAACCTCGAAAGTGAATACACTCTATTTGTCATCAAGGATAAATAGGCACCTCACATATAAGGGTCTGGGTAAACCTGTGGACTTTAGAACAAAACAAGTGAGTTAGTACAGACTGAGAAACACTGGGATACTTGATCGTACGGTCCGAAGGGACAGGAAGTGATAGAGGGCCTCAAACGAGTCTGAGTACAGGTAACTCAGTCACTACGGTAGGTCGGTACAGTAGGTGACGGTGGGTGTAAGTGAAGGACGGGAGTCAGAAAGGGTCGTAGTCCCAGAAAAGGTCACTCAACAGAGAAACGTAGTCCACCGGTTTGATGACCTGGAACCCTATCACAGTTTAGGATATATGGGACACAAAGAACATATGCATGTGTGGACATTATTCCAAATGAAATAGGCATGTCATTCTCTAATTGTTATCGTTGTTATTTACAACACCAAAATTGTTATATGTCATTATTTTCAATGTACTTACACTAGAAAGAGAGTTTTATGGAATAACATGTCTAAATTACAGAAGAGGTAGAATTGATTCGTGAATGGTAACGTGATACGGACATTAAGAACATTAACCTCTACTCTGTCGTTTTGGTCGGGAAAAACGAATCAAGGACGAAGTGTCAAAGAGTCTTCTAAGTAAGAATGGTATCTAGAATCGTTGAAGTCGTATACTAAACAACAACAAAAAAGCAGTGGGCAATAATTCAGACTTTGAAAGCGAAGGGACCACCAAGTCGACCATTTCTTAGGTCGACGTCACACCCTTTGGACAAACTAGGGACCCAATCCTTCTAGGGGACCTCTTCCTCTGTCGATGAGTGAGGTCATAAGACCGACCCTCTTAAGGCACCTACCATATCAGGTACCCCAGCTTTTCTCATCCTGTGTAGACTCGTTGAAAGGGAAAAAAAAGTGGAAAAGGGAATGTCGTGAAATATAGAGCATCTAGGCTTAACGGTCGTAGTGATGAGAACACGAAACCCTGAACACTTTATTTTATTCCCAATTAACTTGTGGTGTCTCACTATGACTCTATCAGTAAGACTATTGGTCTTTTCGTTGTTTCATCGACTGCCCGTCCTAAATGACAAGAACGAACGTCAGAGGAGCTTCTTTCGACGACGATTCAGCGAAGTCAGCACAGACTGAGACACGTTGGGGTATCTGCCGTCGGGTGGTCCGAGGGGGGAGGGGCCCTAAGAGTTCCGTTCTTGTGCCCTCACCCAACGGTAAAGGAAGAGGTTACGTACTTTCACTTTTCACTCTCACTTCAGCGAGTCAGAACAGACTGAGACATGCTGGGGTACCTGACGTTGGATGGTCCGAGGAGGCAGGTACCCTAAAAGGTCCGTTCTCACGATCTCACCCCACGGTAACGGAAGAGGCACTTCTTTCGATCAGGTCATCTTTTTCCCCGACTTCAATCTCGGTGGAGCGGTGGACAAACCGACCAAACGTCTGTATCGTTCGTACCCTAGTATCTACACGTTACCCCCATGCATCGCCAGGAGCGACAAACGTGACCCTAAGACGGGAATGTCCTAGGGTCTAGAAGCTCGCGTGCAACGAGAGGAGTATCTTAGAATCACACCCGCCGTGACACCGGAGACAGTGCGTCAGAGATGGGACAGCAAACGTTCCTTCGCTGACCTCGGGTCTCGCGAGGTCACGAGATTCCCGAACGGAAACACACGGGTCTACCAACCGTGTCTCGGGTCGGGTCCGGGGGTTTGGGACCTCGGACCGGAGAGGGAAGGGCGGGCGGAGATGGACGCTCCGGTGGAGCAGAGGAAATTCAGTCGAGAGGTCACAGGATGCGATTCGATTCCGTGGGACGGTCGGAGAGGTCCGGACCCGAGGGAGACGACCCCGTCAGGAATTTATCCTGGCCGAGAGGACCAGTCACCGGGAGAAGACAAAGTACCTCGGGAACACGGTAGGGGTATGTGTCTCTCTTCAGCGTCCTGCCCGTATCGACTTAGACGGGCGACGAAGGACACGACCCCAGTGGGTGACGGACCCCCCGAGACGTCGAGGTGGAAGTCGTCCGACGGTCGAGTACACCCGAGAACCTCCAGGCCCGACCCCGGACCACGGGATTAGTGTCATGGTCCGACAGACCTGTCCACATGCCAAGCGTGGGGACACCGGAAGGGGAGAGGTCTCGTACCGTAGAACTAAAACTACGTACGAACCGTGTGAGACGGAAGGGACACTAAGTCACGTCTAGTAGTCGATGGTTCCGTCCCCCCAGAAACCTAGATTTGTTCGTGCACACTCGACGAGTCCTGGGGTGCACCCAGAGTGTCACACACGAAGGACCGACACGGGACCACCTGCTTACCACACTCTGCCCCTTCCCGGAACCCGAGGGGACACGCACGACACAGGAGGTGAGTCCTCAGCGGGGACGGCGGGACCCCTCTCGTGTTTCGATCCTAGAGGAAACGTCGTGGGAAGTAGAAAGACAAGATACTTTTATTATTAAAGACCTTTACCCGAACACCCGAAAGAGTAAAGACTGTAGTCAAATAAAGAAACGGTTGGAAGGAGGAATGAAACAGTGGAGTTTAAGAAGAAGAAGAAAAAAAAAATTGAGTCAGAAAATAAAACATAACCCCATATCGGTCAAAATGTTACAACACCATCAAAGTCCACTTGTCCCTTTCCCTGAGTCGGTTTGTATGTGTACATAGGTAAGAGGGGGCTTTGAGGGAGGGTAGGTCGGACGGTCCATTGTGACTCGTCTCAAGGGACACCATCTAGGGAACAACCAATGGGTAAAATTTATGTCGACACACAGGTACTGGAAGGTCTCGGGGATTGATAGCAAAGAAGGGGAGAGACGGGAGTCGTTGGTATTTACACAAAGGCTTCAGATACTCAGAGGGAGACAAATCATTCATTTAAGTAAACACAGTTTAAGAGTGTAAGTAAAGGGGAAATAGATGTTCGGCTCGCGGAACATCCGCCACCCCAGATCCCCAGAACCCTGTTCCCAAACCGTAGTCCGGAGGGGGGGGGGGGGGGGGGGNCCCGGGGGGGGGGGGGGGGGGGGGGGGTAACGTCCGATCACCGTGTCCACAGCTCTCTTCTCGGTACAGTGGTGGAGGCGGCGACCGAAGAAGTCCAGCGTGGTCTTGGAACAGCGTACACTTGGTGGGGCGAGACACCCGTCGTCCTGTAAGTAAGGTCCTCTGCGCCCTCTAAGAAGAGAGCAAGGTCGGCACTCCGGTCCCGACCACCTTCCGGTGTCGAACTGCACAGTCACCCCCGACACACCCCTCTGGTACACACATAGGTACGGACTCAAGGAATGAAAAGTTGTAAATATTGTCTTCTAAGATCACCATTTACTCTGATAACCCTACACAAGGGAAAGATGTCCAGACTGAATTGACAACACGTAAAGGCATTGATTTAGTTCGGAAGGCAACCGCTTGGAGAGGACAAGACACATAACTCGAGACATTGTCTTCGACCGCCACGACACTACCAGTCTACTCACCCTCTGTAGGGTGGGGAGTTCTTCGGCACAACCCTCTCCGTTTCCTTACTCGGTGGTCGACCGGGGACTCCGGACCCTCGAATCTCTTCCTCGGCAGAAAGCGGTTCCGGAAAAACATGGGTGCAGGGACATCAAGCGAAACCACGGCAATATGGAAGTCGACAAGTCACCTCAAGACGGCTTTACAAAGTGCACCCCTAAAAGGGGGACAACTGTCGGAACGACCGGAATTTTATTTCTCGGCCAGAAAGGTAGGGTCAAGGTCTTTCACTACTAGCACAACAGCGACGAAACGGTCCCTCGTCAAGGACAGAGGTCGTGGTAACAGGCCGTTGTGCCACCCGACGCAAGGAAGGAGCCTCAGTAATCTGAAGGGATTACTCTACTAGGTCTCCTTCTTTTATCTCAAGACCGGGACGAGGGAGTAATCACGACACAGACGGAGTGTAGTTCGAGTAACTTAACAAAAAGAGGAACGGATTCTGACAAGAAAGGAGGAACTGAGTCCTTCTCCCAACGTCCGGTCCGAGAGAACTGCACCCTGAAATTACGTAAACGAGAACCTCGTCTTGGGTCGCATGTCCGATACTCGTCTTTAGTGACAAAGTACCAACCGTATATTGCACCTGACATGAGACTCCAAACGAAACGAAAAATTCAGGTTTCTTACATAGGATGTCCGGAACCTTCTTTCGAGCGGGGACCGTGTAAGGTGGGCGTGTCGGGGGGTCCGAGACTCTTCGGTCCCGTCCAAGAACTTTTCCGACTCACGTCTACTGACTGCGGACGGCGAGTCACGGCGGCAAAGGTACAAGGAGATGGACAAGCGAGACCAAACCCACGGTATGACCTTCGACGACAGAGTCGACAGGAACCGCCCCCAACCCCGGCCTACACCTTCGGAGTAGTTACGGATTCTTACGATTCACAAGAGTAGAAATTAAGGAGTACCCCTTAAAAACGGAAATAACGGTGTGCAGACAGAGTACCGTACCGACAAATCATTTTCGTTCTATTACGTACGGGAAAGTTGTACTATTAGAAACTTAGTCAGAATGACAAGAAACTTTGAATGACAGGGGTACCCAATGGTGGACAAATAACCACCCGTTCGTACTTCCAACGGACTTTCACTGACTACACTTTTCCACGGAACTAGGAAGGAGGGAGTTCGATCAATCACGGTTGCACCTCGCCCTTTCTCCCTCCACCGTCTTTCCTTTGTCTTCTACTTCCTCTCGAAATTACACCCCCGACGCCTTCGTCTTCCTACTACGTCGGACTCAGAGAAATGTCGTAGACGCTGACAGGTTCCGTACTTTACCATTGTCGACACTTTTCCGGGCCCAACAGGTCAAGAAGGTCGTCAATACGTGCATGCAAGAACATTAAGTGGTGGGGTCCCATCTCCTCTAATACTCTATAATTTCTTTCTTCCCGACCGGCTAGGAAGAACACATTTCCTAAAATAGTGGATTGGTTAATCGAATTACCTCCTACTATTAACGGGTTTAAATCGATTCCTCTTTCACCCTTAACAGTTTTATAAAAAATTTCGTTCCAAAAATTGAAAATCTATCTTTGACCAGGAGTCTCCTTTAGAGTTATCGACAACGAGTTATCTCCGTGACGACCCGGTGGAAATTGCATTATCTATCCTGAAATATTTATAACCGTAGGTAAAAGTGGTTTGTTCATAAAGAAACCCTTGAAGAAAAATTATTTCTTTCCGATTAATTCTGTACACTGTTTATGAACAGTAAAAATATTCTACCGGAAATTTTCTCTATATTGAGGAGGATGGGGGACAAGGGTTTACACACATACGCGACTACTGGTGTCCCTCATCGTCTCGACTCTGTTGAGCTGAGACCGTCCCTCTCTTTTTAGATACTTCGGAGGATGGTACAGAAATCGTCGGTAAGGAATCTTAAAACCGAACGTCGAGAGGTATGGTGGAAGGGTCCTCACTTCTGGTGACATGTTAATCTGTCATCGAAGAGGTGAGACCTTCGAACCTGTGCCCTCAGAAAATCTTTACCGTCTCAAAAGTCTAGCGACCTCCATTTCGGAGTTCTCAGAAACGACAATACATAAAGACTTTATAGGTACATAAACTGTCCGGACAATTTAAGACTTTTTTTAAATGGGAGAAGAACTACCGAACGGTCGTAGTAAGACTGATAGTAATCTGACAACACAGTATTTCCACTCGTAGTGACCTGTGATCAGAGTGATCGTCAAGTCTTTGAGCCCACTTCCTCAATGAGAATAGTGAAATGCCGCACCAGTCCCCGGAGTAAGAGAGTTTTTACCTTAATCGGTATACCAGATACTCTTTCACGGAGAGTCCATTTAAACCAACGTGCATCGAGTGCCTTTATCAGAAAAGGATTTCCCAGAATAAACGAGAAGTCTTTTGGTAAAGATGAAAAGTAAGGACGACATCAAAGAGAGTCAAGTAGTCGAAGTAACTTGTATAATCCTTTAACAACCAGGGAGCGAAGTGCATGTATTTTGATGTCTGTAACCGAAAGTACATCAGAGATAAAACGAAAGAAAAGAATTTTTACATAAGATAACTTTATGTCAACAGAATGTCACGACACAATTAAAGACGATATGTCACTAAGTTAACGTGTATGTACGTAAGAAAAGGTAATACCGAATAGCGTCTTGTAACTTATATCAAGGGGCAGTGTATTTCATTCCGGAACAAATAGGTAAGACATAGGGTTCGAGGTGTAGTCGGGGAGACGGAGGAGGGGTGGGAGAGGACGTCGGTGTTCAGAGAGGGATACAGACACTCGGAGAGAGACAAAGTGTCTAGTCATGTAGACACAGTATAAAATCTCAGGCGTACATTCACTATGGGCCTACAAACAGAAAGAGAATCGAGGAAGTGAATCACGCTGCTAGAGATCCGGGTAGGCACAACGACGTCTGACGAAATAAAAGAACGGAAAAATACCGACTGACTACGAAGAGAGACAGACACAGACGTGCGTCTGGCGTAGGAGAAATAGGTAAGTAGACAACCACCCGTAAATCCCACACAAGGTACAGAACCGACTACACTCACCACGAGACACCGGTGTCGCCACGGGTATAAAAAGACTTCAGAGCAAAACGACCCAAATGCCGGCTTCGATCCCAATGACCCGGAGTATCGCTCAGACGGAAATCAAGAAACTCCCTGGTAGTACGACAAAAGGTGTCACCGACGTGGCTTGACACGAAGTGGTCGATACACCTTCCTTCCAAGGGAAAAGAGACGTGGGAGAGGTCGTAAACAATAAACGTCTAAAAAATTACTGCCGGTACGACTGGTCACATTCCACACCATGGAGTGACATCAAAACCAAACTCAAAGAGATCATTAATCGGTGCGACTCGTAAAAAAGTACACGGAAACCGGTAGACATACAGAAGAAACCTCTTTACAGAGAAATCCAGTAAAAAACTAACCAACCAAATGAAAGACAACAACAACTCAACATCCTCGACAGACGGATAAAACCTGACAGGAAAACAAACAAATACCAAAGGACATGATAAGTTTTCGAACACTTAAACTACTCCCGGGTATTCTCAGTATAGAAATTTAGAAGTTTTATTTGAAAATAAAAACACAAACCACACTCCCCACTCCCACACAAGATTGAAATAACTAAATGTACACTGACAGGTTGAATGGGTTGTGGTGACTTCTCTGAAGTTCGATCTTTCGAAAGTAGGGTCTAAGGAAGAAGAATCGGGTCTGATTTTCAAAACCAGTTTAAATGGAACAGGGAAGTTCGAAGGCCAAGCTTACAAGCACGGGAGTAGAAGAGAGTGGACCCGAGGACCCAAAGGAATCGTGAGTAGAGAAGGACGGAATGTTGAGTCGACAAGAACTCGAAAAACCAGAGCTCTAAACAATTATCAAGTTCTTTATTAACTCTTGAAGTTTCTTTAAAACAAACGTACTCAATATAGATATTTATAGATGATACTATCTTTAATTTTGACTATTGTAATTTTATAAGTAAGTGCCATTGTAGTCTCGAAGGGACCACCGAGTCTACCATTTCTTGCACGGACGTTTCATCCTCTGGGCCCGAACTAGGGCACAGTCCTTCTAGGGGACCTCTTCCCGGACCCTTGGGTGAGGTCATAAGAACGGACCTTTTAGGGTACCTGTCCCCTCGGACCGATATCAGGTAACCCATCGTTTCTCAACCTGTACTGACTCACTCATTGTGAAGGTGATGAAGTGAAAAGTTGTCATCATTTGAATGCTGAACAATTGTATTTCTCAGATAAAAGTAGTTTTTCGTTGAAAAGGTTTTGTTTTAATCTTCTCCACTGTAACAAAATGAGTCTGAAGACCGAGTCATCTTTTGTCTAAGAGTGTAGAGAATGTGTAAATTCGGTAACGTTTTCCCTTTTTAGGTCGGAAAGTGTTTATGTCACATACTTTTCCTTCCCTCTAAAATTATCAAAGAGTGTTGAATTTTTTAACGTGTTCACTAAAAGGAATTCTGTCGTTAGTATGGAGGTATTGTTTTCCTAAAATACAGTTGAAGGACAAACAGTGCATCGGAATCTTTCTACACATGGATTTCGAACTTAACTCATTACAAATGTCGAAGGAGGTCCTACAAGACACACTTTCACAACAAAGAAAGACAAAAAACATGACACTTCTTCATGCCTCACGACCAAGTGAAACCATGGAGACGGAATCAAACACGACTCCGGACAGTCACGTTTACAGTTATGTCGTTTTCCCGTTTACTGTAGAATCCCACTGATACTTTTATCAAAACTGGGGTACCTACGGGACTTCTCCAGAGGTCCGGGAACTTCAAAAACGTCTGGCGTGTAACTCTGGGTGACGAGTCGCAGTACAATCTCTACGAACGACTTGAATCACTACACCGTTCCCGAAGTGTCAGACCGAGGAGCCTAATGAACCTGTCAGGGCAGTCGAGACGACAAGGTGTCCGGTCGACGGTCGGTGCGGTCGGAGGAGAGATAGATGGCCCATAAAACTCACTTTACGTAGGACCCTTGGAGGGACCCATGAATCAGAAACTAAGAAACTCTACGAAGAACCTTCCCGACACAGTAGGACGCGGTGTCTGGAGAACACATCGGAGGAGAACCGAGAACCACCTCGACGATCCTTGGTTCTTCGGACCGTCATGGCGCGGAGGACGGTCCCTACGAGGGAATCACAATCCCTGGACGGTGTCGTAGGGTGTGTGCTACCCGCAAATAGTACATGCTACGGACCACCCACAGAACTTTCTTCCTTGTGTCCTTCATCAAACTGTTCCGTATAAAAGATCAATTAACTGTCAAAAAAACATTCATACTGAAGTGACCTGACTTCTAATATGAAGTGAACAGTTGTAGAGAGGAATCCCGTGACAATTTTGGAATTCATTAAGGGAAAGAAAACTTTAAACTAAAGGACAAAGAAAGAAAGAAAAGGAATTAAAAAAGAACTAAAGAATAAAGATATCGTTTATATAAACTACGAAAATGTAAAACAATCATGTCGAACTTTTCCGACTAAATTAGCCCTACGGTCCTCAACGTCGATTTTTAATACACCTCTTATCCTTTAAAGCATAACTATTGGGTAATTGTGTTCATAAACCCTAACTTGGAGACACATCTTAACTCACTGGAAACATCATTGTGTCTTGTCTAGTTCCCAAAAGAATCCCAAATAGTCACATTCTTACCGTATCTCGGTAATCTTAAGTCTGGGTCCCTTTCAGATGAACATACTTTCTTTTTATCATTGTCGTTCGGTGTAACTTGTTTAACACGAGGAGTCTTATGATTACGAATGACAACGAAGGGTTCACGGAGTCACCCTGTTCTTGGGTGGACGGTCACGTCCTCTATGTCCTCTGTCCTCCGTGTCTAACTCAGGGACACGTCCCTCCCAGGGGACCTCTTCCCTTACCGTTGGGTGAGGTCACAAGGACGGACCTTTCAGGGTGCCTGTCTCCTCAGACCTCCCGACCTCAGGTACCCCAGCGTTTTCTCAACCTGTCCTGACTCGTTTACTCGTGCCCGTGTCACGAATAACAGTATCGTAGGAGTGTCCCCTCCGTTTCCTCTTCCCAATTATTATGAGAATGTACGTGTCTGACGTCCCTGTCTGACTCGGTCCGGAAGACACAGGAAGGACGACTCTCGACCCTCGAGTGTTCCAATGGGATTATCACGAAGTACAAGAATGGACAACGAATGTGACGGAGGTGCCCGAGGGACCAACCAATCTACACGATGAGAACTGTGTCACGTGCCGGTCAGTCACTGCACGTCATAAGACTCCGCATTTAAATGTACGGGTGTGTGTGTGTGTGTGTGTGTGTGTGTGTGTGTGTGTGTGTGTGTGCATGCACACGTGTGGACGTGTGTGTGTACGTATAGAAACCTCTTTCATAGTTTTACGAAGGTACTTCGAACCAGGACTTAACTGACAAGACATGTATACAAATATATTCATACATATTTTATGTATCACCCTATAGTCCCCTTTTAATACTTGTTTACTTTACTATTGGGACATAATTATACATAAATCAATCTATTTAGAGTTCGTCCCTACTAGAATGTCTTCGGTGGGTTTGACGTCAACAAAATTTTTTTTAAGTCCCATCCGTCTCCTAAGACAAGAAAATGAATGACTAATTAAAGACTGCACAGGGTAAATAACTACTCCAAATTGATTGTGGTAGACAAACACAACTCGTTTCGTCTGTAGCGAAACTATTTTCTCACGTACAAAGACATAGTCTTTAGGTGTTTAATACATTTAAATACTGATTTCCTCGAAGACTTAGATCTAACGGACGGGGTCAAACTAACCGAGGACCCTTACGCACTGGAAGGGACTTTCAAGGAGAAGTCTGTCCATCTATGACAAAGTAAGTGTATCCTTGACAAACAACCTACGAGTTGTTTGGATGTCCTTTCGGGTCCATTTGTCTAGAGGACCAAGTTCTTTGAACATGACGTCTAAGGGTCTTTCGTCACTATTAGTCACACACCCACTGAATTCACACCATCCTCCCGATCGTGTCAAGACTATCCAAGTCTCCTTCCCGCCCGGTCAAAAAACTGACTCCCCAAGTCACCTCCGTAACCGACACTATCGTGAGGTTCCGCAGAAGACTGGCCGCAACGAAGGCACCCCTCCTCACGTTCCCTTCCTCGTACCTGAGTCTCCGTCCGTCCACAGCGTAGAGTGGACTCGTGTCCCCCGCTCAGAAGGCCCCAGTCCACTCCCCTCTCCGGGAGCTCCGACCGCACCAGGAGGTGAAAGGAGGGTCAGAGGAGGCTCTCGGAGCACGAGAGACAGGGTCGCCAGTGACCATAAAACCGACAGACCTGTCCCTGACAAGTCCCTGTAAAAGTCAAGTCAGGTTTAACCCGTGAACCCCTAACCGGTCCTTTTTTGTAGATATTTATAGACAGAAAAAGAAGAAAGGGAATGGGAGTACACTTCTCCGAAAAAAGAAAAAAAGGGGTTCCGATTGAGAATTTAGACCCAAGGGTCAGGACAGAACTGGAATTTCAAATGTCTTGGCGAAGAGGGATTTTCGCGAGCCGAAAGTCCAAGTCTATGACTCTGCAAGGAGATCAGAATCGAAGACCCCGTCGAGGGGTGGAAGAGGTGAATCGTCTCCTTACTTTCGGACTGAAAAGGGAGACCAAACGACAGAGTACTATGTGTTATGAAAGTCTCCCTTGTGTCACTAGACTCAGTTTCGTCTTCGCAACACAAGAAAGTCGAGATTGAACTCACCCTACAAGTCAACGTACGAAAAAAGGATATGCGTGGGAGACAACAATGATAACAAGTGAACCATTCAGCACAGACTGGGAAACACTAGGGGACTTGACGTCGTGTAGTCTGAGGCGAGAGGAAGTGACAGAAGACGTCAAGTGAGTTTGAGCTCAGGTAACTCAACCACTACGGTAGGTCGGTAGAGCAGGAGACAGAGACGGAAGAGGAGGACGGGAGTTAGAACCGGTCGTAGTTCCAGAAAAGGTTACTCAACTGAGAAGAAACGTAGTCCACCGGTTTCATAACCTCGAAGTCGAAGTCGTAGTCAGGAAGGTCACTTATAAGTCCCAACTAAAGGGAATCGTAGTTGACTAAACTAGAAGAACGGGTCCCCAGAGAGGTCTCAGAAGAGGTCGTGGTGGTAAACTTCCGTAGTTAACATTCGACTGAATCTGTGGAGGAATTTTTTTCTTCCGTTTCTACGTTACTATTATTTTTATTTGATAGCATCGTTGATCATAAAGGTATCATAAGTACGGTGTCCGTACTTATATGTTTTATGAATGCACATAAGAAAAAAATGACATACAGAAAAATAATAAAAATAGAGGGCAGTCATCACAATTTTTCATCCAAAAGAAGAACCTCCCAAAAAGAGAAAAGGGAAACAAAACAGAAATTCTGTCAACTATATTTTTCGTTCTGTCAACTATATTTTTCGTTCAATATGAAGAAGTAAAAAACCTTCCGTACTGACATGACACCCAAACGGACCCTCCCGGTTCCCTGTAACAGGTACCCTTCGACTCAGTGAAAAACCGAGCAGACTGACTGAAACGACCTCGACAAGAAGTAAGACACTTCACTTTTTATTCTTGTTCAGTTCACCAAAGGATTTCACTGTGTAAAAGTAAAATGCACCCTAAGTTTAAAAAGGATTTCCATACTAATAAAACTCGTGGTCAAAAGTACAGACCGGTCCTGAAGACAGGAAATTCACATTTTTGAGAAGGTCTACCGAGTGGAAAACACATATTGTGACTGGTTCTGAAGAAGAGAGCAAATGATTGATTTAGACCAGTCGGAAAACTTTTCAGGATCCATAATACTAACACCTACTCTCTGTCGGATCGAGAGCCTACAGATCCTGGTCAAAGCCTCTCTGACCCTCTCTACGTAAGATGGATCTCTCGTCGCACGTCGGTGTTCCTTCTTGTCTCCTACCTTGAGCATTGCCGCCACGTCGCCAGACTCCTGTGGTACCAAGTGTCGTGTCTCAATATTCCTCTCAGTCTCAACCGTCTCTCGCACTGAGAACTATCTTTACACCCGTCCGCCTCTCTGGTCCATCCGTTAATGTCTTCGGTGTCAACAGGATTCTTGGTCCCAGTGACTTCATCCTTCTTGGGAGTGTAGGATCAATACCTTGGAGCTCTCTGGTTGGCAAATGAGCGGAACTCCTGGCTGTCGTTCGTTCCGACCTACTCCTAGTACCACGACATAGGAGAGTTCGTCCTCGGAACTACTCCGACCTCTGAGCGTGTCAAAGACTCAGTGCCGCACCTACACGGCGAGGGTCCGACACCGTAGAAACCGCCGAGGGACGACGGGGACTCATCGTAGAACTGAGAAATCGGCCCGTGACGGACGAAGCCCTTAGCTCCGACACTTGCGAACAGGTCTGGTCACAGTGTCGTGGCAGAACTCAGGGCTACGGAGCCACTATGGACGGCGTGTAGTCGTGAACACGGAAGCTAGAGACAGACGTAGCCCCAACGGACGGAGGAGGGAGGGAAAAAGACCGGAAGACAGGGAAGTACAATTTGGTGGTGGAAGTACTTTGAAAAGACGGACCCGTCGAGTCGGTCTCGAGACATGAGGAACGACTTTAGACTCAAAGTAAACATGATGGGTTCAAAAGAGTATACATGTAAAGTACGGGACCAGGGACCAAACAAAGGAATTCCAGGGCTTTCACAGAGTAGGTAGACCTGTAGAGAGCACTGTGGAGTGTCTCGGGACATTGAAGTCGGTTATAAATTCATAACAGCTTGTCTATTTATTAGAACCGGCTACAACCGACCAGCCGCCGATCAGCCGGCACTGCGCGACCACTACTGTAGTAGGGAACCCTTTGGTCCCAGACGTCAACAGTCTCGACAAAGGGACTGGACGAACGGAGACAAAATACTTTACTCCAGTAAGAATAAAAGTACCTACTAGTATACCTTTCCCTCAAAGAGTCGACAACCGGCAAGGGAAGACAAAGGTAAAGGAACGGTTTGTGACAGGCGGGACGAGAGAGGAGTTCGTCATCGAAAACAGGTACAAGGACTAGTTCTGGGTCACGCACGTGCGTTCCCAAGAGGAGGCCAGAGACTGCGTCAGAGAGCCCGTCTTGGCTGTATTACCCGCATCTTGAGTGGAGCACAGTCACCAGGTAAAAGAGACGACTACGAACCAAGGAAGAGTCTTTCCAAAAACGCGTGACTTCACAAATAAGGGTCCAATCGGTAGGACATCGTCGGTAAGAAATTCCTAAGTGATTCCGTGATACAGACTTCTCATTCTATAGAAGTATTGGTCTCTATTGGTCTCCTCCACCTCATATACTGTCTCGAATTTTAAAGGGGACACTTTACCATCTTTAAGTTTTCTTTAACGTCAAATCGGAAGGAGCGAGGTGATGCCGGGGGCTCGAACGAGAGGGGTCGGTCCCAGGTGCCTCGTAGGCGTCTCGTTTCGGGTCGAGAGGGCACTGGACTGGAAAAGGGTCGCAGCCCGAGACAAATGGTGAGAACGAGAGACCGAGGAGTCACAGCGTAGAGACAACTAAAGGCAGCAGTCACACGGGTAGGGTCGGTGAGTGGACGCGTGGTCTGCGGCTACAAGGCAGACTTTCGTCCACTCGAGCATCATCGGACCCTCAGGAGATAAGCCCGTAAAAAGTGTGTGTAACAAAAATGGTAAATTACAGGCAGACCAAGAGACAATATAAGAGTCACGGTTTGTATCCACAAGTCCCTGATAAACAGAGTGCTAACTTGATTAAAGTTTTTCGAGTAACTTCTAAGTCCTGTCACTGAGCACTCTACAACATCGTTAGGGTTGTCATAAGAAGGTACATCTTAAACAACGAACAAATTTACCAATAACTATGATTTGAACGGCAAAAACCGTAGACATCGTCAGATCCAAAAATTTTATGATTACATAAAATTTCGACGTAAGAAACCCTGTGACACTTTTAAGATTTTTTTAATTTACAAATGTTTTATGGATCATGTGTAAATTCTCCTTTTACATATTTCACCCCAAATGTCATTTTAGTGCACTAATATCATACTTTCTCTAGACAAAACTATACAGGTAGCTTTTCCACACCCTTCACTGAACGAAGTCGTGTTCGAATGTAGGCAGATCGTCACACCACACAGACAACTAGAACCAGCAGGGTCCCATGAGCCGTGGTCCCCCGAAGACAGAACCACAAGTGTAGTGCGCTTCCTGTGGGTGATTGACTTCCCGGGAGGCAACCCGTGGGACACCGTACCCTTGTCAACACCCTTGGTGTTCGGTCTCCTCTTCGAAACTCCTCCCACCACTCGGTACTACTCATAGAAGTCTATGAGTGAATTTTCGACGGAATTCTTCATTGAATACAAACAAGGTACCACCGAGTCTCCAATTTCCCAGACGGACAATACACCCTCTGGACGTAAGCTAGGGACCCAACCCTTCTAAGGGACCTCTTCCTTTACCGTTAGCTGAGGTTATAAGAACGGACCTCTTAGGGTACCTGCCTCCTCGGACCACCCGATGTCAGGTGCCCCAACGTTTCTCAGCCTGTGCTGGTTCACTGAAGTGAAGTGAAGTGAAGTACAAACAAGGGCTCTCCTTTTGACTCTTGTCATGTCGGTGAGTAAGACTTCCTCTGGACCTCTGGTCAACAGTCATTTTGGGAAGTAGAGAAACAACCTACACACGTAAGACTAAAAACATTGTACTTGTATAGCTCTTCGATAAAATTTTTTAACTTGTAGTTCATAGTTTTACTACCGTTTATTCAACTCAGGTAAATCACATTATTGTGTGAAAAAGATGACCATGAAAGATTTTAATCCTTGGTAAACAGTAAAAATAACTTTTTTATCAGAAAAAGACAGGAAAAAACAAAGACATTTTAGTCTACACTCTTACGGTTACTAACTTTTTTTCTTACGGTCACTATGCTCTCAACTCAAGATCAAAACAAAGGACTTTGAAACTGAATTGCAAAAGAGGGACTCTCAAGAAAGAAAGTCAAATCTCCTAATGAGTTCTGTTTTATTCTACGTACACCTTTCTTTCTAAAGAGCTTAACTTAAATTACGTCTGAGTAATCAACACACTGGAGAAACAACAAATCAACGATTCAGCACAGGTTGAGAAACGCTGGGACACCTGAAATCAAATGGTCCGAGGAGACAGGCACTCCAACTACGAGGTCCGTTCTCATGATCTCACCCAACGGTAAAGGAAGAGGTCTCCTAGAAGGACTGAGTCCCTAGTTTGGACGCAGAGGACGCAACCGTCTACCTAAGAAATGACGACTCCGTGGTCCCTTCGGGTGTACCGGACTACGTGGGCTAAATTTGAACCACCATGAAAAGACGTAGACACTTCACCTGCCACTGTAAAGTGGGAAATCGAAAAATACTTCTCACTCGCTTTACCATGTACACCCACGTGCACCGTACGTCCTTCGTGAGTCATTTAATAATTATTCAGAACGGAGGTCTTCTGGACGGGATCTCCAATTTAACAGGATAGTGGTGAAACGGTCTGCTTTAGACTAGACCGACAGACGGAAAGAGGGGAGGAGGAGAAAGGAAAAGATAGTAGTCCGACGACCATCAAAATCATTTTAAATTGTAAACACACGAACAAGGTACTCTGGACAAAAGGACACTCCGAGTGTCCAACCACTTCCCTGCAAAAATTCTGAGACAGCACGAGAGAAGGTAGAATTAACGAAGAACGACGGCGGTAGTCGATTGAACACAAGTTCAAAGAAGAACCTTTTCCACTCTTTCCTAATTTCGTCTCCCTGACGGCCCACCTTAACGACCAACCGACCAGCGGCGGGATGTCCCGAAGGATCAGGGGAAAAGGAGAAAATTGGAAGGACGTTGGAGGTCTCGTCCCGCACCTTCTCCACGTCCCCTCCCCCGGAGACGGAGCGAGAGGACCTAGTCGTCACGGACTAGTTTGTGGGTCCGACTTTACCTTTTCCTTCAGGAGACACCCGCGTCACGTCCACGATAATTATGAAGAGTAGAAGAGAGTTTATGAGTCCATAGAATATACTTCGTCTGAATCACAGTCGTCAGACCTCAACGAGTTCACCTTCGACAAGTATTCCTTTTTTGTCATAGTTACAAAATAGACATAAAATCATTTAAAACGGTGGTCGTTCAGACATCGAGAACTACTGATACAAATTCAATTACTTCAGTATCTAAGCACTTTCAACTGCTGACACGAGCAGCAAAGGAAGGAAAAGTGAAGCACACTTTTCACCTCCACCCTTTATATTAATACGCTCTTATGCGACAAAAGATGTTGTCCAAAACTCTCTTGCAGAGTTAAGGAAGAAGAAAGAGGCGACGTGGGTGTAGGACACTCGATATACCGTTCACTATGTCTAAACAATCAGAGCCCGACTGGCATCGTCTAGTTCTCCCTTGAAGTCTATACTGGATCACAGGTCGGGAGGAGTGACGGGTCAAGACCTTCGGATCCAGGTTCTCAGTCAGACTAATAGGGTCCCACACGTCGCTCTACACTGTCTGGGTCCCCACCCTTCTTGGAAACTAAAGGTGGAAAACGAGGAACGTCTCTGCTTTAACTAGTAACCCCACAGAAGCTCGGTCACTGTCCGACGACGAACGACATACGAGCTTGAAACTCCAATGTCTCGTTTACAAAGTCGTCGTCGTCGTCTGTGGGGTGGGTGGTTGGTGCTCCGAATGACCGGAAACACAAGACAAACCCAGAAGTCATATGGGTGATCTACCACAGGATAAAGTCTTTGAAACGATACCCCGAAGTCCATCCCAAGACGGTAGTGATTTTTCGTTCGGTTTGTCGCGACTGAGTATTCTTGCGAATTTATTAAACCTATTCCACAATCTAGAACTTTAATTTATAGCTCCCTTTTAAATTGAGTACTTGTCTTTGCGAGATCAATTTCATTTAAAGTATTTTTATAAAAATATGAAACAAAAGACCTTAGAAATTATTCTATGTAGTCCGGACACCATACTTGTCTGAAAATCGTGACCAACGAAGATGACTTCTTACATCCGGAGGAACAAACTCATTCGAGGCCTTCAACCACCACCTGTCCCTTCGGACCGGACGACGTCAGGCACTCCAGTGTGTCTCAGGGGTGCTGACTCGTTGACTTGACTTGACTCCGGAGGAACAACACCGACCTCACACCCTACCTCCCTCTATATTCATTAGAACACTTATTAACGATAACACTTTTCTTCAACATTTATTATTTGTATAAAATGAGAAATTCAAGGGTTTTAATTTCCTTTTTTCTGTATAGGAGTTTTGCTTCGAAGTATCCAGAGTCGAAACCAAACCTTTATTTTGTTAACCAAAGACTCAAAGTTTTAGGATTGTCTTATTGACGAGCCGTCAAGGTCTACAAAAACTATTTTTGAACCTGAACAGTTTAGTTGTCGCTTTCGTGTCCTGGCGTCTGAGACAGAAGACACCGCTCATAGCTTGTCTAGGTCTCCCTGTCGTTTCGTCTAAGCACAAGGGATGGGTCCCGTACACAAGGGATGGGTCTCCAAAATAAGAGGTTCTTCCTTGTCTTGTGCGTTAATGTCAAGGTTTAGGAGAATTGTACAAATACACATGGCTTGTCGATCCTTCAGAGTTAAAGGTCGGACGTCGCGTTTCGGTCGTAGAGTCGTCTTTAAATTTTTTTTTTTTTTTTGACAGAGTTTTGGCATTGGACCCGGTAAAGTCTGTCAACATAATGACACTTTGTATAAAGAAAATTTAAAAAACTCCCGTCTCTAAAACAACAAACAAAGAAAACAAACGGAAACAACGTTCCGTCATATGTGCGTCCATTGTGTTTACGTCTCCTAGAGAAGCTAGTCACATCTAATAGACGGGACTTCAGTCATCAATCTGTTCTGACCCTTATCTCTCCGACATACCACTAATTTCGTAGATACTAGGGATCCCTCTTCGGACCCTTGGAACCTTCGTCCTTTGTAAACTAAGATTAATTTTGTCTTCCCTCGCCGTCACCCCTTATTTGGTACGACTCCTGTCTCCCCTCCGCCGAGACAGAAAGACACCCCTCCTCCCTCTCAAGACTCACTGTCGAACCACTTTCAAACATGTCTTTTCTATTATTTGGTAGGTAAAAAGGGACGTGGTTTTGGATTTCCTAGAAAGGTAAGCATAAGGATCCGGTGTACCAAAAGTTTCAGCAGCATTCGGTGGCCGGTCCAAGGGTGGGAAACCCGTTCGGACTCAATCTTAAAATAAATGTCGAAAGATGAGAGAGAGGTCAGCAGACAAAAGGTAACAGTGAGAGTACTTTTCGTTGTAGACCAAGTGACAGGTGCAACCATCGCAGTGTCGTGCTACGAGCGATACCCGCATACCCCTTCCCCTCCCGGGCAGGCGGGGTGGGACACCTACTCTGACCCTGCCTGCCCGACGTCCGAAACTCGACCAACTCGGTGTCGACGGAACACAGACCCCCTCGTCCCTCCACGCAGGATCACCCCAAGTGACGGAGTGAGAGGAGACTCGACCAGTCGGTGAACTGTCGGACCGGTCTCCTGTACCACTGAGTGGTCGGGTAGAGACGAAGAAAATAACAAGGACCTTTCGGAGGGGTAGTCGAGACAACCACTATGACTACCTTTAAAACCATAATTTAGAGAAGAGGAAAGCGAACACCGCAACCTCGGGGGAGTGGGAGTAACCGTCCCGGTTCGGTTCCTGAGGCGGACACCGGGGAACTCCCTTTGCAGTCGTCGGAATGAGAGGATCTTCCTCTTATAGGAAAGTCAAAAAGGTAGAGGTGACGGGGTGGGGGCGGGCACAGGAGGGGTCAAGAGAGAGGAGGAAAGGGAGGGTCTAGCAAAGACTGTTGTCACTCTTCTGCTCAAGACCTCGTCCAGGCGGAGACTACTAGCACCGATCCCACCCCGGTCTCCCGCCCGAACACCTCACTACCCCGGGGGCGTCCGGTCAGCGCTTTCCCCCTCTTCCGGGAGTTTCCCGAGGGGAACCGGGCGTGTGGCCAGGGAAGAGGAGGAGAGGAGAGGTGACCTGAAGTTCGTGGGGAGGACGAGTGGGTGAGGTAGTGAGGGAAGGACAGACGTTTTTTTTTTTCTTTTTGGATTGACTGGAGAACTAGAGATTCGGAACGACCGGTGAAGGCATTCGGGAACACCTAGGACCTCTGTACAGGGATTTCAGAGTCCGATCGTAAAAAGAGTGCAATTTAGTGACCAAACGTCGACCGTCCCGCGACGTCGCGCGTGGGCCCCAGCACCGGTGAAGGGACTGAAGCACCCTGTCTCTTCGCACAACACGAGCGGNCCCGAGGGGAACCGGGCGTGTGGTCAGGGAAGAGGAGGAGAGGAGAGGTGACCTGAAGTTCGTGGGGAGGACGAGTGGGTGAGGTAGTGAGGGAAGGAGAGACGTTTTTTTTTTTTCTTTTTGGATTGACTGGAGAACTAGAGATTCCGAACGACCGGTGAAAGCATTCGGGAACACCTAGGACCTCTGTACAGGGATTTCAGAGTCCGATCGTAAAAAGAGTGCAATTTAGTGACCAAACGTCGACCGTCCCGCGACGTCGCGCGTGGGCCCCAGCACCGGTGAAGGGACTGAAGCACCCTGTCTCTTCGCACAACACGAGCGGACGCCACGCGTCCTACGACGGGGCTGGAGTCGCGCCCCGCGCAGAGCCCCACGGGAAGTCTCGGACAAAGTATCCTTCGTCGTACTCTCCTCCTCCTCCTCCTCCTCCTCCTCCTCCTTCGGCCGACCTTTTCCTTCGGAACAAAAAGAGGAGAAGCAGACCCCTACTTAGTACAAGGGTCGTGACGGAAATCCAAAAGTTCGGAGCCGCCGACGACCACGACTCGGCTTTCCCGGTCAACACTGCAAGGACTCCCTCCCTCCCTTCTCCCCGGGCGCGGGGTCTTCCCTCCCTCGTGCCCTCCTCCTCACCCGAAAAAAAAAAAGGGAAGGACGAAAGTGAGGCGACAGTAAATCTGAAAAGTCGACTTTAGTCTTGGTTCGGGATGACGGACCGCTAGTTCTTCGACTGACCTCTGAGAAAGAGACCTGTCTTAGAGTCTTAAAGTCAAGCGAACGGAAAAAAAAAAAAAAGGACACTTCCTTTATGACGAAAAGGAACGAAAACAAAAAAATTCGTTCTTCTCCAAAAGTACTCTTTTAAAACAGGACGGTAGGGACGCTTCATCTCGACAGAAGGGAAGAAGAGACGAACAGAAAAAGGGCTGTTCCGTGTATGACCTAAAAAAGAACGGACGAGACCCGACAAGGGGCGGTGCACGCAGCCGGCCGTACGCATCGGGCAATTCGGAAGTAAAAAAAGGACCTCAATAGTGGGCACTACCTTTGCCAGACACGAAGAGAGAGGCAGCTCTAGACTGATTTCATATCGTAGGTCCCCGCTAACGACACCTGTGACACTCAACACGCACGCAGCGGGGCCCCGAGTCCGTGACGGTCCTTCGAGAGGTCGGCCACTCCCTCAACCCAAGGACGCACCAAACTGGGGGAGCTCCAAAAGAAGTATCTCCTCAGACCTGCCGTCTTTGGGGGAGGCCGAGGCGCGCTCTCCAAGTCTGGACCCCCGAACGCCCTCGTGGGACTGGGGGGGTCCAATGTCACCCAGGGCGGGGACACAGAGCACAGGAGACAAGACGCAAACCTGTTTTACATACTCGCCGTGTTCTCCGCGATGTCGGACACACTGTAGAGGTTCCACCTGTCCTGGCACCTGCACCACGACGACTTCCATTCCCGGAGCGGCGTCGGCGGAGGACGGAGACTTAGGCCATCGGCCCCGGGACCGGTCGGACATGACCCTCTTCTCGACTCTCCGCACACACACACACACGCGCGCGCGTGTCACCGCTGACACCTCAACCCAACCACTAAAATTCCAAGGATCGTCTTATAGACTGGTCTTTGTCACCCCTGAAGTCTTAACAGCTCAGTGAATCCAAAGTCGCAGTAAAATGAACGAAATTTCACCTAAGAAGACGAGTTCTCTTGGAGGATGAGAACATTTAGTGTCCACCTCTTGAAACGGTAGTCAACGAGAAAAGGTCTCTCCAGACACAGGGAGCCAGGGGTAGCAGGGGTGGGGCCCCGGGGCAGACATCTCCGCAGTAATAGATAGCCAGAGAGGGGAAGACGGAGACAGAGGATCAGACAGAAAACGGACTCAAAAAAAAAAAAAAAAAAAGGGGAACGAGAAAGACGAGAAAAAACAAGAGAGTGTTGAGAATCCCCCTTCTATCGTAAATAAAGGAAACCTTTCTAGAGATGAGTCAGACAAATAGCTTCACCGTGTCACCGGTAAGACCGAGCCAAAGTGACGAAATGTCCAGAGCGGAGACTGACAATTAACGACACAAACAAAAGAGGGCAATCACTACGACCGACAGAGCCGTCCTACCCCCACCCCGGAGACCCGCCGATTAACGAGTGTCTTCCGTAGGAACTCAGATTTTAATCATTCTTGAGGAGGTCGGTATTCCACCCTCAGACTCTTACGACCTGCTAAGTCCCTCGTGAAAAACCTTCAAATCGGTAAAAGACCGTTTCTGTCCCCTTTGACCTTCGGTTGGTTCACGAAGGCTCAACGGTCTCTTGGAGTCATGGACTCGACTACTCCCACACCTCGGTCCCCTGGCGTCCGAGTCCTCCTTACCTACACAACAGGGTCAGACCCTTCATCCCCGCGAGAGCGTAACTAACTAGTCAAGTCAAATAATGAACTCTGAGCGAGCAAAAGAGGTGACTAGGTAACTCCGGTTCGTACCGAGCCTTTCGATCTGTACCTACGGTCACTTGATTCTGGTGGGAAACCCTGTGTCTACTCCCCGAGTCACCTCCCCAACGCTAGCATCCCTTGACGAGAGACAGGCGGTATTGGAGGTAGTCGATCACGAGACTGAACGGTCCGACTCCGAGTCTCGTCACCCGTTGAACCGTAAAACTTGAACTAGGTCCTAGAATTGATAAGTACAATCACAGAGACTTTGCACTCGAGGCGATACTTTAGTGTCACTAAAAAAAAAAAAAAAAAAGGCAAAAACAGGAGGAAACAAATCTTCTCAGATCAACAATCCTAAAAATACACGAGCTGAGAAATACTATAACCCGAAGGGTCCACCGCGATCACCATTTCTTGGACGGACGGTCACGTCCTCTACATTTTCTGCTCACAAGTCAGGGACACAGCCCTTCTAGGAGACCTCCTCCTTTACCGTTGGGTGAGGTCACAAAAACGGACCTCTTTGGGTACCTGTCTCCTCGGACCGTCCGATGTCAGGTACCCCAGTGTCTCTCAGTCTGTACTGACTCGAGAAACGTACGAAATACTACAAGGGACAGACCCCTCCTTTCCCTTCCTCCCATCCCTCCTATCTTTCAGAGTCAGAATCCTAGTGTCCTTACACCACGTAACTTTCGGCACGACTTTATGTATTAAGAGAGGTGAGAGGACCCCGTACTGTCGGGAATCATCACCTCGATTGAGTCGTGTCCGAACGACGGAAGTGTCTACGACAAGATGTCAAAATTGTCTTACGAAAATATATGCAATGAAGGAAACTCTCCTAACCAGTCCGTCGTCACCAGGGACGTGCGGGTGGGGTCTGAGGAAAAGAATCCTTCTCAAACTCCACAGAGGACGCGGACCGACTCCTGGCACTTTCTGAACTCACTACACTACAAAACAAAAAAAATGGGGCGTGTTCCGGTGTCGAGTATTTCCTGTATTAAAAAAGAGAGAAGGGGGGAAAAAAAAAACCTACACGGACATAAACATAAGAAAAAAGAAAAAAAAAAAGCGTGGTATGGTGGAAATGTATTGGTTTCTTAAAGTCATCTTCTTTGAAGTGAAGAGTCTTTTGTCCGTAAATAATGTGTATTCCTTCGTGTTTTTCAGGACTTTTATGCGATAAAGGTCAAACGCTACTCGACCCGTCGAAACCACGACTAAGAAACGAAACTTCTGTCTCTTCCAGTGCAGTGACTCTCTGGATGTACTTTTGTCATACTTACTAAACAAGTCACAGTTCGTACCACGAGCCAGGTTCCCCGTGTATCCAGAAGTTTCAAAGACATAACGAATTTCTGTCCGTTATCTTTGTTCTTCATGTGCAATGACATTCACTGAACTATCTTTAGTGGTCACACATGACATTCACGTGTACTACCCTTCTGTAAAGTCCATCCTCTAGTAAGACTCCAAGACTGTAAATTTTTTTGACCACAGGTCTCTTGGTCTTCTACGGTCGCGACGTGGATCGCTTCCGCAAGATCTTTCCTAACCGTCTCCGGGACCCCGCCCCTTCCTACCCCCTCCGGCTCCACTGCCCTCTTTCGACTCGTCCGGCCCGGACCTTCTCGGTCCGGAACTGGCGGTAGCCCTCCCCAAACGAAACGAATACAAAAGTTTTCTAGGAAGACCGTGCACCCTCAGTGCGTCCGACGGTAATACCATCCGGGTCACACTACTTTACCGAAACACCGGAGGTCACCTGTCCGTGAGTTGCAAATGTAGGGATCATAGACAAAGTAGAATACCCCTTTTCGTAAAAGCCTATTAGTCATGAAAAGAGTGTCGAGTAGGATCCATTATCCTATATCGGGGTCTGCACTAAGAAAAGTTTCGAGTACAAGAAAGAATCAGGGGATCTGCAGAAGAAACTCAACCGGTTGTGAAAATAAAGCACTTACACACATAGACATAGACATACATAGAAAATTTCAAAATTGACGACTCTGAAAAAGTCACACTTTTCGACTAGAGTAAACGAAGAAAGGGTCACACCTTAAGGAAAATGTCGTGAAACTTAAGTCTATACTTAGGCAGTAACAATTGTCGGAAAGGGGGTGTTGAAAAAAAAAAAATTAAGTAAGTCGTCACCGGAGGAGTGAATCGACGGTAAAACTTAAACGAAAAAATTTAGTCACAAAAATTTCCACACAATACAACCCACACACTCGACGAACTCAAGGGTTCACTGGCACACGATACAAGAGTGAGGGGAAAAACCACCTTCTAAAAAAAATTATATGGCTCCTCAAACATTAAAAAAATTAGATAAGTGATACAGATTCGTGAGTTTTGTCACAGGGATTAAGTACAATTTACGAGTTATTCAAAGCAATCAACTTACTCAATTAGACAATTCTAAATATTCATACCCAAGTATTGCGCATTACCATACACTTGACACGAATTACGCGACCCTAACAACCACATTTCTTGTCTCTCTACTCAACACTGCCAGTGGTGTTTCAAACCTGGCACTGGGACAGGAAGACCATAGTATTGTAAATGTCGAGGTAAGGAAGGGTGACCGTAGGTCTGTTAAGGGACACTTAATTGAAACTTTTAGGACAGGAGACAATACACGGGGAGGAAAGACTCTGAATGAGACGTAAGACTGGGCAAGGGAGACCGTCAAGACAAGTCACTGCAAGTACCTTCGAGAAGACGTAGTCTCGGAAGGGAACCCTAAAAAGGGTTCCGACCCATGTGGTCAGAAATAGGAGTGTAGTCGGCAACGAAGGGTAGTAGTTTGGGTTATCTACGACTTCAGAATGGAGGAACTTAATAAAAAAGACTTTTATTTCATCCACTTATCACAAGAACCGAGGCGGCAGGGTCATGTGTGTATGTATGCACAGTGAGGAGTGTCATAGGGGGGCACGGACACACTGAAGACCGAAGAATACCATCCATTTACCAATCATTGATACTTAGTACACGTGTCTTACCCTATTCCTTCTTAAACTTAGTAACCGTCTGTGGGAAACCATAGTTGTCCGGGTAAAAGGGGTCGTAGAAAGTCTTCGGATCAAAACACACAAAACAAACCCCCAGTGTGCCCCGGAAGTAACGTCCTTCTCGCGAGAAGTAAACGAGCACGTCCTAGGAGGTCGATACCGCGCACCCGAGACACCAAACGACGTCGAACCGAGTCATCAACACCACGGAATCAACGGGGAGCCCTACACCCTTAGAATCAAGGGACTGCTCCCTAGTTTGGGCTCAGGGAAGGTAACCTTCCACCTGAGAATTGGTCACCTGGTGGTCCCTTCAGGGAGATTTCGGATGTGTCCAACCACTCTCCTCGGAAACAGCATTGTGTCAAGTCATCGATTGAGTACTAGTGTAATTCTCCGATAAGAATTGTGTCCTCCTGTAGTGTGGTTCACAGTCCCTGAACGACGTTTTGATCGTACGGCTTCTGTTTCTTCAGTCTCAGGATCTACTCGATGACTGAAATTAGGTCCCCGGTAAAGGCAAAGCGATCGAAATAATGAAACCCATGAACGTTTTTATAACGGATAATCATTGTTGCGCTAAGAAGAACAATGACTACTAAATGACCGTCGTATGAAACATTGATCATTCAGTCTCATCGTCTACTTACCACTTTTGTAAACGTCGGTACAAAACACCTGTGACTCAACTGTTAAACATGTCTCCTGCTGCTGGGGGAGGGTGGGCACTACAAGTCCGTCCGGTGAACCGGAGTCATCGCGTCCTCGTCAAACAGACATCCGGGTCACAGTAGAAGGTCCTTTATGTGTAGGAAATTGTTCAAATGAACGAGTTTCTGTGAAGGTACGGCGAAGTTTGGTTTCTGTAATCCTCCGTTTTCTGCCGGCTTCCGGATAGACGAGTCAATCAGACTAAGGGATTTTTCTGAAGACAGAGTTCACAACCGAGGGGACAGGCCTACCACCCCAAAGACGAAGGAAAACAAGTCGGAACATTGAGGTCGATGTAGAGGACTCTGTAAACGTCTCCTTCATTTATGTCCGTCACCGACCCTTCCGACCCACATTGGTACTCGGCACAATAATCCTACAAGTTTATATTTGTCATCGTCTTCGTGACGGTCTTTGTTCCGTCAAGGGAGAGGTGACTTCATCCGTGCGAGACAAAAGACTGACTGCCCTTGTGTCAGATCCGCACCAAATCTGGTAAGGTTCCCTGGGCTCCGAAGTACTATCTGCACTTGTTAATGGTCGTACCAGTTGTAAAAAAAACTTAATTGAAGAGGGTAGGGTACGAGGTGCACGTGACACTGAGCAGTCTTGAAACCTACGAGCCATGGACATTACAGGTGTCAGACTGACAGGACCTCTATGTCGTACCTGTCTCCTAATTCAGACAGAAAATCGATTTCTCAACGCTTACCTCAGTCTCGGTCTTTCACCAAACCCACCGAATAAGGAGGTTCTCAACACCTATAAATTGTCGCGTCAGAGACAAAAGGAGTAAAGGTCGACGAACGATGTGTCTTAAAGTCTTAACAAAACTAGATGAGGAGGATGGGTAAATTAGTCAACGGTCAAAACATAAAACGATTATCAAGTCTCTAAGGTATCTCGTTTTGGACCTATTTCCCGGAATAATCACAATTAATAATGGAAACAAAAGGAGAATTCGAGTTTAATAATCGTCAGAGTTGTGACAACAAAGAAAGATCAGGTAGAGGATCAAGCCGACCGTCAGTCTTAAAGGCCGATTCGGATCAGAGTTCTACCGATTCTTCTCACAGTCACCATGTCTCTCGTCAGGCAGTAGGTCATTACATCTTTGGACCCAGAATCTCCAGTGGAAAACCTTTTCTCTGATGGTACTCTTCTCTACACAATGGTACTCATATTAGTCCCGGACCGTAAAGGACACCAGACATCGTTCGTGAGACTTTTACAAGCTCACCTCGGTGTAACCCACACACCGGAAATTCAATGGAGTAACATACTCACTCTTTGTCACCTCAACAACTTTTTATCTGGGCTCTGCTCCCGGTGAAATAGCCGGTGTGGTCACAAAGACTTCGGTCCGCCCTCCTCTCTCTCTCCAAAACACTAAGTCGAAGACGGAGAATTTGCCGAATGAACATACGTGAGGCGCGTCATGAACAGTGCGCACTTGTACTAGACGAACCGCGACGACAGTGACGGATGTCCTACACCAGCGTTTGCGACTACGGTCAAAGCTGTAAGAAAGGTGTGGGCACAGACGCGCGAGACAGGAGACCAATTACCGTGACTGGTGCTGACCATCGTAGACCGGGTCTAATGGTCGCGGCGGAGGTCGACACCCGGCGGACTGGCGAGAAGAGATTTGTGCGAGCGAAGAGACCTCGACGGCGTGCGAGTGAGTCAACAACGACAGTAACATTCCTTTAAGCATCGCAGCTGGTGTGAACTCACAGGTCAAGTCACCGTAACTCACGCAAGCGTAACGGCACGTCGACAGCATAGTGGTGGCAGGTCTTGAAAAAGTAGAAACGTTTGGCTTCGAGACATGAGCTATTTGTCTTTGAGACAAAGGGGACGGGGGTCAGGGACCGTTAGTGACAAAATAAAAAAACCACGATCTTAAACTGATGGGACCCATAGAAGACATTCACCGTAACGTGTCATAAACAGGAAAGTACTGACCGGACGAAGTGACTCATACTACAAAAACCCCAAATAGGTACACTTTCGTCCGTAGTCTTAGGAGAGGAGTAAAATTCCGACTCATGACGACGTAACGTACACATATGGTGGAAAACAATTAGGTAAGTAGACGACTACCGGTCGACCCAACAAAAGGGGAAAATAGATAACACTTACCACCACGACACCTACAACGAAATACTCATGGACGAAAGTCAAGAAACCCCATACGGGTCTTCCACTTAACGACCTAGCATACGACTAAGGCCAATTCAAAACCTCCTTGGGGACACGAAAGAAGGTGTCAAAATGTAGGGGTTCTCAAATGCACGTGTGTCCAGAGTCAAGAGACGTAAGAGTTGTTGTGACCAATAGAAGACCTCCCAACCAACAAAAAAAAAAAACTCACATACACACACACACCAAATTTACTCTCGGTAGGACTGTCCACACTACGTCATAGACGGACACCAAAACCAAATAAAGCGAAGCACTGACGTGGGAGCGACGACACGACCAGGACGGACGTGCGTCGGTCGGACGGGCCGAAGAAGCGGACGGTGACACACAGTGGGCGTGGTCGTGGTGGTCGTCGCACAGAAGGGAGAACCGAGCAGGTCCGCCGAGGGAGAGGTTAAGTGTGAGAAGAGTGGTGGAAAATGAGTTCTCGTCTACTTTGATCGAGGTCAGAAAGAGAGTTATAGCTACTGAAAATTCGTAGACTTTCTGTAGAACCGTGGTGGGGGCAGACGAAACCGAGAGGACAGACAAAGATTCGCACCTCAGAAATGGGGAGAGAGTACGGACACCTGAGACGGAAAACACGGTCGAGTGACCGGACGACGAAGGAGCCACAGGGTGATCCCGGTGTGAGGGGTCGGGTCCCTGCGTGGGAGGTCTGGTCTCGACGGATCTGAGGAGAATGACCCGACACAGGACCAACAAGGTACGAAAGGAAGGAAGAAAAGAACATCTTTTCTTTTGAACGATGTCAGAAGGATCCTATTATGGCTAAAAAAATGAGGGAACGAATACATTGACCCCACTCCCCGAGTGGAACCACCTCTGAGTGCCAACGGCACAGAGGGTAAGAAAGGAGTCAGTATGAGACCGGTGGCACCCGAAAAGTACGAGGAGTTTTTGAACATTCCTGTTCAGAGATGAGACTCAACACTTCGGCGGAGGTCTTGGCGACTGACCTGTGTGTGTGCACACAAAGACCCTCTCTCGCCAGGGACCGAAGGCAGTCTAGGAACTTCCTCAGACACGGTGGTTTCCGGTGCTTGAGGTCGAGACTTCACAGGGTCGCCGGCACGGGTCGGAGAAAAAAGGTACCGTCCTTCCTGACAGGTCAGACATCAGGTACCGACACCTCGATAAAGCACTCCGGTCTACTAGGCACCCGGGCACACCCATATACGTAACAGGACGCTACACCTCCGCCCATATTGGGAACTGCGAAATATCAATCAAACCAAAACCGACACGACCCAGAAGCAACCACGGCCCCCGCCCCCCAACCCCGACGAGAGATCAACGACCAAAGAGTGACGCCACCCAAGAGAGTAACGTCTCGTGCCGAGATCTCGTGCACCTGAAACCAGGAACGTCGTGCACCCGAGTCACCACCGTCGAGGGTCCGAGAACTCGTGTCCGAGCCATCAAGACCGTTTACCCGAGTCAACGAGATGTCGTACACCCCAGAAGGGTCTAGTTCCTAGTTTGGGCACGGAGGACGGTAACCGACCACCTAAGAATTAGCGACTCGGTGGTTCCTTCAGGTAGGAATTGTAAAATTTACCTCCTCCGAAGGAGGATGAAAATTTGACACCCTGGACAACACGTCTAACAGTGGTCCCAGTGTTAGGCAGAAAGAGGGCGACATGGAACTGCGACAAAGAACGGATTTCACCCGTACCAGGAGGGGTTTTCGACCGCCCGGTCGACACACCACATTAGTTGTTCCATCGTTATCCTTCTTCCGAAGAACCCGATCTAAATGAGTGGCAAAGGACTACTCCTTCAGAGACTAAATGGACTTTAGTATGACTAAAAGTCGCATCCAAAATCAACCTTCACAAACACTTACTCAGGACTAAGGTGTCTTCCTTGATCACCCTCGACGTCTCGACAGTCCAAAGGACTCCAAAGGAACTCACGAACCTCCGCCACTCGGACGAGTCGTTTAGCAACCATTAATTGACAATCACTGACTTTTGCGTCCGAGGACTTTCGTCTGCTTCGGTTCGGTTTGTTCGTTTTGTAAAGAAAGTTAATGTCGTAAAACTACAAGGCTTTTAACCGTGGGGGTCCAAGTATAAAATAAAAAGCGTAGTATTATGAAATGAAAGATTTAGAAAAACAGATTAAATTCGTCACTGAGAGAAAAGGTCGGTCATTAGAGGTCTCTACAATTCACGAGGAAACGGTCTAAAAGAGTCAAAGTATAACGATAATTTTTAACAAATTTGTCAACGACTTAAGACTCTGTTTCACTTCTTGGTCTTCTCTATGAACGTTCCCACCCCTTCCTCGAGGCCTGACCCTCGCTCCCTTGCACTCAGGAGTGAGGTGGAGACTTACGAGACACGGAGGAAGTCCAGGGAAGTGGACGACACGGGCGGGGGGAAAGATTACCTAGACTATTTCCCTCCGTCCCACTAGTAGAGTTTCCAAGAGGGAAATCAAGATATATTTTTAGTAACTCCTACTATTTGAGTTTCCAGTCAGTGATTCGTAGACGACACGTGAGTGCCCCTCTAGACACCTTAAAAATTTCTATCCTAAGTGAAGAGTTCCTCGAATGCCAGAAAACTCGTCTACGTCAATGGTCATGTTATATCAAGCGTGTGTTTAGATGGTAAGGGTTTAGATCGGAGTGAGTCGTACACCGGAGCAGAGTTTTTACCGCTGTACGGAGGGTCACCCTGTCCGTTTCCCAGGGTAGGTCCGCTGTCATCAGACGTTTGAACTTTCATGGTAGTTAAATCTTTATATTACCCTACAAAATGTCAAAATTAAGACCATAGTGGACAGAACAAAGTTTGAGAAGAAAGGTTTCAGCGGTATTTGGAGTGCCAACGGGTCAAGTCACTGAAGAAAAATTTTTACATAGTCAAGGTTGAAGAGTCGTCGTCAACCGTGACACCAGGATGGAAGACAGAAGGTGGGAGACGAAAATTGAAGGGACTTTGAGATTAGAGAGTTAAGAAGACGAATATGTCCCACACCGTCAGAGACCGAGGAGGGGTTGTACATAACACGTTATTACGGAACACATTTCACTTTCTCTTCTCAACAATAGACCGGGTCACAAAGACACACAACGCAAACACTGGACCCGTCTTTACATATTCCTTAAAGTCTATAGCAAACCGCAATCTCACAGAGTAGGTCAGACTGAGGGTAAAGATGGCTGGTATCCTACGGAACAGGTGTGAGTAGAGGCACGGCGTACACACGTCTTACGACACCGTCTCCATAAGTGAATTAAAGAGGCCCAGAGAGAGTGGGTGACTCAAGAGTCTCCTGAGTCGAGAAAATGACAATGACGAAAATTCCGAACTGTGTTTACAAAACTATGTAACTCCTATAAATCCTGAAGAAAATAAATTACTTTCTTTGTTTAGACTCCCACCAGTCGTAATACAGAAGTATCTCAGAAGGAAAAGGATCTTTCATTAGTTATCTAATTTTGGTCAAAGGTAAAATTTTCTTTTCAACCTTCATACAAAGGTCACTCGTCAGTCCAAATTTCGGTCGACTTGATGTACTAGTAGAAAATAAATGAAAATAAATCAAACAGAGTGAAAAAGATAAAGTATAAGTCACGAGACTAAAGTCAATCAAACAAAAGGTCAAAGAGGTAGAAAAAAAATTTAAAAAAAGAGTTCGGAGATAGTTCGAATCATCTTTTCGAAAACATATGTATATATATGTATTATACATATTATATATATAAAAATCTTTTGAACACTTAAAAACGGATGAGTTTTTTAAATACTGTAAAACTAAGATGAATCATGTTTATCTTACGATCTAAAGATTAATTTTTTTTTACGTTGGTCGTTGTCTCCAAATGACATACCGTGTCCCTTGATGTCAGTCACAGAACATTATTGGATATTACCCTTTATTAAAGTTTTTGTTATGTACACATACATATTGACTTAGTGGAACGACCCGTGGACTTCGTAACTTTCAGGTGACATGAAACTATTTTACATATATAAAATTTTTTACTTCTCAACTTTCACATAGAGTATATGAGTGTACTCTATGGCAAGTGTGGACGGTTCAACCTATGTAGTTTTGTCCATTCTCGTCGTCCACAACCGTGCCCACACCTCTTTAAGCTTATGAGCCCGTGACCACCATCCTTACAGCTTACCGTGTCGGTGAGACCTTATCAGACCGTTCGGGAGTCTGAAGTAATTTGTATTTCCATAGTAGCGAACTGTATCGACAAGTGGGAAACCGCATATGAGTTGTCTTCACTTCGTACAGGTTACGAGCATACACCTATAAGTACTGTCCTAATAAGTATTGTCGGTCTTTCACTTTCGTCGGTGTACAGACAGTCGACTTCTTATTTATGTGTTTCACACCCGTATAGGTATGTCACAATACCTGATAATCCGTCACCCATGTCATGACTATTTTACGATTTTGTGTCTACTCGGAACTTTCGATTCACGTTCTTCGGTCATTGGTTTCTGTAGTTTTACATACTAAGGCAAATATATCTTACAGGTCTCATCCGTTTATGTATCTCTGTCTTGCATCTAATTACCAACGGACCTTGACCCTCCCCTCCCCAAACCCCAGCCCACACTGACGACTACCTACGTTCTAAAGAAAAAACACGGTACTTTTACAAGATTTTAATCTATCACCGGTACCAAAGTGTTGACACGATTCTGTTATCTGGTGACTTATCTGATAAATTATCTGTCAATTCATCTCCTCAAAATCTCATATACTCAATACAAAGTTAAACAACAACAAGTCAGTGACTTAGTACAGACTGAGAGACGTTGGGGCACCTTTGTCGTGTAGTCTGAAGGACAGGAAGTGACAGCCCTTCTCACTTCTATCTCTCAAATTATTCTCAAACAATTTTGAGAACAGGTAAATTAGTCACTACGATAGGTTGCTAGAGTAGGAGACTGTGGCGGAAGAGGACGGAAGTCAGAAAGGGTCGTAGTTCCAGAAAAGGTCACTCAACCGTGAACGTAGTCCACCGGTTTCATGACCTCGAAGTCGTGGACAGGAAGACTACTTATAAGTCTCAAATAAAGAAAATCGTAACTGACCAAACTAGAGAATCGTCAGGCTCCCTGAAAGCTTAGAAGAAGCCGTGGTGTTGACCTTTCGTAGTTCAGAAAGTACGAATCGGAAGAAATACCGGGTTGAGAGTGTAGACATTTATTGGTGACCTTTTTGGTATTGAAACTGATATGTATGGAAACAGTATATAAAGTCATTTCCAGAATTTTACGTTTTAACGCGTGTGTGTGTGTGTGTTTTACATTACACCATACGACCTAACGGTCGTAGGCAACCCAGTAGTTTTTTCGTTCTCTCAAGGTCTTTTTGTAGATAAAGACGAAATAACTGGTACGGTTTCGGAAACTGACACACCTAGTGTTGTTTGACACCTTTTAAGAAATTCTCTACCCTTATGGTCTGGTGGACTGGACGGAGGACTCTTTAGACATACGTCCAGTTCTTCGTCGTCAATCTTGACCTGTACCTAGTTGTCTGACCAAGGTTTATCCCATGTAGTTCCGACATATAACAGTGAGACGAATAAATTGAATTACGTCTCATGTAGTACGTTTTACGACCCGACCTACTTCGTGTTTGACCTTAGTTCTAACGGTCCTCTTCATAGTTATTGGAGTCTATACGTCTACTGTGGTGGGAATACCGTCTTTCACTTCTTGGCTTCTCGGAGAATTACTTTCTCTCACTTTTCAACCAAATTTTGAATTATAAGTTTTTTGCTTCTAGTACCGTAGACCAGGGTAGTGAAGTACCCTTTATCTACCCCTTTGTTAACTTTGTCACTCTGTGAAATAAAAGCCCCCGAGGTTTTAATGACGTCTACCACTGACGTCGGGACTTTAATTCTGCGAACGAGGAACCTTCTTTTCGATACTGGTTGAATCTGTCGTATAAGTTTTCGTCTCTGTAATGAAACGGTTGATTCCAGGCAGATCAGTTCCGATACCAAAAAGGTGACCAGTACATACCTACACTCTCAACCTGACACTTCTTCCGACTCGCGGCTTCTTAACTACGAAAACTTGACACCACAACCTCTTCTGAGAACTCTCAGGGAACCTGACGTTCCTCTAGGTTGGTCAGGTAAGACTCCCTCTAGTCGGGACTTATAAGTGACCTTCCTGACTACGACTTCGACCTTGAGGTTAAGAAACCGGTGGAGTACACTTCTCGACTGAGTAACTTTTTCTGGGACTACGACCCTTTCTAACTTCGCCTTCCTCTTCCCCTACTGTCTCCTACTCTACCAACCTACCGTAGTGGCTGAGTCACCTGTACCCAAAAAAGGTTCTCAACCACTACCTGTCCCTCCGGACCGCACGACGTCAAGTGCCCCAGTGTCTGTCATCCTGTGTTGACTCGCTGACTTGACTTGATCGACTAGGACCTGACCTAGGACCTTGTTATTTCTTGTAATTACCTTTTTCCTTACTTTAGGTTTCAGACCTCAATTAATTGTTATTACAAGGTCACAACCAAAGAAAGAAATTCAAAATTAAAAAAAAAATTGTGGTTTCTGTAAAACATGACCCTATATCGGTCAATCATCAGTAATTTCTTCTAAGTCCTTGGATATGTTTTCAATCTCACCTATAATCAACAGAGAAATACTAGTGAGTCCGTGTCGGTGAGATACTTTGTAACTTAGTAATTTCGAAAAGTGGTGTATCTACAGTAGTCCTCTAAAAACCGGTGACGATGGAAATTCATATACTTATGATAAATTATATATGATCAACAGTTGACTTGACTTGACTTAACAGTTTTGACACTACCCCAGACTCTAAAGTGGGATGAACGTTCGATGGTCCAGTCGGACTGTCAAAGTACCGACAACAGACTTCAGTCTTTCGTGGGACTCGTAGTCGAAGAACAACCACGACGAACGGCGGGACGAGGGTGCCCCCGTTATGTTCCCCGGGCCCCTCTACGACACAATGTCGACTCCTTGGGGTCGGCACCCTGGGGACTTCAAAATGACACACGACATTCGGAGGGAGTGAAAAGAAGACTGAAATGTGTAGACAGTAGTGTGTCTTTCTTTGTCATAGAGACAGACGGCTCCGACACACTATACCTCTGGAGGAATTGTCCTGTCGGATATTACTGTCGTGTCCGTCACAGGAAACGAGTGATCTGTGAGTGTCCCTCTCGGAACTCCTCGACAGAGGGTAGTGATCATACAAGAGCAGTAATAATAAGTCTGTAGTCACACAAGGTAATTTCCCTAAACTAAGTTAAAATTGAAAGAAAGAAAGTTATAAATAACATATAATTTATTAACGATTGAAAAAACAATTCACCATGTAATAAAAAACATACTAAATATACAAACACAATAAAACGTTTTATACATTAAGTAAAAGACATTGTGTGTTTACGGATTTTACTGTACTTTTCACTTCAGTCAAGCAGGGAGTTCATAACTGTCACTTCTTTTAAGACAAATGAGTAACCGGTATCTCATTACAGACTTTTCCACTACTTTTGTAAGAGTCTAGTTCTCAAAATTGTTTCAAAGGATTTTACAACTGGCCTCTCCACAACTTCCAGTACCTGACCCTCTCTCGTCACAGTAGTATTAAGTCTCGACGAGACGCAAGAAGTGACAACAATTTCCCAGACGAAAATTTTAAACACAATAGATAAATTTTAAACAACGACACAAGTACCTCGTTTTTATGTCATTAATACCTAGGAACGAAAAGGACAACTGTCTCTTTGAATGAAGTGACCTTCACTTTAAACCGAGTAAAGTTCACTCCGTGTTAAGTTTCAGTCTTTTAGGAAGAGATTTACTTTGCAAGACAAAACAAAAAATTCCTTTTAAACGACAAAGGTAAGAAACTTTCTACCCCTAACCCAAACAATTCCAATGGTTTAAACTCCAAAGAAGGAGTATGTGTGAGTTTAACGTAAAACTTTCCCCTATGAAGCGTATTAGGGTCCCTTGGACGACTTATAAAAAAAGGTAAGTTCCTAGTGAAAGTTTAAAAACCGTAGTGAGACATTGTGTGGTCCTCAACTTTGTCACTACTACCGGGGACCAGGGTCGGAGGTAAGCAGAGATGACCCTTTTCTCGACTTTGCTCAGTCACTAAACCACAAACAAAGGACACCGAGATCCAAAACGCATCAAGTAAACGTTCGACAAATTAAAGAACGTAAACGAGAAACAGTCTGTCAACATTAACCTGTCTTACGGGGTATCGAAAGATGGAATAGAGCGAATCGTACAAACCCTCTGGACGACAAGAAAGAGTGGGTATATGAAATCGTAGAAGAGTGGTTTCCAGTCTTCAACTGTTTACATCCAGGAGGTTTGGATCAATAAGAAACCGTTCTCTTTATTATATGAAGAAGCTCGATCACACCCCTAATTTACTTTACTATATACATCTTAAGAATCCTACTTTACTTTATTACATACATCTTAAGAATTGGACTATGGGTTGCATATCATTAGGAACTTATTTGTCCTTAATAAAAACGTAAAAAAAGACTGAACGTTTGGTCCTACACTCTATGTATAAAGTTGTAAACCAGGTAAAACGGACAATTGAAGAAAAAAGAAATAGAATGGGAACCGGCGTGGTATAGAAGGAGAAACGTACAGAAAAAGACAAAGGGAAAAAATACGGACTGAAAATGAGTCAGAGAGAAAGAAAGGGAGGTCTATTTGGCTCTTTTGACCACATGGTAACTCGGCACGGGACTGCGTCGTAGAGAAGACCGAGGGTGCGTCTCGGGTCCATTCGCCCCTAAGAGGTAGAAGGCCAAACGAACTTATTGATGTAGGTCTCGGTGGTAGGGTGAGACTACGTCTTACAACCGCTAGACAGGAAGTACTCGCAATCACCGTATTCACTCTTCTCACAATGCACTAAACACAAAGATCCGGAAAATAGATAGAGTCTCGACTTTTACTTCCACATTAATGGATTTAAAGTAAAATCATCATTCAAAGGTGTCCACCGAAATATCAACTAATTAAGTAGACACTTCCGTATACACGACACGTATATACATGTACACTATTACCGAAGAATTATACTATTTGATATTTATATACAATAATTCCTGATTAGGGTCCAGAGAACTAAAAACTTTAATGGACCCCTCGAAATTTTTATATGACTACAGACTCAGGATGGGGGATCGCTACGGGTAAATTAATCCGACTCCACACCAGACTCGTAGTCTAGAGATTTTCTCGGAAACCAAGGAGACGACACATCGGATCCAACTCTTAGTATTAGAAACCTTTATGACAGTCGTCAACTCCGAAAGGAATTCGTGAGTGCTCCATAACCACTGTAATCTATTCCCATTTTCCGGGAATTCTGGAACCACCAATTACTGTGTCATGTACAAAACACCAACAATCCTCAGGACTGAAGAATGGGCTCAACTCGGTGATTAAGTGACACTGCGTTCCAAACAAGGATTACAGACACGAGATAACAGAAGGTAGGGACTTCGGATGACCGAAAGGAATTCCCTTCTTAGGTTTACTGACCACTCATTGAGTTCATGGGATACGGAAAACAACGTCGACCATTAAACGTAAAACCCGAGAACTCAGACGAAATGGGTTGTTTTGGAGACAATTGGAAAAGTTAAAAAGGACTGAACGAAATTTTTAATGATTCAAGAGTAACTTACCAGAAAAATCTTTGTCAAATCGACACCTATATACCGTCATCCTCCTTTAAATTCTTGTTCTACCAAGTTTAGGAGAAGGATTTCTCTTCAAAGAACGACTAAGAGTTGGGAGACTGAAACGAGGTTTCTTTCACAACCTTTGTTTATACTGTTCTCCAAAACAAAAAAAAAAGAAACAAAAAGAGAGTATGTCTTCAATTTCTTATAATAGTACGACAACAACACAAATCCCAGAGGTTTATAACATTCTAACTGGAACAAGGGTCGACATCGACTGGGTAAGGGGTAGATTAGGGGATCTTAGAAGATGAACTTTCATATGATGAGTGAGACAAAATCAAGGAATCGACACTCCCCGAAAAAGATCTTCACGTTAACGAGAGTCGGTGAGTTCGACACTTCAACAGACGGGACATCTCCAACGGAGTGTCAATCTTATAAGTGTCCTTCCAAGAAGTGCACGGTGTCAAATAAAAATGAGGAAATTTCTCCACTTAAACTTGAGGACTCGTAAAAGGGGTCCCGTATTAGAATTTATAGCAACTGAAAGAGGTATGGGGTCGGGGGACTTTCTGACAAAGAAAACTTAGAAAAATTTGGAGTCAAATTGTTTTAGGACTTAATACGAGGACTTGAACTCCGGACTTTACTAACATCCGTATCAAAGAACACTTAAGATTTATACAAGTTAGTACGTCCAAAGAAAACGAAAATTTGCGTCGAGTTCTCTTGTTATCACAATCTGATTTATTCTATTATTGGAAATAAATTGCAGTGAAAGTCCGAAGGGATCTCCGAGTCTACCATTTTTTAGACGGGTGTCACACCCTGTGGACTCAAACTGGGGACCCAGCCCTTCTAGGGGACCTCTCCCTTTACCGTCGGGTGACGTCATAAGAACGGACCTCTTAGGGTACCTGTCTCCTCGGACCACCCGATCTCAGGTACCCCAACGTTTCTCACCCCGGACTGACTCACTGGCTGTGAAACTGAACGAAAGCGAACACATTAGAAGTCAGGTCCTATTTACGTGCGAATAAATTCATCTTTATCCACGTACCCCTAATGCCAATTGCACCAAGTCGTTTCGGGTCACTCGCCCGACGACGACTCAAAAGGATGGGAAGAAGGGACCACCAAGTCACCCATTTCACAGACGGAGGTTACGTCCTCTGGGCCCCAGTTAGGGACCCGACCCTTCTAGGGGACCTCTTCCTTTACCGTTGGATGAGGTCATGAGAACGGACCTTTTAGGGTACCTGACTTTTCGGACCCTCCGATGTCAGGTACCCTAGCGTTTCTCAACCTGTGCTGACTGAAAGGAGACGAAGGAGAGAGAGGGGTTGATATTAAACAAACGTATACATTTTAAATTCGGGTTCACTGAGCCATTCGTGAAACTTTCACGTGTACTGTACAACGAACGAAAATCTTTCCACACGTGTTTTCATTCTCTAAATAATTGTCCAGTATTTTATCCTGACCGGGTGACGTTTCACAGCACAGGAGTGACCTGTAAACAGTCCAGTGTTCCTTTCCCACTGCTTCACGATTGGGGTGATCCACACACATAGTGTAATACGGACGACACACGACTCCACGTCTACGGGTAATGATTCACATATCTAAGAAAGAGTGGTAGTGATGTTGATAAAATCCCTCCCTGTATGATAGGATAAAGTAACCATTCCTCTGACTCAGAATCTCCAGTTCTTACTGAAGAAAGGACCCCCAGAAAATCATCAGTCTAGACCTAACTTCGGCATGGGTGGAGTCCCTATTCCTTTACCATTGGGTGAGGTCATAAGAACGGACCTCTTAGGGTACCTGCCTCCTCGGACCACCCGATGTCACGTGCCCCAGCGAGCCTGTGCGGACTCGCTGAAGTGGAAGTGGAGGGAGACGGATTTGGGGCACCACGAAGAAGGACAAATATGGAAACAATACGAGGTGCATACCTAATCCTTCTCTCTAAGGTAGGTAAAACCTTTGGACGGTCGTATACCCTCTACTCCCAGGGGCGTGAAGGTAGACACCCCCAAAGTAATCGGAAGCCCAGGAGAAGAGAGGGTAAAAGGAACAAAAGTAGGAGAAGGGAGGCGGGGTCGCGCTGTCAGTCGCAACATAGGGTAGGGTCTGAGCCCAAGCAAGGGACCCACTCCACAAGGAGGACCCTGACTCAAACCTAGAAGGGACACTTAAAAGGCAATCTTACAGAACTTGGCGACACACAAGGTCAGACCTTAAACCTGCACCAGACAAACTGACGGTCGACCTGTCGCTCGTCGAGCCGCATCAACGACACTGTCGGGAAAGACGAGAACCCGTCGGGGGAGGGGACGAGAAAAGGGGAGTTGGCGTCTCACCTCAAAAAATAAAAAGGTTCGCCCTTTTCGGCCCTACCACCTCTCACCCCCCTCGTTCATCTTTTTAGTGTCGGTGACTGAGGTGGATTCAATCATGTATGAGATTGACACTCCACCCCCCTTTGTGGGTTTTAAGATCTTATGGACACTAAAGGTCCGAAAATTTTCGTCCCGATAAGGGTAACTTGATTGTGTGTGTCTTCGTTAAACCTGGTTCTAACTTTACCTGATGAAAAGATGAAATTTGTCTTTGTAAAAGTCTAATTAGACATTCGGGACGGAGTTAAGGACATCGTACTAAATACAAAATTATGAAGACACAACTTTAACGGAGAATTATACAAGTAAAGATAGGGTTCTAATATTTTACGGGGGATGGGAGGGTGTGTGTTTGTATTCTGTCGAGAAATAAACTTATTAGGGGTCAGGGGTCAGTCTACGAAGTGATTGTCTTTTCCATTAAAACAACTGTTCATTAAGTACTGGACATAGTCACGTCACGGAAAAACTGGAACCGAATCTAAGGACCAATTAGGTCCCGACTATTAAAAAATTTATTTAAATAAAAAATTAATTTCCTACTAACGCAATGTCTTAAAACAACAAAAGACAGTTTGTAGCTGTACTTAGGTCCCGATTATTAATTAGTGAATTAATTACTAGTGAATAATCAATTAAATCTATTCTTTTGGAAAGACAAGAGTAGAGACTTGTGGCTGTACATGTGTGTGTCAATGGCAGATTCGGATACACACTACACGCACGTACGAGTCAACGTAGGCCGAGAAACGTCGAAGTACCTGACATCGGGCTGTCTAAGGAAACAGGCCCCTTAAGAGGTCCGTTCTTCGGACCTCACCCAACGGTAAGGGAAGAGGTCCCCCAGAAGGGCTGGGTCCCTAACTTCGACGTAGAGGACGTAACCGTCCGTTTAAGAAATGACGACGCGGTGAATGCTTCGTGTGACAGATGTGTATCTGACATTCTTAATTCTCTTTGTGATCGTAGTAGAGTAAGTCGGAGGTGAGGGAGAAGAAACATCTGGAGAATGGTGTCCGTGCGCAAGAAACGAGGTCGGGAAGATCACTTACTGGGACTACGGACTACTGAAGTCCACAGACAGTCGGACACCGGGCCTTCGGATCCATGTCACTTCGAGACGAAAGTGACGCGCTCGGAAGTCGGCAGGAGTATGTGTAAAAGAAGTTCGAGGAGACGTCGGACTTACACAGAGCCCGTAAAGGTGAGGGCACTGGAATAACGGTGCAAATGGTCACAAAGTCGAACTAAACAAATCCTTGTCTGTGGCGGCACCTCCACGTCGCGACCACCGGGGAGACCGGCACCGGTCCGGCGGGCGTACGACCTGAACCCATGTGACAGACAATGCGAACACGAAACAGACACTTATCCGGACCTTTGCGAGTCACCCAAAACAAAACGGTAGTGGAACACGACAGTTGAGGAGAACTTAAAGGAAAGTTCGTTTCGGAGGTCCATCTCAAGAGAACTTGACGAGCCGTCGACCCAACAGACGAGACAGGGAGTAGTGAATCATCGTGGACTTCTAAACTATTTGAAGGTATACAAAAGGTTCAGTGTGTAGTACGGTTGATCTTACCTTAGCATAGTAGAAGGTTTTGAAGGACTTCCTCCGACTATAGAAGAACCATAGTGACACATGGTCACAAAATTAAAGACAACAATGGTCCAGTGTACAGGGAAAACCTATGTTTCAATTCCCTCTCTTACTCAATTTATGACTCGATTGACTCCATATGATTCGGAAAACTTAAGAAACTCCATGGTCATGTTATAAAGACAGTTCCAGGGGGAGACAGACGAAGGGGTCTCAAGTATAGGATCAACAACTTGACTTTTGTCTAAGATCTAATACATAAAAAGAAGTAGTGTAATAAGTAGGTTATAGTCTAGATAGATCCTGTTCAATTTATCAATATAAAGTCAATAACGTATTATTTTAGACATTCAAATTATGTGACCGTACGAATAATCAATACGAAGGAGAAACAGACAGTAGAACGATGACGATTCAGTGAAGTCAGCACAGGCTGAGACACGTTGGGGTATCTGCCGTCGGGTGGTCCGAGGGGGTAGGGACCCTAAGAGGTCCGTTCTTGTGACCTCACCCAACGGTAAAGGAAGAGGTCACGTACTTTCACTTTTCACTTTCACTTCAGTGAGTCAGAACAGGTTGGGAAGTGTTGGGGTACCTGACGTCGGGTGGTCCGAGGGGTAGGTACCCTGAAAGGTCCGTTCTCGTGACCTCACCCTAGGTCTTTCTCGAATTCAGAGTTTTGTCTTTAACGGGCGTTTGGGATAATGTATCAAAGGATTGCTTCTTAAAGTCTAAAACCACCGTTTTCTTTATTTAAGACATTAATGGTTCTCCTTCTCTATATACAAATTTATGTATCCACAATAATGTCAAGATTTAGTGACAAACAAAAAAAAGGAAAAACACGGGTACTAAATATACTGTCTGAGTCCAATAGTTGTCTCTTAACTTTCGACGATTTAAACATAGGAAATGTCGAAGAATTAACTTTGTACATATAATAGTATACACTTTATCTAGCGGTCAGGTCCAAGTTACGTACTCTGTCCCACGAGTCCCGACCACGTAACCCGACTGGGACTCCCCTCCCTACCCTACTCCTCCCTTCACCCTCCCCGCAATTCCTACCCCTTGTGGACATTTGGGTACCGACTAAGTACACTTACATACCGTCTTGGTGATGTTATAACATTAATCGGAGGTTAATTTTATTTATTTTAAAAAAAAAATTCTTTTTTATATCTTTCCCTTCCTCTAACCCATCAGTTAGTTAAATTTTCCGACTACCGACCTTACTTTTCTTTGACTAAAAAAAAAAAATTTCGTCACCAACTTACTTAAAAGAAAAAGTCTTACACTGTCGAAGGACCTACAACCTGATCCGGCTCTCACACGGAGTTTTGGTCCACAGGAATTTGCTCTTAGACCCTCGCTAAGACTGGAAAAGGTGAGCGGGCCACTTCTGCACCTGTCGTAACAGAAGAGGTTCCATGGTAGTCGGAGTCACACGCTGAGGTCGATCGGTAGTAGAGAATGCACTAGAGTCACCGAACATTTCCGAGGGAAAACCTCTTACTTCGAGGTCCACCGGTCCGGAATCTTTCTCCGGAACTGACGAAAGAAAAGATATCTTAGTACCGACCAAGGTACGTCCAACACTTCGAGTGTGGCTCGGGATTTCTTTACCTGCACTTAATCTTCAGTCTACTGTCACTGATGAAGAGTCCCCCGTCCTTCCTGGTGTCCTGTCTGACATTCTACGGTACACATGTTCGAGTGGTGTCTCAGGACCGACCAATTACACAAATCCGGACTTCGAGTGCCGACTCGAACCACTCCAGTCGGGAGGAGTGACGGACGAATTAACCTTTAAAAATCTAGAGACGAACCCTTAGGTCGATAGAGGGACCACCTTTCGGTTTGGGTAGGTGTACTCAGTGAAGTGCAAAAGTATCATAAACTCCGAGGTTCCGTACGAGAGAATTGAGTTCAAACACAGATCAACGTCGTTCCAGGCAAAACAGAGGGTTCTTATCTCCGGAAAGGGCATCGGCCCAGTCACGTGTCATAACAATTGGACGACATCCTCCAACAGAAATTGTCTCTCGACCCCTCCCCATCTGTGTGTCGCCGACACGACTGCGGGAACACTCCCACGCCCTTGAGCACTCTCTTCCCCGTCCTCCAACCCAGTCACCGAGTAGTCCAGGGGTTCCATCCGACTACCACGACCCAGATCTCGATGCGGTCTCCGGAAGACCCTGAGACCACACCTTGCGTGCACTCGGAGAGACTGGCATGGACGCGAAAGGGACGGAAGACGAGTCACCGAGAGTACACAGGCGACCCGGAGGGGAATGGGAACCGGAGAAAGGTGTCCCCCGGAACCTTTCTAAGTCCCTGAAGTCGTAAGGACAGTAGTAAGGAACATCTTCCCCCTTTTCATTTCATCTTTTCAGGTGATTGAACCGTCTCGATAGGAAGAGACTTCAACAAATGTCTCTTCTTGTAGTTATACTAAAGAAGTAAATTGGTCTTCTTAAATCCATCAAAGGTCCCACTAAAACTTCAAACGTAACATTCCTGAGGATTTTCACAGACGAAGAAGGGTTCCCCTTATGGCAAGAGATCCACGGACAGAGAGTTTTCCGTAACCACTTATGTAATCTATGGTAGAGAATTAGGGTCAAAATTTTACCTTAGTAACCATTAGTGAGTGTACCCCGGGACCTATGCACTCCTAAACAAGTTGTAAATATATGCACACTGTCAAAAGAGTCATTTTTTGAAAAATTGGTTAACATTTCAAAGGAGGTACTTCTTGGTGAACGAACTTGGAGGATCCACGCACGGTCGAACGGGACTTACAACGGTAGAGATCCAACTTACTAAAAGGACCGACTCCTCTTAATCTTAACTGATATACAATGAATTAATAAAGTTGGACGGTTTTGGTAAATCCAAAACAAGTATTTTTTACCGGTCGCGAGCTAAAATCCTCAAAAAAGGTCCTGCTGTCGTGTCTATCGTAAAAATTTTCAACTTCGTATAGGGACTGATTTGAAACCGGTCGTAGGGCACGACCCCAAGGAGTCCTTCAGATCTTTACCGCCTCTGCGAGAGAGGAGAAGTGCGAGTGTGCCCTTACAGACCTCCGGCCCTCACTCCAAGCCTCCCAGGAAGGAGAATCACAGAGGTGGGACGGTGTCGCCAACCACTGGTCCTTTCCAAAATGTTGGTGCAAAAGAGATTGTAAGTGTTTTGGTTCCCAAATGTACACGCTCCTTTTCCTCTGTCCGATTACAAAGGTTCCACGAATGAAGTACACTCCGTGACTTGTCTTTAAAAAATGTATCCACTAGAGTAAAGTACGAGGGTCGTCGGGACGTTCCACCCACCAAAATAGGAGTAATGTGGGGACTCCTTCGTCTCCGAGACCAATCATTTTTCCAACTGAGTTGTAATGAGTCGATCATTCACTGTTTTGACTCTACACAACGACCCGGGTTGAGACTTTGGGTGAGTAACTAAAACGAGAGTCAGAGGTGTGTGGACGAAATCATTGGTCACGACACATGTCTTCGTACCGTCACCACCGTCTGTCCGGTAGTCGATGAAGGGATCTCCGGAAGGGGACACCAGTAGACGTGTCGCAAACGACACTTCGTAGTCCGGGAGGGCCTCAGAGACGTCCGAGGTCGGGAGGGTGCGAGGAAGAGACTTCTGATTAGACATCCGTTCCGTAACGTGGTAGGAAAAGACACTCGGTACTCATCACGCAATCCGGTGAAGGACGTCGGTGAACACACTGAAATCGGAATGTCTCCCGAGAAATTGTAGTCGGGTGTCACAAACAGTCTTGAAAGGTGGAATTGGAGTACAAAGGTGAACCGTACGACCGGCGGACCGTTTATACTGAGAAACCACTCACAACGCTCGAAGTACAAAAAAAGACTACCTATAAACGACCAAGGACTCCAGAACCGAAAAGGTATCTAGTCATCGTATTTTTAAATTAAAAACGAAAATTTCACTCTTCTTTAGGATCCCAAGAAAGACCGGGATCGATTCTTTCTTTTACACCAACATTTTATGTACTAGACCCGGTGAGACAATAGGTTTTCCTATTAACTTCAGGTGTCTTAATATGATTATCAACGACGGAGAAAAAGGGTTTTCATTTCGGGAATATGGAACAAAAACCAAAAAACAAAAAAAAAAGGTTTTAGTATTCTATCATGGGTGTTAACTAATTCTTTTTCGTCTCACTGAAATGGTTGTACGATCGAGAATTTCCTTTTAGGAAAATAAAGTACACGACAGTTAACGAGAGTTTATGAATTTGTAGTTCGGTTTTTAAATGGAATATAAAAAAATTTGAAAGTCTATTTTCATTTATATAAATGTCTTAGGTCTACTCTTTTGGACCTTTGAGAATTCCGTGTTCACAACTTTACTAACATTAAAGTCTTGACACTTCACCCCGACTACGAACGGTAGTCATATCGTGTACTTACCTAATTCACTAACCGTGCATGATCCGTAAATTTTATATACGAAAATAAAAGTTCCGTGTACCGGTTCACGAACTCATACGACATTGTCTATTATTAAATATTCATAAACTTATTTACTCACTTTTAATTTCCTGATCATAAAACCATCACAATTCCCACTAAGGAAGTCCACATCATTATTCTATATTTCATGTATCGATAAAGATCTAAAGACACATATATTCGCACATATTACAAATGTGGAGAGGCATATGTATAGACATAGTGTGGACGTACTACATTGAGACCAATTCTTTCGGTCAGTCCGTAAAAAAAGGGGGGTTATGAGATAAAAATTTTAAAACTTTGTCTTTTCACCTTTCTTAAGACGCCACTTAGGGGTGGTGGATCTAAGATGTCAATTGGAAAATAATAGACGAAGTAACGAATTAACACGTAGACAGGGAGTAAGAAGGTAATCCAGTAGATTAAAGAAATTATATGAAGTCTCAATGTCTATAGTTATGTCAGGTGAAGAGTCATGAATCTTAAGTCGTAAACAAATATTCCAAAAAAAATATTATAAGTGTATTTTACTTCATGTGCCAGAGCTCCCATGGTAAGTCACTGAAACGAGGGTTGAAATAACTCAATGTCAACTGTTTAATTTTAGTACATAAAATCCACATACTTAGGATCGACTCGGATCTTAGTGGACCTCTCGAACCTTCCCCTTTATCTACTTCCTTTTTTCGGACAGGGAGTCTTTGAACTCAAATAATGCATTGGAGTGATTCGAAGTCCAAAGAGTAGTCTACGTTTATTCTTATCGATGATTTAGTTTGTCAACACTCCTAATTGTTTTTAGTATGTAGAATTAGAGAATCATTTTCGGAGTACCACTACTCATAGATCATGTATTAATGGTAAGTTAAAATACATTATCAATATGACGTGTATATAAATTCTTTATCTAAGAGAATTCGAAAAATATTTGTAGTATATTTGTAGTAAGTAAAATCTGAAGACGACGACGACGACGATTCAGCGAAGTCAGCACAGGCTGAGACACGCTGGGGTATCTACCGTCGGGTGGTCCGAGGGGGTAGGGACCCTAAGAGGTCCGTTCTTGTGACCTCACCCGACGGTAAAGGAAGAGGTGCAAGTCAGTACAGACTGGGAGTCGCTAGGTTACCTGACGTCGGATGGTCCGAGGAGACAGGTACCCTAAAAGGTCCGTTCTCATGACCTCACCCCACGGTATAAAATCTGAAGATGCAATTGAAAATAAATACATTAATCAAACATTAAAGTAAAAGGGATTAAATAAACCGGAATCTAATTTATTTTGGATTCACACTAACCCAGTCAGACAGCCGAGTCGGGACGGGAACTTCGGCCTTCCGGTCACAACCTTTCTCGGCGGCGGGAGTGTGGAAAGACACGGGCCTCCCGCAAGAGAGGTTGTGGATCACCCAAAAAGATCGGACTAGTGGTGAACGTCTATAAGTATTAAAATAATTGGGGTTCCTTTCTCTTCGAATACCATCTCCACTATCAAAGACACACACAAGGTAGGACGATATACGTCCTCCTTTTCGTCAAGACTTTCGGGCTCTCTCCTGCCTAAGCACACAGTCGGAGTCCGTGTCTGCACCAGAAGCAAAGGGGTAATTCGAACGAAGGGACGTGCGCACACACAACCGGAGAGTCAGCACAGACTGAGACACACCGGGGCACCTGACCTCGGGTGGGCAGACGAGACACGCACCCTAAGAGGTCCGTTCCTACGCCCTCATCCACCGGTACGCGTATGCACTGAGGTAGGTGGGGAAGGAAGGACACAGATGCCAAATCGTAGAGAAGAGGAAGGGACCCAATCCGTCGACATCAAAGGATCCCGGCGACATTGGTCAAGGGTGTGTAAACCACCGAACTTTGTCATATTTTGACAGGAAGGTGTCAAGACCTCCGACCCCCAGGATTTTCGGTACATGGGCTCCCCGACGAGAGAGAAGAATGTTCCTAGGATGAGGAGACCCTAAGTCCTTTATAAGAGTACACTTCATACTGGAGTAGAATTCCTTGTTGTAAACGTTTCTGGGTTGGTTTATTCCAGTGTAAGACTCTTCCTACACTTAAACTCCTCCTGTGATAAGTTGGGTCAGGTCACTTTTTCGATTCTGTAGGATTTTCACAGAAGACTTCAACGACAAGTGCTGGTAAATACAAGAAGGAGAGCTACCTTTCACCGGGGTCCTTATCTTTGACATCCAACGGGTCTAGTGAGGAGTGATTGAACTTTCCTCAGTAGCTGTTAAAATAAAATTTGGTTTTGAATGGGATAAAATCTTAGATGAGTCATATCAAAATAAAATGATATTTTATTTTTATAATACCGGGTCACACCGGGTCATTTTCCTTGTGACTCCTAAAGACTATGTCTGAGACTCTAGAATAAAGAATGTCCCAGAAAAACAAAAGCAAAAAATTCACTACTTCTATTATTATCTTGTCCCGTAAAAATTTTCGACTTTAGTCGAACGTAAGTCTAGAACGGAGACGACATGAACCCCCTCGGGTCCTCTGCCAGACCCGGAGTCTCAGGACTGAGAGGTCGGGGAGCGTAGAGGGAGTCAGAGTAGGGAGTGACTAACAAATTTCTCGTCAATTCGACCCTTCGACCTAAGATCTCTCATCTTTCTTTTTGGAGGATACTCGACCACTCTAAGTCGGGGTTCCCAAATTTCTAACGAAACTCTTCCATCTCTCACGAAAACTTCACAAAGTAATTCTGAAATTCCTCAGTCGGAGAAATCATATCCTCACTAAAAGAGAAAGTTCTGCTTTTCCCGAGAACGACGACGACGATTCAGCGAAGTCAGCACAGGCTGAGACACGCTGGGGGATCTACCGTCGGGTGGTCCGAGGGGGCAGGGACGCTAAGAGGTCCGTTCTTGCGACCTCACCCAACGGTAAAGGAAGAGGTCACGTCCTTTCACTTTTCACTTTCACTCCAGCGAGTCAACACAGGCTGAGAAACGCTGGGGTACCTGACGTCGGATGGTCCGAAAAGGCAGGTACCCTAAAAGGTCCGTTCTCATGACCTCACCCTACGGTAGCGGAAGAGGCTTTCCCGAGTACTCAACGATATTAAAAATTTTAGACAAAACTTCTTGACATTCAAAGAAATGAGGATTTAATCCCTTTATGACACTTCTTCCCCCGTCCCCCCTTAGTGTTACAGACAAAGACAAAGGACGAGGGACAGGGTATTCTTACGTGTTCTTTCTACACTTCTGTCATGTCACGGGAGGACACATCGACTCTCCCACTCGCACGTAGAAAGTCTGTGAATGAATAGAAGATAAAAAACCTACGGTGTTACGAGTAGAAAGGGAGTGGGTAGTGTACTACACAAGACCACGAAAAGTCTTCCATCTCTGACAGCCAGACGACCTAGTCTCACTGTGTTAAGGACCATCCGAGATCTTCAACCGGTCCCTTTCTCGTGGTAGTGAAATAGTTTCTGACGTCTCCTGAGTAATAAAATCCATGTCAAACCGAACTATTTTGAGTCGGTCATGAGTCAACTTCCTTTTTTTCCCCCTATTTAAAGAACGTAAATCCATAAACACCGGGTCTTAAACCTGTAAACACCGTCTGAAATCCACCCTAGTATTCGACAAGACGTAAAAACTTTTACGGTGACTTTTATCTGAACGAGAAACTTATATTTGAAGTCATATAGTGACAACATCGGTTCGTGTGATGGAACAAAAATTAATCCCGAACATTTTTTTTTTAAATGGAAATGTACCATACTTAAATCTCAAAAGTATGTAGTCTTTGGAGTCTCTGTATCCAAGGGAAGTAATGTCAACTATCATAACTGACTTTTATTGACCGGCCTTAATCTCGAAAAGGAGACGTTCCTTCCCTTCTGTTATATAAAGGGTAAAACGTGGAGATCATTTTTCCATCTTTCTCCTACCTGGACCTGGCATGGAAGTGACCTCCGACTCAGGTAGACACTAACACGAAATTCTTTCTTTCGACAAACGTCGGGCGACACTACAACGGACAGGATGAGGGACATCTCCGTGACTGAGCCACCTCTCGTCGGCTCCGGAGAGTCAGGACGGCAAAGGCTGGTACGCACGAAAGAGAGGCGACGTCGGGCTCCTCCTCGTCAACCGGACGCTGTGGTGACCTAGGTCGAGGAGGTGGCTACTGTGCCGCAGGGACCCGGCCGTGAGCAGAGTGCCGTCACTACACAGGGAGGGGGCCTAAAGGTCGAACTTGTCCAGGTCTCTGGGCGTCACAGAGTTGCCGAAGAAGTCGGTACCCCACCCTCGACTCCCAGCTCTCTCGCTCTCGCTCGGGCGACCGAGCCCACTCTACCTCCTCCTCCTCTACCTGTCGTAGTGGCTCCACGGGCGCTCGACGAGACAGGACGCCTCGAGGTACGCGAGAGACAGGGGAAAGGCCTCCGTGTCGACCCCAGGGCCCTTCTTGCGTCGGTCGCTGCGCCTTTACTTGGTGGCCTCCACTCCGCCGCCCGACAAGCAGAGCAGACACAGACGAACGAAAACTAAACCACAATGGCAATCACTTTCAAAAGTCCTCTGTGGTACCATATCTTCTTTCTCGTGTCCGAAAGGATATCCTTAGTCCTTTTAGACACACGGTTGAGGTCGAGACTTTGAATGATGGACCTATTGGAACCCGTTCAATGGACTGGGAAGACTCGAAATTAAGAGAGTAGACATTTTGTGGACGGAAAGTCTCGTAAACATTCTCATTGCTAATGTTACTCTATATATTCAGTGTATCACTCATTTGTGACCACATTGCAAACAAATCCGGTCTAAACAAGTATTTTAACTCTCCAATCTTTTAAACTTCCCTTATTAAAGGACAGTTAAAACTTAATTCTTTATTTGAACTTTAGAATGTCAGAGTTGTGTTCAAAAAAGTGTCACGAAGTATCCTAAACGGTAGACAAAGATCACATCTTTCAAAACTATTTCAGACGTAATGGTCGTGAATTGACAATTTCTCCAGTGTTAGTAATAACTTAACCATGACAGAAAGGTGTACAGCAAGTCGGACCCCCAGACAACACCGTGAGCCACAGTGGGAAAGTCAAACGGTTCGTCCGATACACCTTTATTCCCAAACCAAAGATTGGTAACCGACGGATCTACTCAAATTCAAACTTCTCGTCCACGGTACTACGGATGAGACACATTTTCACACGGATGAGGTTCCGACGGAAGATTTACTCCTGTTTGTCGGTCCGCTCCTCCGACTGTCAACACCATTTTGTGACTATAGTTGTCAAGTGGACCTCGCCAATGACCGAAAAAACGAAAAATTTTTAAGGAACTGGAGGATTATAACACCGAGTCTAAAGTATCGACATTCATGTACATTAGACTAATGTCAGTAAGTGAGTACATAAAAAAATAAGCCGATTGTACATAATTCGTCTCGTCCGCAAGGATCCAAGACCTCCGGGGCTCCACTTACTTCTAGATGGAAGTATATCATGGAATGCGGGAGGACTAAACGATGGGAAAAGTCTCAGGAAATTATAGTCCAACAGAGTACATTAAAAGGGTAGGAGAAGTACTCAGTCCACCCTAATAGGGGCAAAAACGGCCACTCTGACGCATCCATCAAATTTGGTAAATGGGTCACAGTCACCTTAGGTCCAAAGGTCAGAGGACCAGTCCGTCAGAAAGATGTTGAGGTAAAATAAGACCTTATGTCAAGTCCCACGTTTGGCATTTTTATTGTATTCGTCAACGAGATAGACTACCCGTTAATAATACATAAACTTTAGGATCGTTAAACATTTTCGAGAGGAAGGGTTGAAACAAGTTCGACATTAAAGAAAGAAAAAAGAATTCGTAAGTATACCCTTTTATTCCTACCCCTTTACTAGGGAGGTCTGTCTTAAGGGAAGGACTCCGTTCTCTTAGACGAACTGCCCTATCCGCACAGGATCTACTGTTGTCGTAACCCTCTCCTCCTAAGGAAAATATACCTTAGACAAAAGGAAATATTCGGTGCTACCTAGGGAAACCGAACTGAAATAAAGGTTCGATCTACACTGACACACGTAGTACAGCGAGGTCACTCCTTTAACTCCGAGTCTACTTTTCTAAACGGGTTCTAATGTGCCACTAAAATCCCGTCTCGATGTCAATCTTGGGATAGTGATTTAGCGAACATAAAAGTCGGATACATTATAGTACCTGAGAGGATAACGTCAATAGTAAGTCTTAACGGACCATGGTGACAGACTATGGAGACCTCTGTTACCTTACTCTCAATCCCCAGTAAAAGTAGTCAAATTGACTAAAAATGTCACAATGGACGTAGCTCTTAATGGACTTAAAATTTCTTTTAGGACAATTTCAATAAGAACCTACCGCAAATAATTTTCAGGAAAACGAAAATATTGAATTATTTGGAGTGAGGACCAGTGGACTGACAAGGGAGGTACGAGGTTCCTCAATTTCATCGGGCAGAGTCTTTAATAGTCCGGAAAAACCGCTACTACAAAAGGAATAAGGTGTAAGAAAGTAAGGGAATGAGGGTTTGGTAAAGAGAAACCACTAACAGAGAAGGATCACACTACAAACACACAAAGTGCGCAAACATAGGTAAAACAAACTGGACCTGTGACTGGAGAAGGTGGCAAGTAAAAGTCAAGTTACGCTCAAGAACCCCTACAACAGTCCTCCGGAGGGTAAGTATCCTCTTCCATGTCTCGAGTGATTGAACTACCTGATTGACAAACGGAGACTCGAATAGAATGATTGTTCGTAGAGTAAGACGAAGTAGGTGTTAATTTGTCAGATTAAAATTTATTCAGGACAGACGAAGTCTGTTTATTTTATGTCCATGAATAATTGACGACTACAGGTAGGACATACTTTACCAAAGAATACTTCAAAAAAGGACAAGACGAAAATAAATTTTTTTTTTTTCAATTTTATAAAAAAAGGTAGAACAAAAAAAAAAAAAACCATAGGTCTAGTGAAACTATTATCCCATCCCAGAGGGGTTGAAATAGATTCCTCCTCAGATCCTTCACAGACAACACGTATCCATTACCTGGGACCTCTCATGAAAAAGAAAGAAAGGGTTCTTTTCCCCCTCTCCTTCTTGGTTTTTATCTTCACACGAGTACACACATGGTCCGGGATTTGATAAAAGTCGCGTAAGAAGTTATTGCACTACTTTCGGAAAGAAGGAGTCGGTGAACCCTCAGAGGGCACGTGACACCTACACCGGGACTAAAGAGTCCCGAGGAGAGTCAGAAAGTCAGGGTATGACTAAAAACCAGTGTATTTTAAAACTTCGATTTTTAACGTCACTAAATAGTCGACTTTTCAGTGAAAAGCAGCTTTTCATGACTAAACGAAATTAAAAAAGTTTACGGTTCAAAAACAAAATAGTCACGTAAAGGACACGTCCTCAGTACACACTGAAAAGGGTAAAAGCCTTTTTTTAAATCTTTAGACTTTTGCTACCAAACTAATACCAATGACAGAGTATAATCCTCTATGAACATTTCTCTCTAAAATTTAATAATCGACTCCGACAGAAAAATCCTTCACCCGTCTATTACTAGAAACAACGGATGGACCAGAAAAATTCACCCACAAAGGAAATTAAAGTCTAAAATCCGTGTGTCAACTCGAGTCCGTGTCACAACAGTACTTAGAGTCTATTAGTATTCGGACCAATGCAAACAGAGGTCCTCTTGTTCAATAATTTCCGGAAAAAGTCATCTTCATAGATTTTGGAAATCTCTAAATAAACAGACTGAGAAGAAATTTGAGAAACTATACCCGAATAATTTTTGTACGGGACCTATTGGGACTTTCTGCTGGGCAACGACCTACGTCGGGTCCAATGGTACACCTGTGCCGGCAGTGTCGGTGAAGTCACTGTCGAAGTAGGAAACAGCATAAAGACATACTTCTTGTCCTCAAGGCTAAAATTTAAAACACAATTCGGAATCGATGATTTTACCTTTGTAAAGTCGTTCATAATTTTCCATCACGTAGTCCTATGAAAAAAAAATTAGACCTTGATAGATTTAGGCTTTCGATTTCTTGGTACTTTACAATGAGGGGGTCGACTCCTTAACTCCTTTAATCCTACGAGACTTTTTATGAGAATGACAACACTTTCCTCAAAGACGCTGGGATCCTGATAGACGTCGAAGGAGTGACCCAGGAATCCAAAAAGACTACGAGGAAGACAGAGGGACAACAAGTAGGAGAAATAGGATTTAAAGTAGGGTCAGAGAGTGTAGTAATAGTAAAAGACTCTCATTTCCCTACAAATTTTAGGTATCTTTCTATAGCAAATTAAAAATTACTTACTATTTAACCGTACATATAAGTGAAAGATGAAAAAAGACGTAAGATAAAAATCATTTAACCGGTACATCTGTATTATACGGGAAAATGATTATCGAATCTCCATATTTTAATTATGAAAAGTTTCTTGTCTGAACACTTCGAGTACCCACAAACATTGGACATAGTCCCGAACGAAGGCACTCAGTCAGACCAGAGCGAATCGTCGGAACATCTCTGTACAGAGTCGACACATGAAGGCGAGAGACGAAAACATGAACACTCGAAACGTGATAATTACATTAGACTAAATTTTATACAATGGAAAATTAAATAAAAATTACCACAATAAAATTTCTAAATGAAAATCTTCTAGGTATCCCAATCGAGTATAAATAAGAAGGTAGTAAAAGGAGCAAACAAAAAAAAAAAACAGATAGATTTGGAAGGTGAACAGTCGTGTTTCAATAGGCGACATACATAAGTTCTGTTCCACCAAAAACAAAAAACCCAAAAAACAAACACAAAAAAAAAAATCGAAAGAAAAACAAACAACCAACAAAAAAAACTACAGACGTCTAGAAGGGTAACTTCCAAGTCCCTCGTCTAATCAAAATAACAATAGAGGGAAGGTTTTTGTTTTCGTACAGTGAATCTTGAAATTCCGATTTTATCATCGTCACACATAAAAAAAAATTTATTATCGAAAATAATTAGTTTTTAGGACTGGATACCTACGTCGAGAAAAATGTCTCATGGACTATGAGACTCAACCAATAAAAAACAGACGAGTACAAGTGAATAGTAAAGGTTGGGGTCTAAAAGACAAGGATGAGGTACTCTTATTTATATTCACGACTCTATCAGTTCCTTTATCTACTGGTTTACCTATGTATGGATTTTAATACCCTGAGAAACCAGTTATGATATTTTAAGAGAAAGTTCCTTTCTGTAGGGAAGTAATAGTAATTTTATGTCGCTTTATCCTGGTAACAATATACGAAATAGAAATCGTAGGTTCGGACCACTTATCCCAAACTTCCACCTACAACTACAACCCATAGTAATACTTTCTATATACTTAAAAGACCGAATCTAAGTAGGAATTACCTTTGTGCCCCTCTTTTCTTTTGGACTGAGTCACTCGGATGGGGTCACGTTAAACAGTAGTAAGGAAAATTACTTCCTAATCTCTACGACACCAGTCCTCTACTAGTTCACCTAAAAAACAACACAACAATATACGAAATACAAATCGTAGGTTCGGATTTACCCACCTCCTCACCACCCGCCGTATCTCTCTCACAGGGGTCATCACCCCAACTTTGTGACGACACTCGCACGGGTCGGTCCTTCGGTGTCCCTCACACCCACGAGACAAGTCCTAAATGATCCTCCTTAAGACCCCAAAGGTTGTGACTTGAACAATTGGATATTTCTCAAGTACATCAGTAAAGATTGTGTAATACATCTACCTGTAGTTATCTTCTTGACACACAAAACAAGATCGGCAAAAGATTTAAGATTTAGTCACAATGTAAGGATTAAAAAATGACTAGTCTTTTAGGTAGACAGAGATTGACACAGGGAAGAAAGATTTGGGTTATTGGGGTAGGGACAAGGGAGAAGGTAAAGACAAAGACGGAAACTACAGTAGGGGTCATACTCGACCACAGGGAGACCACACGTTATAAGACGACGGGACTCACGACTAAAATTAATGTCTTCCATATCATAACAATACACACGTCGGTGGTTTCCCCCCTAGGACTTCGTGTCGTGGCTCGAAAGCCGAAACCTGACCGACACACGCCGACCTTACGAATACCGCCGGACGAAACACTCGAGCCACAGCGCAACGGAGACGACACCCGTAGGATAGGTCAAGTTCCCCACGTCGGAGCCTCGGCCTACCACAAGGGGCTACGTAAGACGGACAGAGTTCACCGATATCTAAGCCCACAAAAGACGTGTCCGAACAGAGGTACGACGCCATCTGGTGAAGAGAGAAACAAAAGCAGGAAGGGTTAAGGGTCGAGGATCCTTAATCGTGTAGGACTCCTTTCGTTATTGTTTTTGTTCCGTCGATGATTCTACGTGAGTAAAGAATTAATGTGAAGGTTTAGGTCAGTAGAGAAATCTAAGATTCGAGTGTCTAACGAGTAGTAATGTATAAGAAGAGAGTCGATTCGTCGGTCTAAATTAGTGAAAGTCCTAATTTACAACACCATTGGTATCCTAGACCGAAAGAGTCCGAAATCTTTATTAAGTATTGTCTTTTGATTTAAAGAAGAAGTTAATCAGACAGAAGAATGGGACCGATAACTTTTACTCAAAACGTCTCTGTAAATGAACCTCAATCAGTACTAAAGACAGCAGTATAACTTTAGTCTTATTTTAGGTAACAAATTAAATATCTCCGTATACCAAAGTCAAGTATTATTCACTAAGTATCCTTTTTCCCGTTTATCTTCGGGAAGATCTAGCCGTATGTACTTGAAAAAGACATCGTCAATTGAAACTCGTCTCCATTGCTTTCTCGAAGTAATACGGAAGTTTGTGTTGAGGTGTACGAACATTGACTCCCGCACCGCGAGAGGGGACGTAAGACACTAGGTCACCATTGTGTGCACTAAATAAGACCGATCGTAGGGGTTCCCACTTTCGACCGGTTGGAAAGAGGTATCGGAGGAGGAGTGTTTTTTACGAAAAGTGAGACGTTTGGTCAGAAATAAGGCCCCTAGGGTAAAAGGTATGTTTTGGAATTCAAACGAAAAAAGAGGGTGGAACAGTCATAGTTCCTTCTTCTATAATTTGGAGAGAATCTGTGTCATTGAAAAGTTGAAAACGGGAAATACCACAGGGTACACGAACAGACGTTGATTGTTAAGAGTCCTTTGGACGGTCTCGCCACGAAAACCGCGTCCACACGTGTCTACCATTGCGCGGATACACTACACCCCAAAGACCCCACCTGCGTACGGACACTTCAATTTTTCCAGTGGATCTGACAGTACCTTCCACTTCAATGTTTACAATGGACCTAACATCAGTTTACACTTCAATGTTTCCAGGTGAACTGCCGGCGTTCCCGTTCAGACATAGAAGGGATAAAAGGAGGTCTTCCATTGAATTACAAGTATAAAAGAGACACGGTAAATTAATAAACCGTAACCGTCCGAAGTCTCAGACCGTTTTTAACTAGTGTAGTCTAGTTCCCAATTTTTTTTTTTGTTTAATTTCTAGATATCTATTATGTCAAATAGGTATACCATACAACTTTTTACAGACTCTTCTACTGAACTTCATCAAGTCGTAAACTCATTTAACTTACTCCAAAAAATTTTTTTTGTTTGGTTCACGTCATATAAAGAGTCGGTTGGTTCTAGATCCCCCTTCGCATCCCCCGTGACTAAACCGGTCCGGGAACGTCTGTCAAAACGGCCCACTGTCTTTCAATGTTCGTTCCCTCTGCGTTTTCGTCCCCGAAACATAGGAGGAAGGAAAGACTCAGAGTCTTACTTAATTGAGACCACAGAACACAAGTCAAAGTCAGATCTTCCGAACTGTCCTCCTCGACCATAACCTTTGTTCGGCAGGAGTAGAGATCTTCCTTTGAGAAGTTTGTGGTTTCTTGAGTCCGTGGGAAAACCACCGGTCCTTTCCCCACTGAGAGACCACAGCGAAAGTCTTCTCCTAGAACTCAGTCCGGTCTCCCTCGTGTCTTACAAATTAGTCGTCCATTCCGACTTTCTCCACATACAACGATTAAACCCCCCTTTTCTAAGCAAAGCAAAGGGATTTATATAGGAGTATAATCCTTGTTTCTTACACTCTGAATACAAGTGTATTCCAATCATCGATATTAATGCGTATATGAGTCACAACGTTTGTCGTCAAAAATCGTAAATTACATGAAATTTCACTTTCAACGAGTCAGCACAGGTTGAGAAACGCTAGGGTACCTGAGATGTCAGGTACCTTAAGAGGTCCGGTCTTATGACCTCAACCATCGGAAAGGGAAGAGGTCCCTAGAAGGGTTGGGTCCCTAGTTTGGGTCTAGAGGACGTAACGTCCACCTAAGAAACGGTCGACTCGGTGTTCCCTTCGGGTTCTTATGACCTCACCCATCGGACAGGGAAGAGGTCTTGTAGAAGGACTGGCTCCTTAACTTGGTCCCAGAGGACGTAACGTCCGTCTAACAAATGGTTGACTCGATAGCCCCTTCGGGTCACAATTAATTTCTTATGGTAATTAGACGTATCTAGATTTATAAAGTCGTTTCGTTTGAAAATTTTAATTCTTCCATAATTAAAATTTTGATTGTGGACCTACTTGGAGACTCTCATAAGACCCTATGTGAAGGTTCACTTAAAAAAAGATTATTTTGTTTTTTCAATTTTACGGTCAGAGACTCATCCACCGAAAGTAAAATCCATCTTCATATTCCGTAGCAAAGTTTGATTTGTTTGTTTTTAAATTTGTTAGACAGGAAGCTTAGTTACTGGTTCCAAAACACATCTTTAGACCAAAAAATAATGTAGGACGATGCATCGTTACTTCACTGGTTTATAAAGTTCAGATCGTGATCCACTAAATCACTACTTACATAGTGAATGTCAGTACACTTCCAGGTTTCCTGTACTTTAACTTCCGGATTTCCTTAAAACGGACGAAAACAGGGGAGAAACACCGAAGAACCTTCAATTCTTTTTATTGTTCTTATACCTCTTATATCAATAACTTCATCTACTACAGATAAATAAGTCGGGTTGTCATTGTCTTTTTCTCCCTTTTTATGCTTTGTTATTTAAACCACTGATGTCTGTCGTAGAGACTGTTCATGTAAACTTTTTGTACAACGTAGAATACGCATGTCTCAGGAAACCTTTAGTGAACATCCTGGTCCATTTTATGGTTTTGAACTCAAATGAATCTCGGTCATTTAGGGGAGTTTAAGACGAATTCGGAAACACACACTCGTTCAGTTCGGGTAAATTCACTGAACGGACTCTGAGGTATTGACCGAGAATCGACTTGTCATAATTTGAGTCTTACCGCCCGAAAATCAGAGGGACAATGAAACTTCATCTACTGCAAACTACTCCTTTACTCTCGTAAAGGCAAAAGAATGAGTACAAATACACTATTGGAAGAGGACTTGACTGTAAGGATCCTCAGACTCACTACCGGGAGAGAAAGTCACTCACCACAGTCATATTCACCGGAAAGACTCAGACAGCTCTACTTCACAACTGGGACATCGTGGACCACACGAGTCGGACGGGTCCCGAGACAAGTGGTCTCAGAAGGTAGAGCACACGTTAGAGTCTCACCCATATACTCGGCGAACATAGGGACTACACGTGTTCAGCGGTCGTCGGTCGAAGGACGACTTCCAGAGACGGAAAGTTGACTGCAGTAAAAAGTCTGGAGTGTCAACATAAACTTTGTATCGTTGACAAACGGAGTCTGAGGTACCAATGGGTACCTTGTTCGAGATTTATTACTCTTCAGAAACCACATTGACTCAGTTTAAGTGGGATCATTGCCTAAAAGTAACGAAGGGAAAGTCATGTATGGTTAAAGTCTGACGATCCTTCCCTTCCCTACTATTAATTTTAATCAATCGTTAATCCTACCGGAGAGAGGTTCGTTTTGTTCTCCTCAGGGTGGTAGTGGCCTTTGCCCAAAACAACGTCCTAGAAGACGTCACCCAGGCTAATATGTGACTTCATCGACACTTAAGTGGTTCCCTCAACGTCAATGGGTGTACGAACGTATATTCGTCAAATTAGAGTCTTCTCCTTCACTTTTGTTAAATCCAAAGATAGGTCTACGTCTCGGATGAAACGAACACTAGAATTTTGGAAAAGATAAACATAGAGACAAAGATTGAGAAATTATAGTCTTACTATAATAACCATAGGATGATATACACATGTACCATAAATTTATAAGTTTCCCGTCCGTCACATATGTATCAGACTATAAGGGTCACTTCAATAAAAATAGACTGACGTAAATCAACCTCTTCCACTACCGTGGGGTGAGGTCATGAGAACGGACCTTTCAGGGTACCTGCCTCCTCGGGCCACCCGATGTCAGGTACCCCAGCGACTCCCAGGCTGTGTTGACTCGCTGAAATGAAAGTGAAAAGTGAAAGTACGTAGCCTCTTCCTTTACCGTTGGGTGAGGTCACAAGAACGGACCTCTTAGGGTCCCTGCCGCCTCGGACCGCCCGACGGCAGATACCCCAGCGTGTCTCAGCCTGCGTTGACTTCGCTGAGTCGTCGTCGTCGTCGTCACGTAAATCATCTGTACATAATTCACGAATGCTTCAAACTCTGCAGGAATCCGCAGGAAGAATCCTTCCTATGCTTTATGGCATCGCCGTCTATGAGATTAACAAGGGTAAAATGTCTATTCTTGTGACTCCGAGTCTTTTCGAGCTAACGAAGAGACTTCAACTCGTGGACAAAACACCGGATGTTCCGAACACCAGAAAAGGAGACACATGACGGAATAAAGGAAGACGACCCAGTCTTACAGTTCAAAACATGATTGGATCTTTATGTTCCCGTACTTGACTCTTGAGAAAATGGAAATAAAGGGAGTGTCTGCACAGTGTCTAGATTTGTTGTCCCTAAATTAATGACATGTAGTCGGCAAAGAAGAGGTGACTGTTTTAGGCAGAGTAATGACTGTTAGTCGGTAGGACCCAACCTGTCACTCATACGATGAAAAAAGTAATTTATATAAGTCTTGTAAAAGGGAAAGTAAATAAAAAAAGCGAAATTCTGGGACACTGTAACGGAATCTCGTACACGGACTGAAGGTGACTTACTTACTGACTGACTAGTAAATATCTTTTCCGCTGTGTCTTAAGTCAAACCTCTGGAAGGAGGAAAATGATGTATTTGTAGAGGAATCGTGTAATTTAAGTAACATAAGAACCCGGATTTGGACTGTCTATAATAAAAAATTTTGAGATAAAACTTTATTAAAGACCAAAAATTTTATCAACGTTTTTTGTCGTGATTATGAGTGGTGTATCAGAAGTGGACCTCGGAGGTCTCACAATAAAATTGTGAACAAAATAGGTAGAACGAGGGAAGGGACCGAAATAGTGAAAGGAATTTCTAAAAAGACTTTGTGTCCTTTCATTCGATGTGTACATTACGAGAATACAGTCTCTGTGACAGAACATAATGGTATCATGTCTATGGGTTTATAATAGGTTATGATTAAGGGACTCGAAAAGTTTTTACAGTTCGAGTACTTCCTGTCTCTCTCTGACTCTATACAAAAATCAATTCGTTTACAGTTTTCCTAATGTCGGTTTTCACTAATGACTTTGACATATGTCTAAGTTCTAGTCACTCGATACTTTCAATGCATCTGCAGACCGTAGGTGTCCGGGTCTCACAAACGTTTAGTCTCTACGAGTTTTTATATGAACTTAACCTAGGTCTACAAACGGTGTCTGTCCACAGAAACCCTTCGGAGTGAAAAAAAAATTAAAAGTTTTATCTAAAAAACAAAAAGTACTCATCAACGTCATACCCTAGAACTATGCTTCTAATTTTAAGAGTAGTCTCATACCATATAATGGAAGAAACGACTCTCTAGTACATAAGTCCTTGGACTTTATTTCCCATATTTTGGGAGGACGACAAGGAAGTGGTAGACGACTATATCTTGAGTAGAATTTTCTCACTCCTGCCTTCATCGACGGGACACAATTACCCTATAAGACAGAGTTAAATGATCTCCGGAGTAGAAAAATTACAGGTGTCACCGCAATTCCGTATTTACCTACTAACACAATTGAAGTAAGAGTAAAATTATACTAACCACCAAGTCGACAGTTGGATCGGACAACCTTTATCTCCATGGATTATCACTGAATAAACGGTTCTATTATCCGTGTCTGAGTGTCTCAACACTGACTTCAGCAACGAGGACGAGAACAAACCTAGAACCAAACCAAACGAAAACTGAACCGAAACCCACTCACCAAGACGACCATATCTTCCCTGTAATAATATTGACTTGTCAAATATCACCGAAACTTGGGCCTCATGATCTTTACCTATTGGGCTGTCAGTCATTCCGGCAAGTCGGGGCGCAGGGAGGAGGGCCCCGGACCCCCTCCCAGACGCAGAGATATCGTCGTCGATGGGTCTTGGTTGTCTTCCACCGGTCACAAACCACTGTGTGTCTGAGAAGAATAAAAAGGAGGTTTTTCGTTTTACCAAAAACTGACACGAAAGTCAACGATCGGTCTGGGAGACTTACCACGCCGATGAGGGGTCCTTCGTGTCAGGAACTCGCGGTCCTTGAGACCGAGTAGGATAACACCCCTGGTCCGTCGACTCGAGGGGCTCCCCCTGACTCGAGGCACCGGCCACCGGTAGGGAGGGGCTCCCCCTGACTCGAAGTACCGGTCACCGGTAGGGAGGGTCTCCCCTGACTCGAAGTACCGGTCACCGGTAGGAAGGGACTCCCCCTGACTCGAGACACCGGTCACTGGTAGGGAGGGACTCCCCCTGACTCGAGGCACCGGTCACCGGTAGGGAGGGACTCCCCTGACTCGAGGCACCGGCCACCGGCAGGGAGGGTCTCCCCAGACTCGAGGCACCGGCCAACGACAGGGAGGGACTCTCCCTGACTCGAGGTTCGAGACACCGACCACCGGCAGTACCTATCTCGAACCTCATTCTCTCAAGTCGGGAAAGTAGTTTCACCTCCGGTGAGTAAGACTAAACATTACATGTAAAGTACATCTAAACTTACTACTTGACCGGGATTGATGAAGGGATTCACTCGTGTCCGATATTAACCTCCCGAATAGGTGAGAATTACTGATAAAGAGAATTCAGGGAGGAGTACATGTTAACTTAATTAAAGGGCTGAAAAAGAAAAAAAAATAAGACGAGACCTTTGTATTAAAAAAAACCGTCTATATTTTTAAGACCGACAAATTGTCTTCTGATTACTTTGAAGAAAGAACGTACGATACGGAGATTCGGAGTCCCATTGACCTGCCAAGAACCAAAGACGGTGTGTACGTTTAGAAGTGAGGTCTAGAGAATTTATGGGACGTACTAAGTGGAAACCAGTACCAGAAGGGACAACCTTCATAGTCTTAATTTTGGATGGGACACCAAAATTTCGGATTTCACACACCTTGGGAAATCCATAAAATACCATTCGTATGAATCACCGACACACTGGAGCTCAGGAACTTGATAAGCCGTCCCGATTATTACCCCATCCCGAATTTACACATAAAGAAAATGTAAGCGTGATCGTACAAAGGACCGAACACCCCTCGTAACAGTGACACCTTACTTACACAAGTAGTAGGTCGTCACATCCCCAGGCAAAAAGAGACTGGTCCCAGATCGTCACCACTTCTGGACCTTGTACTAGAGAGAGAACAGAAATTGACCGACACAGAATGTTCGTCTGGACGAACAGACTCATGTTATATCATTATGAAGGATTTGAGTCGTGAGAGAGTGATGAGGGGTCGAAAATGAACACAAGATCTAAGGGGGAACTTCCTTCAATCGTTGAAAAGGGTGTCGGAAAGGGTCGACAATGGTAAACTCGAAAAGACGTTTGCAGGTGATTTGACAACGGACCTGACAGTGACCCAGTGACCGGTCTAATCTTTCTGTCTGTCTAAGCCGTAATAAGGGTTTGACCGCCCTGTGACGGGAGTCTCTTCGGCGAGGTCCTTTACACAAACGGCGGATCCCAACTCACATCTGAGGGTCGAACGGTCCTCTGAGACTACGAAATAGTAATCTTGAATTCTTATTTGAAATACAAACGTATGCGTCTTATTCGGGCAATAATGTCTGTTAGGGAAGTGTTCAGACATAAAAATTTGAACAACGACGAACGTGGGTCTTCTACGAATGTCTGTTATTTGAGACCCCAACTAACCCCAAGCTAGGGACCCAACCCGTCTAGGGAACCTCCTCCCGTACCGTTGGGTGAGGTCATAAGAACTCTTAGGGTACCTGTTTCCTCGGACCCCCCGATGTCAGGTAGCGACCTTTCAGTCCGTGTCGACTTCGCTGAATCGTACGTGTGCACGCACGTGACGATTCGTACAGTCACCCTCTTACTATGGGTAACGTGGTACTTTGGAGGACCCGAAGAATGCCTCCTAAGTAAAACGGGAAGTAAAGTGTTCCGAACAACAGTGTCTCTTGTTACAGGGGTCCACCGTGAACAGGAACCCTAGCAAGAGTCTGGAAGTGAGCCCCACCCACTTAACCGGTTCAAGGACCCGTACGAACCTGTCATTGTGAGCGAACATTAACTGGTGCTTTCGACTCACTCAGAATTCTTGGTTTGACACCGTAAACTACATATTTTACATAGTCTAGAAGTTGTGCTTCACTGGGTGTACTGGTTTCTAGTCTCACCCGGAGACCCGTCGACCCGTCGCCACGGTCACTGCCATAAAATAGAGACGAAAGACACGAATCAGAGAGAGAGAGAATTGACCTGCCACCCTCCTCTGTAATAACCTTATGTAAATGAAAGAATCCCATCAAGATAAACCTCTTCTATTATGAACTGTTTAAGTAGTCTTGTCTTTAAGCCAGTTCGTTTAACTGAAAAATTTTTTAAACACAAATACTGACACACTCCAGAGTCCATCGTTCGTCCCAGAAAACAACACCACACATCCGAATTTTCGAGGGAGTCTTCCACACTAGAAACAAGGGGTTGGTCCCCAGTTTGGACACAGGGAAGTAACGTTCCCTGGTGGTCCCTTTAGGGGTCTAACTGAAAACCATAACCGGCAAACTAATTTCATACTCCGACCTTATATAAGTACCAGTAATTTAAACTCACGTAAAATTTTGACTTAGGGACATAATCGTCTTGTATAAGAAAGGTATGTACAACCTCTATGAGGAATAAGAATGTTCATCCAAAAAGAAATACTAGGTACTAACACACTGTCTTCTTCCCCTAAGAGACTCTAAACCCATTAATTCTCTCGAATAAAAGTAAAGAATATATATACGAAGTGTAAACCCTTATGACATCTTGTGTGTAATTTTACCATAGAAGCAAAACGTGACCTGACGGTGACGACTGTCTCGGCTACGTGCACTTAAACACCGCAAGAAACGTGAGACAATCCGCGACACCGACGTGGGAAACCAGACGGTAACGAGCCGTAAATGGACCCCATACCTCACAGACAACACGACTCATCCATGTCCCAAAAAAGAAAGTAAAGTAAATCCGACAACTGGAATGCCTTTCGGACTGTCTTCCTTAAAGTAAGTAAGTAAACAATTTAATCAGTGTCAATGGACAGGAAACGGTCCGTGGTCCGCTCTGTCACTTTTCTCTCCGTACTGGAAGTCTATGCTAAGGAAAAGAGGGGTGTGAAGTCGAGTTCCCGTACTCTTGTCAACTCCCATCGTCTACTACCATGTACACCGTCAACTTTCTTTGTAACCCACGAGTCTTCGGGGATGAGCTCCCCAGTCTCTTCGGATTGACCCATGACACGATTCAGCGAAGTCAGTACAGGCTGAGAAACGCTGGGAAACCTGACAACGGGTCGTCCGAGGAGACAGGTACCCCTAAGAGGTCCGTTCTTATGACCTCACCCAACGGTACGGGAGGAGGTCCCCTAGAAGAGTTGGGTCCCTAGCTTGGGTCCAGAGGGCGTTACGTCCACCTAAGAAATGGCAGACTCGGTGGTCCCTTCGGGACCCCTCTTCACTATGGTTTCAGTTCTGGTTCTCCCTTAGTGACCCAAACAATCGTCCACCTTTCGATCTGACTCCTGAGACCCGAAGAACAGACTCCCGTTACCTCACCAAAAACAATTTAGTTGACTAACTAAGACTGTGACGTCTCTCCGGAGTGACTTCTGGTACAACCCTTCCTCTCCGACCATCCACTCATCTTCCGAGAACGTCGTAAGAGTACTCTCGTCTACGACCGGGTTTCGTCCACGTTTGGTCACCGTCATCTCTCCTTCAACTACAAGTGTCCTAAGATCTTCTGTCTTAATTTTCCCGACTCACTCTCCGCTATTTTCCTAAGTTCCCATCGCAGGTCCAAAGACAGGACATATTACTCAATCTACGATCCATGGTGAGTGGTTTCCTCTCTCATTTGCTCCTCCTTGTTCAGACCTCCTTCCCCGACTCAACTGCATACACGAACATCTCAAACTCGACGACACCCTACAGACGGGTGTCCATCCGTCACTCTACTTACTCCGAACTTAAGTTTCCTGTCTGGTCTGAACTTTTATCTTTCGAAACTTAGTAGTGACACAGTGGACGTCTGACATGGACTTCTCCGTTGTCACTCACTCCTCCAAACCCCACCCGCCCTTCGCTCGACTATTGCTTAGGGCTCCTTGTGGTGGTACGTTCCGCAAAGGAATGGAATTTGGCCCACCCCCCACCCCCCTTGAGGTCGACATTTACTACCGACACTTTTCATCGCGCGAAGGACAAAAGTATTAGATTGTTCATGTACAGAAACAACCTCCATAAAAGAATTCGGCGTAATGGAAAGACGTATAACTCTTTCTTTCCACCTGCACACTTATCAACCACGGAGCTCCGGGTCTGTTGGAGGGGACCGCAGGAAGTCCGGTCACCGTGCCAAGAGGCGTGGCACCCAGAAACAAGACCACACTAGGCGTCCGCGATTACAGAAGACAATTGGACAAGGAGTCGGGTCGTCGTCTACGCCGGCCGTGCCGCCTAGAGCGAGAGGCAGTCGTAGAGTGGAGAGGAGGAATTCAGATTTTGAGAGAAAAGAGAACCGAGAAGAATGAGGTCACTACTCCTCCTCAACGTATCATTCATTCGTTGAAACCCCAGGTCACCGACGAGAGGTCCCGGACTGGTCGCGACTTTTACGGCATCCGAAGGATGATTCTCTGACCCCCCGAAAATAGGAGAACGTACAGTGGTGACGACTTAGTAAGCGGAAGTACGAATCGAAACTTTTACTTAAACCTATTTGCTTATTTCAAAAACAGAACATGTGGTGGTTACAACGGACTAGGTCACTGGGTCAAGGTTCCGGGCTCTGTGGCAGAGTCTTGTCTCTATGGACGTTTCCGTATTCCCCGAGGGTAGGGTGGAACACGGAAAATATTGCGACGCATGACTGAAGAGTTTTGCGAGGTAAGTCAGTACACTTAAAGTGACAGTAACAAGGGGAAAAAACAGAGTATCCTGTCTATGGATCTACAGGTAGACACTGTAAATTTTCAGTGAGAGTCTGAAGAAAGAAGAGTGGAAAAAGAGGGGGGTAGAAACAGGCAAAAAACAAACACCCACCCCGCCCCCACGATACGACGTACCGAACACCCTAGAGTCAAGAGGTCGGCCCATGACTTGGGCCCGGTACCCTCACTTTCGAGCTTAGGATTGGAGATCCGGTGGTCCCTTGATGGGGTCTGGCAAATTCTTATAGAAAGAAACTCTAATTTGGTGTACTTAATTAACCAACCTTCTTCAAGGAAACCTTGAAAATCAAAAGTTAGGAAAGTGATGTGACATCCAAGTCTAATAATATGTAATGAATTATTATTGGATTAAATCATAATCAAAATCATTTGAGTCCTTTACTTACGACTGGGGGTACTTTTAATGAGAAAAGTCAACATACTCTAAAGATCTGTTAAGGTCCTAACGACGAAAATTACCTCTTTTATGAACGATATATTTCGATTTATTACTTAACAAAAGTAAAGTATATCTAGTATAATCAGAATCCGTTAATATTATATTTACACTAATTCGTAGGATTAAGTCGTGGTAAACGACTAGGATTCAAACTCGTCATAATTAAATTATGAATTTGTAATTTTAAATTATAAATCGTTATAGTTGAAGTCCCACTGTAAAAACGTAACAAGAATTTCCTTTCACCGAATACGTGTTTACTCAAAGAATATACAAGTCGTGAAAAAGTGTTCATTTTACGGAAACCATATGCGTGTATTCTCAAAGTGAGGTATGGTCGACAGTATCCTCCCTTCAACACTTTGAGGTAGATGTTGAAAGCTCAAAAATGTTTAAGAGTTCCGACAACTCATAAACATTATACGAACCTTTATCCAATCGTACTGTTTATTTTGATTCCAAGGTTATCATAAAGAAGATGGTGGTTATGTTTTAATACTGACCAATAAGTCAATTAGTCGTGGCCAATGAGTCAATTAGGTTGTATTATAGTAGTGTTTCATATCTTCGAGTTTCCTTAGGAACTTAGTTTATAGGTCGTAAGGAGTTTTACACAAGGAATTTGAGTTTTTATCTCACTCTTAATACCCCATGTCCCTACCCCGCCATCCCCCTTTCCCAACTAAGAACTGGTATATTTAAATCCTTTGATAAAATTCGTCCAAAGTTTCCGAATACACATAGAACACTTAAAACTTCCATCACAAGTTATACGACACTAAGGTTTTACATAATTGGTCCATTTGGTGTCATACACGTTCTGTTGCACACTGCAGAGTCCTCTGTTTCACAAGGTACCTACCTTGTGTGAAAACGTTTATGATACAGGTGCATTATCGAGGTCAAGACCTTACAATGACATAATCCAGATGTCCAACAAAGTACGGAATTTTGTTTTATCCAGAGCAACTTTATACAATAAATGAACGTCATCATGAATTATCCGATTTAAGTTACTGTCTAAAGAAACGAAGACAGACATTAATACAATACCTTCATTGCAACCAATATAGTACACGAATCTACGAGACTTTTGAACTGTGAATCCCTTTCAGTCTTCGTAAATAAAATCTTTGTAACCACTTAATTAGTGACGAAAGTCTTGGTATAGACTCTCCAATACTATTTACTTAATTTTACTTAACTTCATAGAAAATCGTCGTTTTTACAACCTTTAGGAATGTCCTCAATGTCTAAGAGAGTCATAAACAACTCAAGAATCAAATAAACTGTCATTGGAAGACCCTCGAATCAGAACCGGTCCGAGAGACGACCAACCACAAAAAGAAATACCCAAAATAAAAACGAAACAAGTATAATGATTCCACCATTGAATGATCTATTAACTAATGTACATGTCGTCTTAGGACCGTCGGACTCTCTTGAACTACCACGAATATAGTAAGCCCCGAGGAATTCACATTTTGAAGATTTCGGGGGTCAGATTTGGTGTGAGTAAACAAATCCATTTACTTCCGTAAGACTCCAAATTTACAACCACAAAAGTGGTCTAGTGCGTCTCGACCTTCTATCTAGGGTCCAGAACGAGAAGGAGAGAGAAGACCGACAACAATGACACGTAGCATTCACTTCGTCTTCCTCTTGGGGTCTGTTCATTTTCCTTTTTGATATTTTCGCTAGAAAACTTCGGAAACTTACGTAAAAATTCAAAGATTACGTTACAAATATGTACAGTCGATGCACAAGCATTACCGAAGTGGAAACGTAAAGATAAGTTTTTAGACCTCGTTAAACCCTCAAGAATTCTCAAAGTTTACAACTATTAGACCATCATCTTGTAAAAGGTTTAGAGATAGTTTGACTTCAAAGTCATTGGAGTTCCTCTTTCCACATAAAACAGGTGTAATGTTGTCATCGATGTATCTCGTTGGAAACAGATGGACCTTAGTGTTAGTCTTCCACAAAGATATGGACTAGAGGGTTTTGAACCTTTGGTAAACAGTAATTGGATAGTATCCATTTTATTACCATAGTGACGAAGACACAAACAAAATAAATTACGGGACAGAATAAATCGATAACTACATTACTGAGTAAAGTCAAATACCAGACTACCAATACCTTCCTCCTTATTATATAGACGGGATGAGTAGACTAGTCATAGTTAATCCTTCTGGAAATCGTAGACAAAATAGAAGGAATAAAGTCTCTACTTCTTTACTTCAGACCTCTAGAGTGGGGTTTAATCACCGTTTGGGATCTGGAATATTCAACCCAGACTACGAGAAAAGACAATCAAAGGATTACGAGATTAGGTAAAGATCCTTACGAGTCCTTTTACAGTCCGTATATAATCGATCTGAAAATTATATCTATATATATAATACTTGTGTTCTAATTTGTCGTACGTCTTTTACTGTACAGTAAAGGATAACATATCAGGAGAGACTGTCGTAGAGTCTTTCTACCGGATACCTGAGACTTGGAAGCATTCTTGTCCTTAATCTGTATATAAACTCGTAAAAACAACAAAGTAAAACCCCAAAGAAACCAATGAACTTAGGACCTAATTTTTTTTAAAAGGGGTACTCTTTAAGTGAGGGTCAACGACGGTTAAAGGTCAAGATTAAACTCCCAAAGTAAAAGTTCAAAAGGAAGAAGGTTTGGGAGTCTTCCTTTTCGTGGGGTGTGACCGAAAGTCTCCGATGAAAACGAAATAGACACAGTCAGTGTTTTTGTAATTTGTAAAATAGACAATAGGTCCATTCTACGAAAACAAGACTAAAAAAAGGACGGCAAGAACAAAAGGTCCAAGTGCCGGGAAGGTGTCGTGGTCGAGATTAGACTGACCCTCCATGATATATGTAAAGAAAACGATGAGGAAAAGAGTTCTACTTTACTTCCTTTAGGTCTTACAGAATTGTGTAAATGCGTTTTATTCAATTAACGCGAATGACCTTAAAATGAAGAAACCAACTATTTAAACCTTATAACCAAATTTAAATACAGGACCTATCGTGAGATGGAAATAAGAAACACCGCAGGATATCTACCTCTAATAGCCACGTGAATGAGTGTATTCCTATGTGAACATAATTGAAGTACTTGAAACGTGAGAAACGAATGTCCTTAAAGGTTCAGGTTCTTGTAACACAAAGTGTCACACACACACACAACCATAAGTGCGTCATAACGACGGATGAATCGGGAGTCTTCGAAAAGACACATCCAAGTCTGTCATGTGTAGAGACAGGTCCCTTCACTGAACCAAAAATTGTCGTCCGTCTTCTAACGATAAAACTGAGTAACAAATAATAAGTTCGAATACTCTAATTTATAAACTAAAATTCGTATTAACCCTAAGACTAACAACGGGACGTCACAGAACATTCAACGGAAGGAAAAGTGTTTCCTTAGTTAACACTGGGTCATTAGGTCTTGAGGGCTATACTCAGGAGAACAAACGTGAATTGGTATAAGACGAATGAGAAACAAGAAAGATCTCGTCACTAAAAGTAAAGGGGAAACAGAATCATTGTCTGACGAAATATAAAGTTCGTCATAAAATTTATATTTATCTGCTCGATGACTTGTCCTGGGTACACCAGGACGAACAGAGACGAGAGTGTGTTCGGGAGCTCCGTTTGTGATGAAAAGGTTACCTTTTGAAGATCGCATTGACAAGACCCTGTGATCCTTTTCATCAAACTTACCTAAAGACATATTATCTACTACATAATACATTGTCAAGATGCATCAAGAAAAACACGTGTTTACTATTACACATGTTCCCGGGGCGTAAGAAACTCCTTGAGTTGGAAACACTTAAAGGGTCCCAGACCTCTATCGGTAGTACCTACCTGAATCCTGTATCCACAGGACTTGTTCATCCAGTCACGGAGGTCCAGAGACACTTTCGGGACGTCATCTAGAAAGACGGGAGTCACAGCCAAGATGGATGGTAAGTTATATGAGGGAGGAATTTAGCACGTATCGGCTGAAGTGTACAACTGCCAGGTCACACGGTCTTTGGATTTATTTTCCACACTGGAGACGATACTCCCTTGAACATGCACGTAAGTCAGTATTTTTGAGGAACCAAACGTAGACACCCAAAGAAAAATCTGTGGACAAATTACGTTTCTACAAATATGTAACCCACGACAAAATCCAATTCGTCAAAGTCTATTTCATTAATTACTGATTAACTAGTAATTATGATTAGTTGTTAATCGTAGTCTAGGGACTTTTGGGTAATCACTTTGTGATTATTGACTGTATTCTTTTAAATCGGTTCAAAAACGTTATCCTGCACTCGTAACACCATACGATACAACTCAGCTATGAGAATATATTTTGGAAAGTCGTCGGAGACCGGTGGAGAATGGGGAAAAGAGTAAACGTGTACTCGTATATTCAACCGACACTGAACATCGGTTTTATTATGGACTGTCACTACCAATGTTTCTTAATATGCATCTCACAAAATTAAATTTTTTTTTGTTGAAGACATTAGAAAAATTTTTGAGAAGACAAGAGATAAATCATATTGTCTTCTCTTGAAATTAAAGGACGGTGTTTCGGGGTTCTTTCTAAAACTTTATTTCTCACCTTGATTTCAGTCAGCATGTAAGTCGATGTAGTTCTTGTTTTACAGGTCGTCATTTTTCTCGTTCCACTCATGACAACACCCGCAAAGACACCCTGGGGGAGTCAGTCGGGAGTCATCCGAGGTCCGTGTCGTGTGTGGGTCTTTGATTAAACCACCCCCAGGACACCTTAACTCAACTCTCTACGACCGATGTCCTTCGATTATGGACTTCTTTTGATTGTCGTTCTTTTTGTTGTTATTCCCTATTGTGATAGTCAACTCAAAAATGACATACGACTTTCGAAGGGTACATAATAGACTAAATTAGGAAAGGTGTGTGACATTCCATCTATAATAGAGGAAAATAATCCTCATTCCATGGAGTAGACCCTTTTTGTAGTCTTTATTTTTCATAGACATTATTAAGGTGTAATCTCTATTTTTGAGAAGATTATAAAAAACTTACATAAAAATCTTCTCAATTGATAAGGGTAACGATTTAGCCTTCTACAAAGTTTAGTCACCCCTTTTGAAAGACGGAGAGTGAAAGGATGTGAGTCAGATAAGTGGGTAGATCGGAGGTTGTTTTATTCGTCCTTTTTTTAACCCTGAGTTAATTCCTGAAGAATGTGTCCTTAGTGATATATAGACACACAATATACGTATGCGTGTCCATGTATTAATAATTCAAAACATTTACTCCATTCTAGAGGAAAGAAAGTCGTTTATGATCCAAACCAGTAGTGAGTCTAAAAAGGTCTTTTGGACGGTGGTGTTAATAAAAAAGAGTAAAGTGGACGGGCTCACGTCTTACCTGTCTTTCATCCGTTTGACCCTCTGCGTGCTTCTCAGATCGCTTGGCAAAGATCCTATCAGAGTACAAATTCACGATTGGAGTACGAATCGGAACGAAATACTAAGTTTCGTCAATTCCAATTTCTCCCGTCTTGTGAATGATAAGAAACACACCGTCGTCCCGAGTTTTATCTCGGCACGGAGAGAATGGTCGACGGAACCGGTGACCAACCCGCAACTGTCTTCCGCCGGAGGAACTTTCTCGTCACAATTAACCGGTTCTCTCAAACTACCTCAGTCGTAAGACGATCCACGACTGTTCGTCCACCTCCTTGGTTTCGTGTGCCAGAAATGGACCTACTACAAATGGCAGACAAACCTACTGAGGTCCACAAAGAGAACGGAAAAAAACCAAAATTGGGCACTTTAGAAAAGAGGTTTGTTTGAAAATTGGTCTTCTGGTCCCACTTCACCTCTTAAGGGGGAAGAGGTAGGTAGAGGGAGCACTGCGGTCGAATCCCCGTCTCATCACTTATGTGGTGACTGTCGAAACCGCTCCGTCATGCTCGTCTGCACTCACTTTGCTGCGTTCCGACTTGTGTCTTTGACCCTGGGCTGGAAAGTTTTGTAGAGCGTGGTGAGAGGAATAAAGGGGTTGGTGCCGGGTCTCGTGCGAAGTCCAGTGTCTGGCCCAGTATAGAACACTAGACTGAAGACGGCTCATTATGACAGGTCAAGTACAAGTGAGAAGCCGTTCTCACTCGACGTGTCACAGAGAAAGAAAATTAAAACAATTATTGGAGTTTCTCGACCTCAGACCTCGACCGATCCTCTCCCGACTTCTCTTCCCCCGTCCGTTTTTCTTTATTGGAGTTTCCTGACCTCAGACCTCGACCGATCCTCTCCCGACTTCTCTTCCCCCGTCCGTTTTTCTTTATTGGAGTTTCCCGACCTCAGACCTCGACCGATCCTCTCCCGACTTCTCTTCCCCCGTCCGTTTTCTTTATTGGAGTTTCCCGACCTCAGACCTCGACCGATCCTCTCCCGACTTCTCTTCCCCCGTCCGTTTTTCTTTATTGGAGTTTCCCGACCTCAGACCTCGACCGATCCTCTCCCGACTTCTCTTCCCCTGTCCGTTTTTCTTCCATCACACGCACGTTCACGTCGGACCTCCGTCGTCGTCCGGTAGGAATCCACTGGAGAGTGGAGGGTCGAAGAAGTAGTCTCACCGACCTGAGAAAACGTTACTCTGACGAAGGGGAAAGTCCGAGAACCGGGGTTCTAAACCAGAGACCGTCGAACACAATAGAGATCACTACCTTTAAGAGGTTTTCAATGTTTAGACATTGGGACCTAACGTTGGGTGAAGTGTAATAGTCCCCACGTCCGTGGGGAAATCGGTGTAATAGTCAAATAATTCTTCGAATTCTCAGTGGAAACTAGTAACAATGGTCGAGTGAAGTTTATTCTAACAAAAACTTCCTATCGAGTGTTTCCTATCGAGTCGAAAACAGATACGTGGTTTTTTATCATTCTTTGTCCTCTTAACCACTTCATTACGTAAAATACCATAACAACAAATCAGTGATTCAGCACAGGTCGACAAAAACACTGGGGTATCTGATATCAGGGCCTCTTCCGTTACCCTAGGGTGAGGTCATTAGAACGGACCTTTTAGGGTACCTGCCTCCTCGGACCGCCCGAAATCAGGTACCCCAGCGATTCTCAGACCGTGCTACCTCGCTGAAGTGAAAGTGAAAAGTAAAAGTACGTAACCTCTTCCTTTACCGTTGGGTGAGGTCACAAGAACGGACCTCTTAGGGTCCCTGGCCCCTCGGACCACCCGACGGCAGATACCCCAGTGTGTCTCAGTCTGTACTGACTGAGCTGAATCGTCGTCTGACATCAGGTGGTCAGAGGAGACAGGTACCCTAAAGGGTCCGTTTTTATGACTTTACCCAACGGTAAAGAAAGAGATCCCCTAGAAGGGTTGGGTCCCTAGTTTGCGTACAGAGGACGTAACGTCCCCTTAGAAATGATGACTCGGTGGTCCTTTCGGGGTGTAAAATACAATTCAACGTAATTTATGGAACAGACAGAAACGGTAACATGGGTGTCCTCCCGAAAAGGTAAGTCTTTACAAACTAAGAGATTTTCCTATTGTATTTTTATTCACTTATAAAAGGACCACAGTACTACGACCGAGATGACCAAAAGAATGGGTAACCTATTACAATGAAGAGGTATTACGAATTCTTTAACTTTACGATGATATCTACAATAGTGATCAAAAAATCACATTCGTTAGATATATATCATACGATATACACATTGTATTATGTACGATATATATATATATAAAAAAAGTATAGACATCGGTACACTCATACTCTTTAAACCCCCTTTAACTCACGACTAGGAAATATCCAGGAAAGTTCTTAAGAGTAATTGACCGTACTCAATTATTTATACAACTCAGCACACACACACACACTTTCTCCCTCTTGGATTTGTCCTTTATTTTGTCCTTCTGACCGTCCGTCAAAGACGAAAACACAAAGTCATAGAAATTCTCCATCATGACAAAGGACTATTCACTCAGACGAACGACGTCTGAGTATTGTCCGTGTGTGTGTATTACACTCACACACACACATTACAGGAGTAATGTCTCCCTCACCCCACACTGGGCGAGATTTGGTGGGACAGTGTAGCTAATTAAAAAAAGATTCGAAAGGAGAAACGTCTCCTCATCCTCTACCAGTCTCTACAAACTCTATCCAAGAATTAGACTAAACTTCATCCGGAAAAACCTACGTTCCTAATCTAAGGACGGGTCTACAATTAGATGAGGGGCCGAAGTACTGTTCTGTAAGTTGAAGTGGAGGGTCAAGGGCGCTTCACAGATTTTTTCTTGATTTGTAGAATCGGAAAGTTTCCACGGTTGATCCCATTTCTTCACAAACGGTTCTGAATTTGGTTACAATCTACAGTAGTAGAGAGAAAAAAGAAGTCAGCGAATTAGTATCGTACAAAGTGTCAAAAGGTCTAAAAAAAAATTTAGTATTAATGAACAGATTTTACCATCCCAATCTTCTTAGTTTTATAGTGAAGGGGAGTATCATAGGGGCACATCAACAGAGAACGTAATAGGGGTAATTTACGATAATCAAAGGCAAAGGGGTCGTGTGTAAAACCGTCCTCAATTTGGACCTTTTTAGTTTGAAGTCTTTTGTCGGTTAGTGACGGAAAGGTGTCCGCTGAAGTGGTTTTTTCAAAAGAAATCTCCTTTCTTTTGATGATTTACCGAAAAGTTTACTCCTGGAGACAAATTTATCTACACAAGGAATTGAAGGTCGTAACTCTTTTTTTAGGCGGAGGTAGAACGGTCTGGAGGGCAGAACGGTGAAACCGTGACAGGCGTGTCGCACACGTCCCCTTAAACAGGCCACAGCACGGGACCCAGGAGACACGGACCCGCCGTCCGACGTGGTCGTCGTACGTTTACCAATTCGAATAGAATTCCTTTGGGCGTCGGAGTCGGGAGGGGGTAAGGAAAAGAGTTGGTCAGGGGTCGAAGGAGAACAAAGAGATCACCAACGAGATTACCGTCGAGTTTTGACGGTCCGGGACGGGACGGCCGTACTCGGGGAGGAGGGCACTCTCGTATAAAGGACCGTACCCCCAGCTTAGTACAGCCGTTTTACCCCAGCCAAAGTACTTCGTGGGGAGTATTGTCACTCTAAGTATCCTGGTTTCGTACCCCTCCATTCGCGGACTGAAGAAATGTCGTGATCGAAGGCTGGTCGTGTCTCTCTCTGTCACCTCAAACAACAAAACAAAACAAAAATAGGAACCTCCTCGACCAACCCTAAGAGCGTTTCCTACCCCTCTAATAGACAAGTCTAAACTTCTCGTATCGTTCCGAACCCTCTCATTCGATCGACGGGTGTCTGGAATTGAGAGTCTCGTTGAAAAAATCGAAAGAATTCGTTTTTCCAGTCCACGAGAAGTCAAATTGTAAAACATATACTCTTCGGAAATTGTTTTAAATCAAGTTTCTTTTTAATAATCTTTTTGAGTCAAAGAAGTAGGACTAAAAATAATCTCAAAATCTATGAAATCGTCAATTGCTTAAAAGTGAGTCTTGTCAAAGGACAAAATATTTCACTTCACCAAACAAAAGGGAGGGAAGGAGAGGACAACAAAAAATATCAAGATTTCACATCGTTAAACTAAGAATCTAAAAATAACATACGTACGATAATTGTTTCCTGAAATCCACTTAGTGTTTGAATTGTTTACAAGTGGTAAAGTCGTATCGTCTACCCAAGACTTATGTCTCAGTCTTCTGGACCCAAAAAATAAAATTGACGTCTAGTAAACGACACACTGTAAGATACTCACGTGTTTGCAGAGATCAGGAACCTTCATCTCACGTCACTGGTCCTCGACTCGAAATGTCAACCGTCTAGACCTTCAATCGAGGTCGAGCCCGTCAATGACCACACACCGGAGATCGTGTACTCGGTGGAGAGTCGGAGCCGGGAGCTCACAAAGTACCTTTAGTATCGACCAGAAATGTGCGGTAACCCAACAATTACTTTTTAAAGTGCAGTCAACGAAAGACGTCACGAACCGTGTATCACTAACAAGGTTGAGAACGGACGACAATAGAAACAATAAATAGAAAAGTCAATCCTTTACCCTCCGTATTGCGGGTGGGATGAGTGAAGTCTCAACAACTAAGTCTACTTTATTACATCTATCTTCCGTAGCTAACTTTTATTCCGGAAACTATCAACAGTACTATGGACTGTAGTCCCATAGAGAAAAAAGTCCCTAACAAAACCTACTGTCGTTATCACAACAAGACACGGGACCTTTTACTCATGGGATTTCAACCACTACTGCTGGCGACGATTTACGTAAGGAGGACGGAGACATGTAACGTCAAGTCCCAGGTCAATCAAACTTTCTTTTAATAAGTAAACGACAACTAATTGGTCGGTTCACAGATAGATTGGCACAGACCCTTCCTGGAAAATACTTCTCACATACTAATCTGGTGTGCCAGGAGTAGAGGATTCCCATCACACATGGACTTTACGGGGACCGACGAAACCTATAAAATAATTCCTAGATTGTGAATGATCGTAAAGAAACGGAAAAATCCCAAATTTGGGGAGGAGGAGGTCAAACTTTTGACCCGGTTTCGACTTGGAACTTTGAAAACTAATCATTCTTGTCGTTTACAGATACACCCCCTATCAAGTACAAAGACCGATCTCATGCCCTCCGTCAATGGTCTACACACGGAAAAGAATTCCCATACACTACCTACCCTTCGTCAACACCCCTTGGGACTCAGCAAAAAGTGCGACGGGTTAGTAGAGAGGGAGTCCGACCAGGGTCTTGGTAACGTAGGAAAGAAGACGAGGGGCGGGACGTTGACCCGAGCCGCGACCGACAAAGTCCTCCGGACGACCGAGGAGGAGGAGGTCGCGGGTACGACCAGGGCTCCGTTACTTACACAGATAACCGTATCAAAGGGACCACCGAGTCTGTCATTTCTTAGGTGGACATCACGTCCTCCAGACCCAAGTTAGGGACCCAACCTTTCTAGGGGACCTCATCCGTCACCGTCGGGTGAGGTCATAAGTACGGACCTCTTAGGGTACCTGTCTCCTCGGATCGTTTGATGTCAGGTACCCCAACGTTTCTCAGTCTGTGTTGACTCGCTGATTGTGAAACTGAAAGGTTCGGTCCCTGTTTTGACAAGTTGGACGGGTTAGGAGGATTCCAAAAAGATTACGTTGAGCTTACGTGTGTTGAACTATTTTTTTTTAAAAATACAGGTCCTGTCGTAAGGATTGAAACTAAGTTTTGTAACTGGTCGGTGACAACTGGTGTCCATCGGGCCATCGGAAGATCTTCCCTTCCGGAAGGTCACAAGCCAATTGTTACATTACAGCCAACAAAAGAAACCGTCCTTTTCCTTTTTCTTTCTCTATTTTAATTCCTCTTCCTCTTTCTCACATTTCTCTTCCTCTTCCTGTTCTTCTCACACTTGCCCGTGCGAAAGTCAAGGTAGAGCTAACACCCAGGGTAACAGACGTCGGTCACATACTTCGGGAAGTGGTCGTTTCTGCGGATGTGCACACGTTCATTCTCTACGCACACAAGGACACGTCATTTTGCGGGGTCCGAGCCTTTGCAAGCAAAGATCAAAGGACAGGAAGGGTGGGGAATAGACAGGGAGAAACTACACCTCTTCATCGGGAAAAAGACAGAAGGAAATTTGTCGTAACCTCTGTGTGTAAGGTCTATTCTCTTACGCCTCGGGAATTACAGAGAGTTTCTCGGGCTAAAGTTTAAAGGAGAGGACGACAGGGATTCGGTGACGGAATAAGACCTTCAGGTACAGTCGCACTTTTGGTAGAGTATCGGAGTTTGGGGCCTCGGCGGGTCACCAGGGAACGGTCAGTGAAACCGAGTGAAAAATGAGGTCACGATTGGTAAACGTCAAGTACCCGGTATGCTTTCGTCCGACATCAAACGTCTGGGAACGATACTCCGTAGTGCAGAGTTTTACGCCAACGTGTGTCTTTCCTCATCACGAGTAGCACGTGTCACCCCTTCTAGTCCCTTCGGCGAACACCAGTCTACGCCCCGGTCAGTAGTCTTCCGCCTCCACTACCCGCAGTGCAATGTGGACATTGGTCAAACCTGGTTTGTCACTGATTGAGTCAGGGGTTCTTCGTGACGGGTCTGGCACTACAGTGCTGGGCCAGAACTAAAATCAGTAAACACACTTTATAGCGCTCACTGAACAATTGAGTTCTATCAATTGAATGACTTTAAACTTTTAAAAATTTTGACATGGACTCGTCTCAGTTCTCAATGTTATTATTAAAGGTCAGTGAACGTAGGAATTTAAAATCTCCGTCTCACTTCACTGTCGACCGTGTCTCGGGCACAATAGGCACGACGTCGACAACACTGAAAAATCTGTTGACCACAATTGTGTGTGCACAAGCATTTTTACGGAACGTACCTACATAAAATGAGGTGCACAACAGAGTCGGGAGAAACAAGAAGACAGGACAAAAAGGCATTTCTTTCGGAGACCCCGCGAGAGCACAGACATAAGCACGAGCACCCGTCTATAGTGTGTGCAAGTGCGGGAGGCAGCACACACTGAATCGTCCTTTATCTCCCGAGGTAGTAACAGTGTACAAGGCACACTGGAGCTCCTCTGTTTTCCGACGGTGACAGGTCATACAGGGGTCGTGCAATCAGACGTCGAGTCCGAGATTCTCCTGAGTACGAATCATCTGGTCACGGAACAGCGGTCCTATCAAAGAATCGACGATCTGTGTCAAAGAGTCACGACCTCACTGAACCAACAGACCCCGTCGCCAGTGGTCCAGGAAAAACCATACGAATAGATCGTAATCTTGTAAGAATCGGATGATGTGCACCGAAGGGTCCACCGTGATCACCGTTTCTTAGGTGGACAATGACGTCCTCCGCGTTCTCCGTACCCAAGTCAGGGACGCAGCCCTTCTAGGGGATCTCGTCCTTCCCCGTGGGGTGAGGCCAAAGGAACGGACCTATTAAGTACCCGTCTTCTCAGACCACACACACACACGCACACGCACACGCGCACACACACGCACGACACACACACACACACACACGAGACACACACACAGACGACACACACACACACATGACATTTTTCTACTGTGTGCACAGGATATAATATGAAGGTCTTCTCAGACGATGCGCACACACACACACATTACATTTTTCTACTGTGTGCACAGGATACAATATGAAGGTTTCTCGAGTAAGATCCTTACTCTTCAGTCGCAACGGTAAAAGAACAAACGACTAGTCAATGATCAATAAAATTATAAGAGTCTACATGTCAAAGATGTCCTCAAACAGAAAATCAACTTTGATGTATATTAAATATTTACTATAATAACTCGTGTCCATTTAAACGTAAGTAACGTTCCATGAATTTCATTTGTGCTCCTCCTGCAGCGACAAGTGTGGGGACTGGATGGTAGGACCGTGGAGAAGAAGGGAGGTCTTAGGAGGTCCTAGTGTGTATGGTACTCCGACGGATTGTCACGCCGTCTCACTCGGTGGGACACACAATTTATGAGGTAAAGAGAAAATTTAGACATGGTCACTCTCGACACCGTTAAAGGAGGAGGTGACGTTTCTTAACTGAGGGGACACTTCACGGACGAGAGGCACTGTCCTCACAACCGGAGTCTCTTCTTGGCCCTCTCTGGTGTAAAGAACCAAGCGACGTACTTCAAGTATAAGGTCGTCATGTCGTCCGGCTTGTGGGCGAAAGACGATACTTTGTATCAAGAATTTTTACAGAAAAGTTGTTTTATTCACAAAATCTTTTGATCATGTGTTGACTCGTGCGTTTTTTCTTGTAGGGGTTCGTCACATGTAGGACAAGAGGTAATCCCTGAACTAAGTAAAGTTGGCAAATTATTGGCAGTCGTAGAAGACGGACGCAAACGGTTACGAAGAAGTAGTGCCAAATGGAAGGAATGTACCCTAGACCCAAAAAGGAAAAAACAGTATTCAAGTCGAAGTCGAAGTATTCTGAAAAAGGGGAGGGCACCCTTAGAGACCTCAGGGAAAAGACAGCGTCACTGGGACACCACGGTGTCAGGACGCAGACAAAGTCGCCCCTAGGGTATCCCAAAGTAGTAGCGGCCTAACCTTAAGGTGGTTTGGAGATCTGTGTCGAGGGATTGAGTCCCAAGATCCTCTATGTTTACCACATTTAGGTCTGGGACCTAAGTATCCATTGTGTCTTAAGAGTGAGATTCAGGTTCCCTCCCGTCCACATGCACCGAAAAAGGTCCGGGAAACCGTCTCGACAAGGTCAGAAATCAAATTTCGAGAACTGATATAAGTCCCCAGAGTTAAGGTCGGCGGTGATACACGGGTCTCTGGTGCACAGACTCCCCCTACGAGACACGAAGAATCGTATGGTGCGTTGGTCGCCCACCTAATCTTTTTATTGACTTATTTTGATTATCATTTTTATTTTGATTATTTTTTATTTATTGACTTACATTCATCGAGAACTTCTTAGAAGTACCTCTAAAAAGTGTATTAAATCACAAGACGTAGTGACCACCCAACGACACTAAAATCTAAAATATATGCATCTCCTCGTCACCGAAGGTAAGACAGTAGACGAAGTCATCACCCCTTCTCGACTCACTTATAAGATCCTCTAGAACCACTGAAGTCTGACGTAAACAAAAAAATGAATATTGACAGTTATTCAGACCACCGTGCCTGTCATTTCTTAGGCAGATGGTCACGTCCTCTGTGTCCTGAGAACCGAAACTAGGGATCCAGTCGTTATTAGGGGACCTCTTTCCTTAAGAACGGACGTCTTAAGGTGCCTGTCTCCTCAGACCACCCAAGGTCAGGTACCCCAAAGTTTTCTCAGTCTCTTCTGACTCACTGATTGTCGTGGTTATTCATACGTAAACTCAAGGAATAGAATTTACTTGAATAAGTCGTTTCTAGTCAACGGACGCTATACGTTCCGTGACACATTAAGTAAGTTTTCGACAAACAGTCGTTTATAAAACTCGTTGGACATACGGATCGTGGAAAGAGAATGAAAAAAAAAGGGGTACTCATATAAACTGCACATTGTGACACATTTAAATTGTCACGGTTCACAATTGAACTACGTAAATATATAATATTAGACTAACCACAATTACAAAGGTATAAATCGTGGAGACGGTGTAGTGTACTAGGAAAAATCACCAACCTTATGCATTAATCTTTGTGGAAAGAGTTCAACGAATAATGTGTCACCGAATCTTATTCTCAAGAGTTCCACATTAGGAACCATGAATGAGTAACGTCGTAATAAGCACAACACCTTTTGAAGTTTCCTCGATTCATAGATTGTCATTTTCTATTATATAAGAAATCCACCTTATAATCCGGTCACCATTTTTACCTTAGCGAGTTTCCAGTAGTCGACAAAAAGACACCCCTGAAGGGACCAACAGGTCACCGAGACTCTGAGACTCGAGGGTTACGTCCCCTGGACCCAAGTTAGGGATCAACCCCTTGATCTAGGGTGCACGACGTCGATTCTGGGACGTGTCGGTTTATTTATTTATTTGAAAAATTTTTTTCAAAAAGACACTTCTTTGACTATCAATCCTGGGATCCGAAGCCTCCGATAATCCGTAGACACTACTAGTGGGATGAGCGAAGAATACCGTCTTTTCGTCGGTGTCTAATCTGTACTTACACTCGCACTGACACAAGGTCACTTGGGTGAAAACGTTTTGTCCACACTCGACTGAAGTCGGGGGACCGACACCAAAGAGTCGGTCACCTTATCTAGACGTCCATGGCTGTCTAGAGGTGCTGTAAAACCTTTGAACTCTCCGTTATTTACCTTGACACACATACTAGGGTTTAATATCCTTTGTCAATTCATTTATCATTAACAAATACATCGATATACTCTTACAGATATTCCTATATGTGGTTTGACAATTGTCAAACTTTTTCTCCAATCTCCTCTCTAACTTCCCCTGATTCAAAAACAAAATATGAAGACGTAACAAACTTAAAAAATTCTGACATGAACTTATAACCGAGTGACTCAAATTTTTTTTTCATTTACAGTCACCATCAAAGTTTCCAAAGAGACGAACAGTCGACCAGAGACTTCTTTCGCGTCTCATACAACTGCAACTAACTTCTCTCTTTACCGAAATTCGTCAACCTCTCTTCTAGTCTCAGTGAGACAGTGACAGGACCATCGTGGTCGCACCTACTCTTCGCCTGGGGTGGTCGAGAGTCAAGACTCAATACTACACTTTATGATAGTCTTTCAACTCCCCGTTTTCTCTACCTTCTAGAACAAATTTCTGGGTTTCTTAGGAAAAGAAACACGATAAGAGACGACTGAGTCTGCCAGTCCTTAGACGGACGTTACGTCCTCCGGGTCTAAGCTAGGAACCAGTCCTTCCCGGGGACCTGTTCCCTTGCCGTTGGGTGAGGTCACAAGAACGGATCTCTTAAGGTATTTGTCTCCTCGGATGTGAGACACCCCAGAGGTTCGCAGTCTGTGCTGACTCGCTGGTCGACCAACTGAAAGTATCTCTTGGTATCCAAATACCAATATCACTCACCTACTGAGTGATACATGAAGGTACTCATCGAGGTCTTTTGAAAAGCTAAATTCACGTCCGACCTCTTTCAACAGACTACTACAGCCACATACTTTGTAGAATAATGACAGTAACTAAAAACGTATGTGCAATAAAAGTCCACTTTTCTCAACTCAATAACAATCAGACACAATCTCGTGTCACTGAGCCTTAACTTGGACGCAGACCGTACGTCGAAGAAACAGATCTCGTCTTATGGGTGAGACTACCTCCTCTTACGGAGAACATTGGTCCGTACCATTTGGGTAAAAACAAGGGAGGTATGGAAAGGGACAATTCATCTTTAAGAGAGAATGACATAAGTGAGGTACTACTTTATCTCGATCCCGTGGAGTCTGACAACTTCACGGACATGACACCTATTATCACAAATGTCCTACGGGGGACTTCTCCCCCGGGTACATCGAAGACCCCTTACAGACACCGGGTTCCTGTGACTTGGTGGGTGTTTCTCAGTGGACACCCCCCGACCATGACTACCCCTTGTTGGACTGAGTTCTCTAAACTCCGAACATCTGACTTCAAGAGTCGGGGGCCAGACACATCGTTAATTTATCGAGTTATCCTGTCGCCAAAAGTCTTACCAAAAACACCTTTTACCTTGACCACAAAACCTTCAAGGTGTCTAACACCCTAAATATACAAAAATTTTGATTAAATGTCTGATGAATTTTTATTGTGAGAGTTTTCACAGTGGTTTAAAATTGTAGTTGTATAATTGAAATCGACAGATGGATGAAACAAACTTAAAAAGGAAGGTAGAACTTAATTAACTTCTTACATTATACTAACGTTCCGTTCGGTAAAAATTTTTTTCTTTTGATGATTGTAAACATGGATAGACACTTTTGCTTCTATGACATGAGACATAATTACGTACTTTTCACTTTCACTTTCAGCAAGTCAACACAGGTCGAGAAACGTTGGTTTACCTGACATCGGGTGGTCTGAGGAGACAGGCAACCTAAAGGGTCCGTTCTTATAACCCTACTCAACGGTAAGAGAAGAGGTCCCCGAGAAAGACTGGGTCCCCAGCTTGAGTCCAGGAGGGAGGACGCAGTGTCCTTCTAAGAAGTGACAGACTTCGGTGTTTTTATTTATGTCTGTATTTAATCTACGACTCCATCTATGTACTTGTCGTTCATATTATAGGTGCACTAACGAATATAAAACTAGGTAGTCTTGTCGAAGTGACAAGAGAAAGTAACGTTTTCATTTACAACTCTAATCTCAAGTTTGTAGACACGATTTATAAAATGTATAAACTATCGTGTGTTATATCGTTATAAAATAATTCCAAAAAATTTATACCTTCTAGTTATTTTATCACCCAACTGATGATCAAGATACAATTGTCACAATTATTATCATCCTACCTCCAAAAAACCAGAATTAAACATCAAAATTACAACTCAGTGGGTTCAACAGACAAAGAAGACCTTCGTCTGACAACGTACCTCAGGTCACACAGTAGTGTTCTCAGAAGACAGACCTCTTAGATAGCCCCTCCTTCCCAACAGGACTACAGGAGACGGACGTCGAGAAACTGAATGCCTTCAGTGAACTAGATTGATGTCTACAGAGTTCAATAGAATCCAGACGCATCGTGTCGTTCCTTCTTCTCAATCACGAAAATCCAAATTTGACTTTCTACTGTTTTTCCTTGACAAACTATCCCGGACCAATGGGATCATATATGGATCCACGTTTTTATTGTAAAAGTCAAACATATGGTGGGGTGGGGTCTTTGAATCCCCGAGGGTCAGAGTTGACACCGAAACGTCAAGTGAGGTCCCAATCACAACTTTCTTCGAGTTGCAAGTCACCACCGGGATTCTAGACACACACTGTCCCACGTCGGACGGTGAACATTTTTCTCCTCCGAACTTTCGTTTCCTTTGTTGTACATCAGTGGAAGGGGTTCCTTGTCTCCATTACCCGACTAAGAGACGTCGAAGGACTTCTTGTCCCGGACGTCGAGGACAAACACCCACACTTCGTGGTAAACACTAGAACCGTCCTTCACCTTTGCTACTCATTAAACTCCTGAGTCTTAGAAAGAAGCGAAGGAAGGTAAGGGAGAGTCCAGGCCCTAGAAGGGTCCTTAGAGTCCTTTGTTGTCGTAGGGAGGTCAAGGAAATGGAGGATCCTTTGGGAACACGACAATCGTCGGGAAAGGAACCAAATTGTATTAAGACAAACGACTGGGACCTCGGAGTCTGGGGTCCACCGACGAGCCAGTCAAAACTGGACGGCAAATCTTTCTAGTCGGTGGACCAGATAGCACCAGCCACAACTGCTACCGACTACAGTCAGAAGCGGACAGAAAGTCTGTAGAGATTCAGTGAAATTATGTAGAAAGACGTACGTTTATAACTCTCTAGGTCGTCCTACCTTGAAAATTTTTGTTCAGTCGTTGAGAACTGGAGTAACCTTTTGTCGAGCTGGTCAGACTTCAGTATCAGCACCACTTTCGACTCAAGGAAACCACCTGAATCCACCTTTACCAGTTCTAGTGTCTACGATCTTTATCGATTTCCCGTCCTCGTTTCGGAGGGACTCCAACCAAGGAGACGTCAAATGAGGACCTTTTGTTTGTGTGCCACTTTCGTCTCAAGGGGGAAACAGCCCTTATTCATTAAATTAAATCCTCTTTGAACCGCTCAAACAAGCAAATTGAGGTGGTTTTGAGATGAGAATTAAATCCTAAAACCATTGAACTTATCTCTTTCCTCCTCTCGTAGAAAGGTGAAGAAGGGGGGACGTCAATACATTTCGAAGAGAACTTATTCAGTTGACAAAAGGTCGGTGGCGCTTATTAAACCAGAGACCTTACGGACCACCTCAGGAAGTCGTGTTCCGTAGGTGATGTAAGCCCAAAAGTCTAGAACGGTCACCAAGGTAGAACAAACGAAATTTGTGTACGTTCTACTATTGACTCTAATGACACCTAAATAAAAGACAACACAATCGTCGAAGACTCATGAAGACACCATCCAACGAAGAGAACTAATCTTCTTTTCTTTGTTCGTCTGGTCGGAGTTGGGTTCATCCTTTGTATTTCTCAAGTCTGACGAACACTACCAGACCAAGTGGAACTCTAAAAACAGGACTTTCCGTCGAGAGACCTGTTCGTCAAAAGAGTGTAAATCTCAAACAACGAATCTACCACTTTATGTATATTGGCCATTTCTTTTCTTCACACAAATCCCCTTTGTTGCCCACCTTCTCGGAGTCGTTATTTCGGTCAAGAATAGGTTCGTCTCGTGAAACCCAAAACGAAAAACAACTAAACAAATGGTCGTAAGAATGTTTTTGACGACAATCCACTCGGGAGGTCGATGCCACTACATCGAGAGAAAACACCGAAACCAGAACAAGGCATGGTGGTCGGGACACCAATAGTGTGGTCGATGACTCTTATAGAATGTTCAGTAAACGAGATAGTCAGGTCTGGTCCGACACAGAGTGTCAGGGGCCTCTTAAATTTTGTCTTCAACGTCTTTAGGAAAAACTCGTACATAAAGATTTAAATAGTCATAAATTTACAAAAAGACGACAACAACCACTCACAACTGCACTATCGTCCTTCAACCTGGAAAAAGAGGACTTTCAATCTTTACACAGAGATTGGGGATTGGAAATCTTCCTAGACTCTTAAGAGGACGTACACCTAAGACGACGATCCTGGTCAGAGGTCCTCCTTCTCATCAGTTTCGAGAAGTCGTGTCGGGAAGGACCTTTTCGCGACCTGCTCGGGAAAGAAGTCTTGGACTGTGTTGAGCCCTTCCACTTAGGAAGGAAATTGTCCGTCCGGACCTCATAAGTGCGGTAAGAGATTAAAGTAAAGTCAAACCGGACCGGAGAGGAGATTTGAGAAGAAATTTCGACTAAAAGAATCCGGTCAGAGAGATCACCCAACAACCTAAAGAGACGACTCCCACTTACCCACACACCATATATTGTCGAGTGGTTTCGAGACCACCGTCAAAACTTTTCCACTCCGTTTTTTATCTACGCGCGAGTGTCGGGACACTCAAAAGGAAGTATAAGAAAACAAACTACGGAGACACATCGGTCCTTTCTTTGACTTCCGACCCGACAAACGAAAAAGTCTCCTCAGTTAATCCCCAGCCGAGACAAGGGCATTTGGTGCCACGGTTCCGGAAAAACTTCTTGAAACTCTTACTTTCGTATAACGAATGACGAGAATCCTTTAGAAAAAACTTTTTATTTATTTACTTTCCGGTTTATTAATAAACTAGAGGGATTGTTGTACCACATCTCAAACACTGTCCTTCGAACTTTCACCACCATCTAACAGAAGTTAAGCACACAAGAACCATTAACAGACAAAAGGTTTTGTCTCCAAAATTGGAGTTCTGAAGTCGACTACAGTCAACCCGGTTTCAAAGATTTAGCGGGTGTACGTGGCGATTTAGTAATGGCACTTGACTTGTCGGCCCATTGTTCAACTCACCAAAAGTTCATCCAAGAGCTCACACAAGTCGTCTGCACACGTCTGACAAGTACAGAGTCCGAACACCGGTACAATATTTCATACGACTTCGAAGTCGACCCAACACCGAAACCCCTACACACAGAGTCAATTGGTCTTGTCACCTAACACACTTTTCAACAAATGGTCTTCGTGTAAAATTTTTGTGACGAAGACGAAAATACCATGCAGTCAACCTCAACAGGAAATTTAGAGTTTGTGACCAGACTCTTGAACTTATAAGGATTTTAGACAAAATTTCATTAACATGGTAAGGGTGATAAATTAAGAGATCTCCCACTACTTTGATACCCAAAACACTTAACGGACAAGTATTAGAAATAAGGCAAAAAGATAAACCAAGAAGCGGAATGACAAATACTAGTCAAAATTTGTAAAAATTCTATCTCAACAATCTACATCGTGAGGTAAAATTAAGGTAAAGCTTTAGACACCAAAGAAACCGGCACTATACTTAAGTAATCGAAAGGAGTATAAAAAAAGTGGGTACAAAGTTTCATAATAAAACACATTCATTTTACAATACTTCTTCTCCAAGAGAGACCTGTGAATCCGTTCTGAGTCTCTCTCGTTCCTTCTTACCTTAATTTCTGCTACATACACTTTCTGTTCTTTCCCTCCTTCCCCTCGACTCTTCGGACACGTACTCCTGTGCAACCCAGTCGTCCTGATCCGGTGTCAGAGTCCGTAGACGCCTCGTTCCTCGCCTCTGTCCGTGCCGTGTCATACACTACCTCCGCCCACACCTCAAGGTCTTCGAGGCTCTAGTGACCCCCAGACGAAGGGACCCTCTCAGTCTCTTCTGAAGTCTCTCGCCTCAGGGCGGTTGGGTCAGTCCCTTCCTCCTCACTCGTTCCCTGTGTCAACGTCCTTCCTCAAATAAGTCTCGAGTCTCCACACTGTCTTGCGCCGTTCCCGACCTTCACGCGTGCGTGCTACCCGAATTAGTTCGACTCATTCCTCACACCGAGTCTACCACTCCATAGACGGACGTTTTGCCCTCTGGGTCCAAGCTAGGGACTCAACTCTGCTAGGGACCTTTCCCGTACGGGTGGGTGAGGTCATAAGAATGGACCTCTTGAGACACCTGTCTCCGCGGACCACCCGATGTCAGGTACCCCAACGTTTCTCAACCTGTGCTGACTCGTTGATCGTGAAAGTGAATAGGATTTCTACTACCCCCTGGTAATTTTTTCAGTGAAAGACTCTCAGAGTCTCAGAGTGAAAGACTCTTCATTCACCTTTTTTCAAAACTTATATTCAGTTATTTCTGTTTAAACCAGGCCGGGTGGACAAAGGAGAAACTGGGAAAGACCTTCCGGTGACCGAGTAACCCCGAATTTCGGAAATTACTTTCAAGTCTCAGATCTAGACCTTACACTCAAAGTAGCGTACTACATATCTTCCCGTGTTTCCGTAACCTCAGAGTCCTCAATAAACCTAAAGACAAACGTTAAGAAGAGAAAAGACCCTCGTCATACTACTAAAGAATCAGTTTTGCATAGGAATAAAGGTTTATCGTCTCTTGAACTGTTAAATTGTTCCCAGTCACTAAAGGTCAAGAATTCTTTTCATAGGAGTTTTCCAAAGGAAAAACGACTAATCTTACTCAGTGAGGGGTCCCCCGAGAGAGACGTTTCCGAAGGAACACGGGTCTTTCCCTATAACGACTCTTTGGGACCGTAATTATAAGTCCCTACATATTGGGAAAGTATTGACGACTGGAGACCTCGTTGAAGTACTGAATTGCACCTTCAGAAGTATTAGTGTTTGTCATCTTTGACGGTCCTCGTGTCGTAGACACGCCGAGGGAACCTCACAGTAGGACCTCTTCTGGCACCTTCGTTCCTACCTCAAGACTGACTCTTGGGAGGTCCAACGAAGGAGAACGACTAAGGAAATTATTTGGAAAGGGTCCTCTCAGAGGGGAGTACGACTGAAACCCTTTACTTGAACTCACGGAGAAGATCAACTTCCCGTAGTCCTTTTACTGACCTCCAAACTAAAGAGTACCCCACTTCGATCTTCTCCAATGAGTTGTCTTCCGAGGCATCCGGACTCCCACTTTCCGGGTCTTATTTTGAAGTGGGGTAGGGTGAAGGTTTGATCAAGGACGAGACCGGTAGGACAACTGGTCTTATCTCAACGAGGACCACCGGAGAACGCACCCCTAGCATAGACAGGCGGCACTAAGGAGGTCACACTTGAACGGGGTCGGTCCGGGACTTCCTACCCCACACAGGATCACTGCTAAGTCCACTGATTCTTCAACTTTTGAGAAGACGTCGTACTCGGAACATCTTGTAAAACTTCATTAAATGAAACTTTTTAGTAGAGAAAGTTCTCTACGTTGTATTCCTCAGAATCTTTTCGAGTCTCTTTCCCTTGACCCCAGAAAAGTGAAACCTCTAGACTCCGGACTCCGGATACCTCCTCCTTGGCCGGATCTCAGTGTCATCGATTGACCCCCTCGGTCCTGGACTTCACTACTGCCGACACGGAGATCGCACGGAAAATCACAATCTTCACGCGTAAACTGGACCCCAGTTCCGACACTGTCCCGTAAACCGAAAACATATTTTATTCGAATTTCAGATTTTATGTGTCACCTTATCCGTCGTACTCCGTCCGTGACACGATCCCTCCGAATTAATTTCAAAGTCGTCATCCACCTCTCTGGGACGGGACTTCCTTGTGAGTGAGTCACCTTCTCTTTTACAATCAGCGAGTCACCACAGGCTGAGAAACACTGGGGTCCCTGACATCGGGCGGTCCGAGGAGACAGGCACTCTCAGAGGTTCGTTCTTATGACCTCACCCAAAGGTAAGGGAAGAGGTACTCTAGAAGGACTGGGTCTCTGACTTGGACCCAGAGGACGTAACGTCCGCCCAAGAAATGAGTCACCTCCTCTTTTAGCACCCTAGTAGGTTAGGAGACACTGACCACCACAATCCTTTCTCCGGATACTTAGATCGTCTACAACTCCTTCCTTACCTCTCCCGGGACCCCAGACCCTAAGACCGGAAAAGGTGCGAGTATAGGAGTCTTGGACCCGTATATTTAGTCCTCTCGTAGGACGGGAACTAAGTTCCCACTGGTAAGTTCCTGGACGCCAGGAAGGACTCAGTCTTACCTTCACAACGACGTCCCGCCACAGACAACTGAAAGAGTCCCTCGGAACGGGACCCCTCCGAGAACGGCACCCTAGGGGTGTCTGTCTAGAGAATGAACGAAATGAAGGGGAAGTCGGAGGACCGGGTCGAGTCGAATACTGAAGTATCGTCGTCATGTTCGACTACGACCGGGAGAACTCCGGGACTCCCGACCCAAAAAAGACAGTCGTCGGGAACACCCAGATCCCCAACTCGACTTTTAGCAGGAGTCGTCTAGCACCCGCGTCGAAGTAGAAAGTCCTTCAGAGGGTGAAAGAGAACTCAGCCCCGAGGACCTCCACGACTCCCCATTAAGACTACTGGAAAGGGGCCGTCGAGAACTGGGTCCCAAAACGTTTTTTGAGTCCCACCTATCCTCAGGTTCAGTTTTCCTGTGCTTGTCCACCGAAAAGCCTAAGTATGAGGCGGAAACTGCGTCAGCATGTCTAAAGTTTCGGGGACACTACCCCCACGTAAAGGTATAGTAAACACCCACAAGAAGGTACAAATACAATTACAGAGACACACACACACGCACGTGCGTACGTACGAGTCAGCACTGGCTGAGAAACGTTGCGGTACCTGACATCGGGTGGTCCGAGGAGACAGGTACCCTAAAGGGTCCGTTCTTATGACCTCACCCAACGGTAAAGGAGGAGGTCCTTACTTGACATACATGCATATCAAGGCATAGTGAATATACAATGAACACTGCGTCTAAGGGCAGCTGCCGTCTGTGAAAGTGAAAATCAAAACCATCGGAGAGCCGAAGGACGGGCTCTTCACGGTCCAAAGAGTAAAAATGATTAGTCTCTACCGTGGACGAGAACAAAGAGGAGGAGGTTTACTGCAGTGTACGGACGAAGGACCTCCTCCGACGTCAGACAGCAGGACCCATCAGTGTGGGACCACACTCGTCGAAGGGGCCGCCAGGCATCCGGCGGGACCGTCACTTTTAGTCACACCGGAGATCAGCGACACACAAATTGCAGTGGGCCGCAAGACGAGAGAAAAGTCTAACACCGCGGAACCAGGTGTTTCCGACATCTCTTTCAGACTAGAGGACACGTTTCCAGTTCTACTTCCATTCTGTAAAGACGAACTTGGTTACTCTAGGACTCTCAACCCTCTGAACCTGAATCTCAAAGACAAACAGAACAGTAGCAAGCCATGGAGGAAACTCTAACGTCATTGGGTTTTACGAAGTAGAGAAGAACTGTGTGAGCCCTTAAACACCGAGAGTCTTCTACTTTACGAAAGTCTTGAACAGGTGTAATCTGTGTGTAAAGCGACACTAACATTAGACACAGTGGTCATGTCACTGAAAGAAGAATTGGTACAGACGTCTGGACGAGACGAGAAGTATGAGGCCGGAAGGAGGAACCCCTGGTACGCCCGTCGTCCGTCTTTAGTCCCCGAGACTGCACGACTGCCGCCCCTCCCGTCCCAAAACTCGGTCGGACGGGCCGTAGGGAAAAGAGGTGTCCGAGTGTATCTAGTGTGCTGTTCCCTTCACAAACCACCAGGTCCGAGACTCATACGTGCAGTGTATCATTGCGGGTCACGAGTAGTCTCCGGGAACATCTCACGCTCTGACCCCCGTCTACCCGCAAATCCACCGGGCACACCAAAAAGTCACAAAGTCAGTGAGTATTGACATGACATAAACAAGAACAGTCTTCTCACGATAGGTCGAGGTAGATGTGCACACAAGTCGCACGACAAACGAAGGTCATTGGTTTGTGCAAATCACTTCACCGAAGTCTGAACTCTCAGTGGAGCCCCCGAACAATATTTTGCTGTGACCCGGTCACTGGGGGAGGGTCTTAAAGGCTAAGACCCACCCACCCCGGTGCCTTAAATGGAAAGATTATTGAAGGGTCTTCGACGACACCGACGACCAGGCTCCTGGAGTGAGACTCTTCGTGACTTGATCACATTTCCGCTGTCCGAAGACACGGGACCTAGAATGAGTCGGGTACCTGTATTTAAAACAGGTTTCCGACTTGAAAAGAAGAAAAGGTGTCATAAATAGCGGAAGAACTCCGAAGGGACCACCGAGTCTGTCATTTCTTAACCGGACGTCACGTCCTCTGGACCCAAGTTAGGGACCCAGTCCTTCTAGGGGACCTCTTCCCTTACCGTTGGGTGAGGTCACAAGAAGAGACTTCTTCAGGTACCTATCTTCTCGGACCGTCCGATATCATGTACCCCAGTAGTCCTCAGTCTGCGTTGACTCACTGATTACGTTTTATAGTGGAAGAATCCCAGATACACATATAATGTAAATGAAAGACACTAGACATGGAAGGGGGGTGACCTTACATATATTCGTAGTTTGAACCGTCCGTCAGACTTTAGTCCTCGCAAACTAGGTAACCGTCGAGGACTCGGACGTCTTGTCTTAGACCCGACATCCAGGAATCCACAACCTCTCCGTCTACCTCCACTGTCGGGTGACCCGACTCACCGACGGTGGAGGAGACCTGTTCTACGCGTCCGGGTCCGACGACAGAGGGTGGGGAGGTTGCACGGAGAGAGGAACAGTGGACGGACTGGGGTACCCGGAACCTTAAACACTGGAGACCATACTTACAGTAGTAACACTGACACGGTTTCTTTCTGTCGCTACCCCTGTATCGGATGGGACACATTTTCTTACAGTAACTTCTCCCCCTCAGGGTGAGGTTTGTCTGGGAAGAGGTGATTACTAGACAGAGTCTACTTAACGAAGTTGGGCAAAAGAGTGTACCACAGAGACAAGGTACGGTGTTTTTTCAGAATTTTAATCGTGAAGGGGATTCTTAATAAATTGTGGAATATGTATTTACGACCAGTGACCTCTCTACCTTTACTTTTCCCGTGTCTACGACGAGCATCCCTTGGTCGCAACACCCCCACTACCTGGGCGTCTGTTACTGGTATTTATTCCTTTCTTGATCCCCCCCAAGCGTGTCGTAAGACTCCCCACGGTCAGCGACGGAGTACCCTCCTCTTCTGTCTTCGAGTACCACCGAGACGGGGGCCCAAGACTGGAACTTTGTCCTCTGACGGACCGGACACTTCCCTCTCCTCACAAGGTCCGTCTCCTCTGCCGAGAGTGTCTCAGCGTCCGGTCCGCTCGAGTCCGCTATCGGTCGCGTCCACCGACATAGAGCCATCCTGGGGTTCCTGGCAACCGTCCTTGTCCTCGTCGACCGAAACACAAGGTCCGGAGAACTCTGAACTGTCTTCTATTCAACATTTTAAGTAGTTTTGAACACTTTAATTAGCTGTAAAGAAAGGGAACGTTGTCGGGTTCCCCTTGGACGTCCGCGTGCTGTGCAGGAGCGACGGGTGCCAGTAGTACTCCTCGTTCGCATTCATCAGACGGCGGGGAGTACCGAGGCGCGCCGGAGAGACCGAGACCTGAGTGAGCGTGAGGACAGCACAGGGAAACAATACGAATTAGTGCCAAACTTATGGATAAAACACCATTGAATCTCTTCCGACGTCAAAGCACCTGACTTTCGAACCGTCAGATGGTAGTCTGGGAGACCTTCTAGAATCTTCTCTCGCACACACACACACACACGCACGCACGCACGCACGCACGCACGCGCGCACGCGAATGGGAGACCTTCTAGAATCTTCTCTCGCACGCACACACACACACACACACACACACACACACGAGTGGGAGACNAATACGAATTAGTGCCAAACTTATGGATAAAACACCATTGAATCTCTTCCGACGTCAAAGCACCTGACTTTCGAACCGTCAGATGGTAGTCTGGGAGACCTTCTAGAATCTTCTCTCGCACACACACACACACACACACACACGAGTGGGAGACCTTCTAGAATCTTCTCTCGCACACACACACACACACACACACACACACACGAGTGGGAGACCTTCTAGAATCTTCTCTCGCACACACACACACACACACACACACACACGCACGAGTGGGAGACCTTCTAGAATCTTCTCTCGCACACACACACACACACGAGTGGGAGACCTTCTAGAATCTTCTCTCGGACACACACACACACACACACACATACACACACACGAGTGTTCCGTCGTGGACTCGCACACACACGTGGACTCACACACACACACTCACTCGAATGTTCCGTCGTGGACTCGGAACAAATAAATTGGTTCACTGGGGGTACAAAAAACTTCGAGGAAAAGGTACTCAGTTGTCACTTTGAACGAAAACCACGAGAGTTGTAGTTTGCTCTGGAACGAATAATTTGAGGAACTGTCTGACTTTAATATATCAAACCCCCACAAGAAAAAAAAAGAGAAAAAGTTCCCCGTGTGGTTAACTCAAGTAGTGTGAAGCAGTGTAGTCGGACAGAAGAGGTCAGACCCGTTTCAAGGTGAAACCAAAACGACTTACAAAGGGGAAGAGTAAGAGGCAAGAGAGAGAGGAAAGGGGAGTAATCATGTGTGACACCAGACAAATTACGTCTGGAGAGATTAGACGGAACGGAAGTCTGTATACACATGGAGACTTTTATAGAGAATGATAAAACACACAACTTAAATTTAATCTGTCATACTGAATGCGAAAAGGGGAGTTATACCAAAACTCTAGACGTACACTATAATAAACTTTCGGTAGTAGAGTTTAACGAAGCACCATAAGAAAGTCTTTGTATGTGGTATAAAATTAACGGTCAAGGGGGTTTCTGAACTCAACAGAGGTGGGCGACGGTATTTATGGCGTCATTACTTATGGTGCAATTAATCGAGTGTCTTGGGCCAACTCTGAGCGGGGGTCCGGCACAAAAAGTTCCGGATCAAGGACCTAGTTAATATTCACGGTCAAACCCCGGGATGGGTCTGCAAGCTGTAGTCTCTCAGGTCCCACCTCGGCCACGAGACAAAATCCTCAACGAGGTCCACTACTGTCACAGGTGTGAACTCACACTCTTGGCGACGGGGTCCGGGCTGACAAGACTCGTGAAGGTCTGTTGAGCCTTGTCGGTGAGTCCGACACGACGACCGCTCCCACACCTCAGGACAGTCTGCTTCAGACCAATAATGGGTAGAAACGCACATTTAAGGACCTGCTTTCAATGCGGTCTGGCAGTGAGTGAAATTGGTCCCCAGGTGGATGGGGTCGCGGAAAATGTTCGGACGAGAATGATTTAAAAAAAAAAAACCGAGACACTGTAAATAGAGAAGAAAGTCTTTAGACGAAAGAAAGTTTAGTCTACTTTTCTAGAAGGGGTTTCGATGGACAATGTAATGGAGGTCGGGGGTACACATAAGAATGAGGGGAAAATGGGTGGTTCCATCGTATCGTCAATCTCACGTCCACCACCCGAGTCTAACACACCCAAACTCAGGATCGTGGCGTGACTTGTTTAATGATTGGTCTCCGTATAATTATGTAGGAAGCAATGGAATTGTACTACTGAAATAACCATAGGTGGATGGAGTGTTTAACGACCGGTGTGCGTAATCAAAGACGTTTTTAGGAGATCAATTATTACACAATCGTCGACGTATTGGAGTCTGTTTATAAATGTCGAGGGGGATGGGGGGTGTGGAGCGCAAGGAGGAGGCACCTTCCTACATCACCATAGTAGTCCGCCAGCAGCCCAAATTCACTCCACTACGGGCACTTCGGGAACCACCACCCGAAGGGAGTCACCCTTGCAGGCGACGGTACCGGAAGCGCCCGCTCCTACGGCCCCGAGTCTGTCACTCGTCGAAGGACTCGCCCCTTCCAAAGGGTCGTCAGTGTCTCGAGAGAGAGTGGAGGGGGGTGTGGGTACGACGGGAACTACGTGCAACGGGAACTGACAGACCTCCCGAGACGACTGAACGACGAAGAAGAGGTCGGTAGAGGGACCAGGCGTACGGGTGCGGGACGGACGGAGGAGACGAACAGTAGAGGTAAAGTGTAATCGCGACGCGCTCGTAAAGAGGGAAGGAAGTCTACCAGGAGGAGAAGTCTTACAGGAGAAAAGGGCAGGCGGACAGGTGCAGGAGTGCAGTCCCTGCAGGGGTAAGTTCCTGACTACAAGGAGGGAGGTAGACTACAAAAAATTTATTAAAGTACATAAATAGAAACCGGCACGACCCAGAAACACCGGTGCGTCCGAAAAGACATCAACGCCCTTCGTCCCCGACGAGAGGCCACCACCACGTGCCCGAAGAACAACGCCTCCGAAAAGGACTCCTCGCGCCCGAGAGCTCGTGTTCCCGAATCATCCACGTCGCGAGCCCGAATCGACAGGACGTCGTACACCCTAGAAGGGTCTGGTCCCTAGTTTGGGGACAGAGGACACCAACCGTCCGTCCAAGAAATGGGGACTCAGGGGTCCCTTGACGAGGACGTAGTATAAGATAGACGAGTGGTCGAAGGGAGACTTTGGGACTCCATGAGGTCAGGGAGTGTGATCTCGGACAAGCGGAGAGCGGGAAGAAGGGACAACCCGCTCCGGGGGTAGAGGACCGTAGGACGTATAAAGGACGTTCGTCCCAGACCAGTACGGCGACACACCGTCTAAAGACTACTAATGTAGTGGAAGAAGACTTTTCTTAGACTTACCGAAATAGGTAAAATAATTCAGTTCGTGTAGGACATTATGTCACTTCGACATTGTCGACGGGGTCAGTAAAGGAAGTCGAGGACTGCGAGGATCCCGACCTGCCTATTACGACGAGTGCAGACCCTGTCCTCGAAGCAATGGTGCCTTTTTAGTAGACAACGGGTCTACAGTCACACTGAGGGACTGGGCTTTAGTCTCGGGGTCACAGGAGAAACCCGCACACGTTACCGGCACTTGAACCCGTTCGAGGTCCTCTACCTCTCCCTGTCCCTCCGGACCGTACGACGTCGGGTACCCCAGTGTTTCGCAGCCTGTGCTGACTCACCGACTTGTCGTGTTCTTCATCAATACTCCTGTCGAATCGACCCACTGTAGCTAGTGTCTAACGCAAAGGGAGGGGACATTTAATCTCCTTAACCAGTTTTAGACACAAGAGTCTGTAACGTGCCTTCTTTGAGAACCCTTCGACCATTTTTTGTAGAATCTGAGGATCCAGGGTGGGTGTGTCCTGTCTGTCCCGACCCTTAAACGTATTGATATTTCGGGGAGTGTCCTTTTTGTGACCGGATCCAGTAGAGACTCCGACGAACACAGGAATTCTAAGAAAGTCAGAGGAAAAGAGAAACTTAATCAAATTTCAAAATTTGTGTACCACGAAAGTGCACTAAGAAATAGGAATAACGGAGTAAAGGTAGTGTGAGGTGTCCATTGAGGTGAAGAATACAAATAGAAGAGGTTCAAAAAAAGAATTTTACTTTCGACTGTGGTTAAACCTAATTTGTATCTGTACCAGACACCGCGTGAAATAAGACGTGAAACTAAAAGAGAAGGGGACATTATATAACAGCACGTGAAAACACAGTTAAGCCCGTCCCACAGGAGTAAAAATAACATTTCGAAGTGTCATAGGTGGTCATCCTATATGGCACTAAATAATTGGCTGGAATAAAACCATTGAGTCAAACGAAAATGACTTGAAACGTGACTTATGGAAACCAGCATACAGTAACGTTCACATTTGTTCATTTAGAACACTGTACTTCTGCAGGACTTCCTTTGGTGACCTAGTTATCCATATCCGTAAGTGTCAAAGTCATTGACAGAGGTGTGACTGGAGGCATCTCAAAAACAGAGGCCAATTGTGAGGGTCCCACCTAGAGAAAATTTCGTCAGACAAGGACAAACTATGAGCAGTCCGCCCAGGCACGACCTCCCGGGCTCAGTGACTGTGAAACCGCCACAGGAGAGGGCACGTCGGAGGGTCGGGTTCCTTGCGGGAGCCAGACGACAGGAAGACCGGCTACTCTGGTGATGGCGGTGGTATAAAAGGTTGTCTGCCAGGGTCGTCTCGCAGTACGAAAGGTTTTCGCAGAGGTAAGTCTTGTAGCGACCCATTCACCCCCACACCTCTGTCGTGTCCACTGTAGATCCGCTACTCTCGTAGTATTAAATATGGTAAACTGTTTTTCTACGAGAACCCTTTCTTGCACATTGGATTGCTCAGCCACGTATCGACTCTGTTCGTCCCACTCCCAATGTAAACTACGTCGGTAAGATATTGTTCCTAGGGGCAACTTGTGGTAGAGTCCATTCCAAAACAGGTACTAGTCAGGACGGAAATTTCTTGGACGGAAGATTCTCCTACTAAAAAATCTAGTTTTATTCTTCACCTTTATCCCCCCCTTTTTCCCCCTAAATTACGACTTACAACCGGACGTTGGTGAATGTAAAAGTCTACAGTGTAAAAGGATAACCAGTCTACTTGGACCCTCCTCTCCCATCAAGACAAAATAGAAAAAAAAAAAAATTAAAATAAAAGGTAGGAACGTAGAACGGAGAAGTCAGTACTCACTCATTACCCGGCTCCTACCGTCATCCGAGGGTCGGGGAGGAGACGGGACTCGAGGACACAACAGGGACACCTTCGACGGCACCGGGGACCGACACCTCCGAGGCCGACACACACCAATCATGTCCCGACTAACACTACACCGACCGACAAGCCCCAGTCCACGGACGGAAAGATGGTTCATTTCTTCAGTGGAGTTTATATCCCGAGTTTCGCAGGGACCGTCGAGAGGAGTGAGTCCGACCTCCTTTTAAGGGTCGACTTCCTACGTTTAGAGGAAAACAGACACAAAGGATTGGAGACACGACCTATCACGAAGGAGGAGGAATTCCTTTTTTTTTTTTTAGGTCCATAAAAATATAGTAAGACAGAGCCACCGTACTAATAGAAGAAAAGTCTCAACAATTCAAGGAGAGTTAACCAAATATAATACTGAAAATTTTCAACCGGAAATTTATTTTAAATCAAAATTCACTGAGACCGAATGGAGACACGGTATGGTGTTTGTATTTGGTCCACGGACTACACGAGCGACCCTAGCTCTTTTCAGGCTTCTTATACCAAATCGCAACTCACGACCGAGACATCCACAAATCCCTTGTGTTCCTTTTCCACAACACCAATCTGTGCTCAAAGTTTGTCTCTTTAAAGTAAATATTACACATGCGTCAAACTTTCTTCTCGTAAGAAGAACAATGAATACCAAATTTTTTATTTTGACGTTCCAAGTTTTTCAAGTACCAACGTCGACATAAAGTTTCGGAGACTGGAGGAAGTATCAAGTACAACGTGCAACGGTCCATGGACTGTAGTCATTAAACGGAAGGTGCAACAGTGAAACATCAAAAAGTCTCGAAGTGTTTGGTACCGAAGAGTCTTATGTGGAATGTACACAAAGGAAGACAGGGATCTCAACCGTTGCTACTCTTGTATCGCTTGTGGACCTTCAAGGACAGGGTGAGTTGTCTGAGTGACTTATTTTAGTCGTTCCAGTTGCTCAGGTGTCTCAGGGAATGACTACTCCCATTCACCTCCGGTGTCGGACACACCACCCACAGACGTCTCTGACACGGCAATCGACCTTATGTCCGTGACTACCTCATTACCACGGACGAGAGGACCGAGGACACAACACAGAGACTTGACGGACACGTCGTAGTCTACGAAATATCACTCGACCCCTTGGACGAATAGGTCAACAACCCATGAGCAGGTGACTTCCTGCAGTAACTCACTACACCAGACGGAGCCGGCGTCTGTGACGAAGGACGGGAACGGAACGCATGTGCAAGTCAAGTGTCAACATTTGGATGAGAGAATTTGTTCCTTTCAGTGGTCCCGGGAAGATCGAGAACGAAGTGCATCCTTTGTACAGAATTAGTGGAATTAAATCCACTGAAAAAGTGGGAATTGGTTTCAACTTATATCACACGCAGTGAGAACTCGTCTTTTACGAGGAAAGATTATCTTATATATATATATATGAGACTTATAGTGACAGAATCACGTCTCACGTATCAGCGTACTTCAATAGTGGGGTTTCTTACAGGTCGTCTCCGAAAAATCTCCAGTGACTACGTCCTGAGACTGCGGCTAAAAAAAAAAGAAAAAAAAACTCCTCATCCATGTCTGTACTTACTTCCTGTCGATTACCCTCTAAAACTCTGACTCAGGTTTGTCGACCTTCGTCTCAGAACCTCAGTCTAGCACCTGTCGTTCAAAGACTTTGTCGTGTTCTTTCTACAGCAGTTCGCCGTTCTTCACTAAATGCCACTCTGAGGAGTAGACGAGACGACTCTAGGCTAAGTGTAACAGACCACCCACCAAATAACGTGAAACCGTTCAGTCAAAAGTTCATACATAATATCGGTAGAGGTTCTAAAAGAAATTTTATAAACTCCATATCTCTGTACGAGAATAAAGACTGGAAGGGAGAGACATTTTACTAGACGAACTTAAAATGACTTGTGAAATAACTCATACTCACGAATAAGTACGTCATACGAAGCTCTAGGGACACTGTCGTGACAATTTAAGGAGTCGACGTCGTACTTGATCTGATTTATGTTCAGGAAAGACCCTTTACCCTCGTGTCGGTCAATGCCTTCCGGGACTTAGGGTCACTTCTATTGAAACCTTTGGTGGTAAACTCTCCCTACCTCAGGTCAAACGGACAGTCTTTCATCACACTCTCCAGGGCACTTTTTGTCCTTGTCCTACTTTTGAGAAATCCCTTTTCCGTCGAGAACTGGGTCGGAATTTCAAATTCAACCCGGCATTCGTCGGAAATCTGTCCGGGCCCGAGAGTCCTCGTCCCCTTAGCCGCTCCCCCCGTAGGGACTGTCAGGTCGGGACAGCGCGGGGGGTCTCGACTACGTCTGCCTCAAGGTGGTGGAGGCGTGGGAGTTCTAGTACTCGCTGCAGATGTCGGCCCCGTACTACCGGCTGGACGAGAAGCTCGTCGTCTACCACCTCTTCGAGAAGGGGACGGACCTGCTCGAGTAGTCGTAGGTGTCGGTCAAGAAGGTCGCCTAGGAGCTCGCCTTCTTCCTGAGGGACCACCTATTTTCGCTCTTCTTGAAAGAGTAGTTCTCCTAGCCTCTGCACGAACACGTCGTCCACTCGTCCTCGTCCCGGGGCCCCTGAAGTGTGTGTGTGTCTGTCTGTGTGTGTGTCGTCCGGGGGCCCGTGAAGAGACAGTATGTGTGCGTGCGTGTGTCTGTGTGTGCCCCTGACCGTCGGCACACAAGAGCAGGGCCTTGACGGACACTAGAGACACTCGAACCCGCCCACCAAGGTACAGAGGTCGGGAGTCAAAAGGGAAAAACTTTAACTCCCGTCATCCAAAAGAGAAGATTGCGAAAAAGTTTTAAATTTTCGGTACACATATGTTTCACGGGTCGCATGTACGATCCATACGTCATTTTCAGCCCAAAGGAACGGAAACCTCCCACAAACGAAACACTAGTGAATTTTGCAGAGACGAAAGTCGAAGAGACCACCAGTCCCCCTTTCCTTTCCGAGGGGACTTCGAAACCCCACTCCTAGTTCGGAAGGACTGAGGTCTCCGAAGCAGGTCGTCCTTACCGACGATCGCACACAACATCCCTGGTGAATGTCTTTGAGCCGCCGACGGGGCGTCACTCGTATCGAAGTCTACTCCATCGTGTGTACCCTCACTATCTTCCCGGTGCGTCTTGACACCCCTGACGACGGGGCTCGATTCGTCCTATTTGTCGGGATCCATTGAATGGTACCGACAAAGGCTGCCGAAAGACTGAATGGTTCCTCTGTAAGAATTCGGACGAAGGAGTACTTTCTGAAGATCACTCAGGGAAGCAAAATAACGATAAAAATACTGTTTACCCTCAATCTTGTGCAAAACGTGTCATGCACCTATGAAGACACAAATAATAAAAAATTTATAGGCATAGTCGAAATAACTTGATATTAAGTATTCGGTACACTAGGTGGGCACATTTTGCACGACAAGTCGCCGCAAATCGTATAGGTACCTAAACTCGTCGGCAGTGGTCCCGGTCAACATCTTGCAAAAATAGTAGTCGTGGGCGGGGGCGAAGGGGCTGAAGGGGGTGGGGTCCGTTGGTGACTACATGAAAAAGAGACCTAAACGGACAAGACCTGCAACTTATATTTACTTATTTTGTCATACAACAGGAATCACTAACCTGAAAAGTATACACTCATGGTGTAAAATAGGTAAATAGGGAACTACCTGTGATCCTAATCAAGGGGAACCAACCCCCGACAACACTCGTTGCGACGACACTTGTAAGTACACGGACAAGAACACACCTGTACAAAAAATACCGGTCCTCACCTTGACGACCCAGTATACCAGTATACGAATCGTTGGGTGAGGTCATAGGAACGGACCTCTTAGGGTACCTGTCTCCTCGGACCGCCCGACGTCAGACACCCCAGCGTGTCTCAGTCTGTCCTGACTCGGGGACTCGGACTCGCGTCACTCCTTCGGGAGGACCCAGTGCGTTCATCACACCCGGGAACCGTGTACCGCCATTGTGCCCAAATCGCGGGGCTCACTGCCGCATTGAAACGAACGAGAGGAGGCGTCAAGAGCCCCCTCTTACGGCTTGCGAATTTCTTCTGTATGCCGTTCAAAACACCCGTCGTGTTGGTCAGGCACTTGATGAAGTTTCTGGAGGTGTGGTTTCTGTTCGCGAAAGTCCGGAAGCACTTCCATCACCGCACTTTACACCTTAACGGGTGGCAACGGGTCTCGGACCGCAGGGGCACTCCAAATCGGGCTCGGAAGGGGAGACCCAACAAGGACTGTAAACCAGAGGAGGGAACGTCTTCTTCTACTCGTCAAGCCAGCAGGCCTCCGACCCTTAGGGACTCACGTATAACGAACATTGGGTCGCCTAGTGGTTTATGGGTCAAAACAAGGTCTCCTATGACGTCACATGGTTTCCACTCAGAGAGAGAGCTTAGTTAGAATCAACGGTCACCGGACAAGGGACAGACAGGTCGTCTCCGGGACAACTTCCTGAGAAGGTGTACGTCCTCCTGATTTTCTCTTCGGACACAAAAGAGAATTTTTACCAAAAGAACTCACGTTTGTACTTTACAGTGCAGTGGTCTGAATCTCACTTACACTCGCTCTTCCCTTCCTTGGTGACCCACTGGGGTCGGCTCGCAAGTCACCGGACGTCTCGACCAGTGAACAGAGAGCCGACCCTCTCCTGTGAGGGCGGAGGGGACGTTCACGTCCCTAACGATGACAAAGAGTCACTTAGTCAGGGACGAACAAAAGAGAGACGACTAGGACGAGGCGGTGTCAATGTAATTCCTAATCCACTTTGTTTCTGTGTCTAATTCTTTGACCTCCGAGGAGAGGGACGGATTTCTACAACCTAAGGAAGGTGAAATCTTCCCTCGAACACCCTAAAGGGACCACCAGGTCACCGATTCTGAAGAGGGAGGGTCACATGCCCCGGGTCCAAACTAGGGACCAGTCTCTCGATCTAGGGTGTACACAGTTGATGTCCGGGATACATGACGTTGATTCTGGACCACACCGGTTCATTCATAGACATGTCGATATATACATATATACCCCGAGGGGACCACTGAGTCTACCATTTCTCAGGTGGAAGTTACGTTCTCTGGACCCAAGCTAGGTACCTACTCCTTCTAGGGGACCTCTTCCCGTACCGTTGGGTGAGGTCACAGGAACGGACCTCTTAGGGGTACCTGGCACCCCAGCGTTTCTCAGCCTGTCCTGACTCGCTGATTCGCGTCGTGTGTGCACATATATCTCTTGCATCGAGTGCTCACGTGCAGTAGACAGGGTGACTTTGCAGGTTGGAATAAATCTCAATTTAAGACTGACTCGGTCTCCAGTCCCGCACTGGCGTCGCACAGCCGGAGCGAGACGGGCGTCTCGTGTCTGTTACGGCACCCCGTGCCTCCGTCCCGTGGGGGGAGGACGGGCCATCCCTGGCTCGAGAGGAGGGGAGGGGTCTGTTGCTCCACCTCGTCGTCCTGGACCGCGTCAGGGACCCGGACCACTTCCTGCACTAGTCGCGGCACCTGTCGTTCCACCGCTCAATACTCTTCTTCCAGGCAGACTTGCTCTAGATGTGCTTCTGGCTGTCGTTCAGCTAGTACTCCTACTTCTCACCAGTCTACAAACGGTTCCTCCTGGACTTCGCCTTCTTCGACCACGCTCTGCCCTCACACAAAGACTTCTCGCGTTGGCCCTCCAACTTTCCACTCCGGGCGAGCACGGACTCCGAGGTGCGCGAGGTCCCCGCTCGCCCGTCCTACGTCCACAGGGGTCTGGTGAAGGCCCGTGGGAGCAGGCCTACAAGGGGTCCTCGTCGGCAGCAAGTCAGGAATCAGAACATAGTCTTTCCGGACCCGACTCGACCGAGTGTTTGGTGCGGCTCATGTCATTCCGTCGTTCCTGGACCACGTCAGTCCCCGTACTCTTCTAAAAATTTTTCGTTTCTCAGTCGAAGTATGAGTCTACGCTCGAGGATTTCGTCTACATTAGGGGGTACTCTCTGCCGTCGTTTAAACCCCAGCCCCAAAGACCGTTTTGGTGACGGTCCTCCCTTCGTGGTAGTCGACGGGGTAAGTATCCAAGAGACTCTAATTTTTATGTAGTAGCTAACAAGACTTCTTTACAATCTCCTTAAGAATCAAGGACTCTGGAATCTCTTTGCAAATTGAGTTTGAGCTGAATAATAATTTGAAACAACAAGTATAGAAAATAAAAAGAGATTCTTTTTCTCTAGTACTTTCTATGAGTAAAGGACAAATTAGAATCAAAAAACCCCAAAAAAAAACTACTAGTCGGGGTAGTTCAATTCCTTCAATCCTCCAGACAAGTAAGTAGACACGTAGACCAGACAACCCAAAAAACAAACCAAAGAAATTATTAAAAGGAGTAGTTTGGGCATAGGAGACCCAGACAGAGCATTGAGAATTGGAGTGATCATCGGAACTCATGGGGGTCGTACGGAGGGACGGGAGTCACTCGACTCGTGTGTTTCGGCGGGGTGACCGTTTTTTGAATCCCCTCACTTGGTCGGTGCCCCAGTCACTACGGCATCCGACGGCTGTTGCGGATTCGCAGGAATCGGTCGAGCCCAGAGGGGGACGAGTCTCGCTCCGTACGTCCATCTGCTGCGTCCTGTGGGACGAATCTTCAACCCGAGCCTGACGTCTCCGCAAATTTCTCCAAGAACGGGACGCCACACTACCGACGACCTTGTCTCCGGACTTACCCACTGGTCCTCTCCTCGAAAGTTCCGTGCAGAACTTCCTCCCTCTCTTCCTTCGCACTCTCGCACCTCGGGACCCTCCCCGCCCGCCCGCCGCCTCGCTCCTTCTTCGACCCCCACCTGTACACGAGTCCGCTCCCCGACTGGCACTAGGGGCCCCACCGTCCCCGAGTGTTGTCTCCCAAACTCGTCCTGTCCCCACCTCAGTTCACACCCACCACGTGACGACCCCCACCGGTCTCTTGTCGGCCTCGGGCCCCCCTGGCGGCGGGTTCGACTCCTGTCAGGGACCACGTTCCTGGGCCCCCTCCCAGGAGGTCCGTCCCAGTGAAGTCTCTCTTCTTTGTGGGGAAGGTCGGGGGTCGGTCGAGACGTAGAGGGACGAGGCACTACGTGACGCACCAGGGGCCTCGAGGGAGGACACTGTAGGACTCTGGTGTCGGTCCCTGAGACTGGAGGGATGACACCGCTCCGGCGGAGGACCAGCACTTCACGGTCAGGAGAACACTCTCGTCCGAAGGATCTCGCCGGTGACGGACCTCGGTCGCGGGACAAGGAAGAGATGTGTCGCCAACTAAGTAAGCAAGGGCTTTATTTTTTATTAGCTAAGGTCGACAACCTTGCTTCAGGACCAGGTTCGTTACCGTCTTGCTATCCGAAGGACCGGGTTTTGCAGAGGTCGTCCTTCTCCTCAACCAAAGATCAGTAAAAGTGGGGGGGTCACTTGAACACGGTTCTTGTCGGTCAGGACACAGCTCATTGGGAACTTTCTCCTACCTTGACAAAAAGAGAGTAGACGACTACGACCAGTGTATTTGGCATCCTAGTTTTGATTTCAACTTTTGAATGCACAATCCTGAAAAAAAAAACCGTCTGTGGACTTGATAAATTTGAAAATTTTTTTTGATTCGACAGTTTTGAGTATCATCACGTACCTTTTAATGACACCAGACACGACTTTTGATCTGGAGGGGTCCTGAGCCCGGACGAACGGAGACAAGGAACATCGAAACGGCACTTAATGTGTCCCTCCGTTGGCGCAGAACCGTCTTCACAACCTTTTCCGGCCCTCCCCGGACTGGTGGGTCCTCCCCCGACGTCTTCAGTCGGACAACAAAAGGGGTCCCTCAGTATCCGCGGGGTCGGGGAAAGGACCGACTTCCACCATGTCTATCCCCGGTCGGACACTCCAGAGCCATCTGCTGAGCGGAGGTCCCCACAGGATGGAACAGGAATTCCCTCACGACCCTTTACAGTGGAGTATGCGGAACTCTTAATCTCGTTGACAACCACCGTAAGAAAACTAAAGACCTAGGTTGATCTCTACAATAAATAAATAATTAAAACTTGTGGCTTTTCGTAGAACATAACCCTATGTCGGTCCACCATCAAAGTCCACCTGTCGTCTCTCTGAGTCGGTACGCATGCGTACGTAGGCAAGAGAGGGCTTTGGGGAGGGTCGGTCTGACCGCGTCGTACAACTCGTCGCAAGGGACACGATCTGTCGTCCAGGAACAACCAATAGGTAAAATTTATGTCGTAACACATGTACAGGTAGGGTTTGCGGGATTGACAGGCAGGGGCGGGGGCCGTTCGTATTGGTCAATCTCTACAATTAAACGGAGAACGACGTAGAGTCAACTCTTCTCGTCCGGCAGAGACACCGTGCCTCTCCAACTCCAACGGTCGCGGCACAACCCGGCTCGTCTCGTGCCACGAGCCACATGAACTCTACCGTACCCACAGCCCCCGGGGGAACAGGAGGTCCCGGACACCTTCTTCGGCCGGAAAGTACTGCTCTGACTCTATCAGGAGACGTAGTGGAGGACCGTCGGAAGGACAGACGACGGGGTGCGGAAAGGGGAATGGCACCAGTCCTCGACTCTCTGTGACACTCGTTCTCGTAAAACTCCTTACACAACGACATCGGACGAAGGGTTGAAAATTTCACAAAATAAGAATTTCTGGAACGGAACACCCTAGGCAGAAAGGTCGTGAATCACGAGTCTGGAAGGGACTTGTCCCAAAACCACTAGTTAGGGTAAAGTCTTACGGAGATTCTTTAGGTCACCGGTCTACACCTGGGACACCTCCACAGTCTGGGACCGGGCCCTCCTCGCACCATTTCGCGGCACACCCACCCGACGACCCAATAGCAGACCAACGCGCGGGACCTCCACGAAGGGACGGGTCACTGGCACCGCGAGAGAGGGGAGTGGTGAGACGTCTCCAGGTTCGCCAGGACAACTGACTGTAGAACCAGAAGGAAGTTCTTTTTCTGGTCTTCATGCAGAAACGCAGTAACCATTCGTTCACCGAGTAGAGACGACAAGCATTAATTGTCACAGGTGGTGTCACTCCCACCCACCATTCACGTCAAGTCCCAATGGCGAGACCGCGGGAGAGTTTTAACTGATCCCGTCTCAGGAGACCCAGTAAAGAGTGCATGGGAACGTCAAAAGACGGGTGGAGGGAGGGGAGGTCAACACAAAGACGAGGGAGTCTTAGGAAGACTCTCGGAAGCCGTAAACTAGGGTTTTCTTCGGACAGCGACATCATAAAGAGTACATAACACAAAAATGTTTAACAAGGGGGAATATCGGAACGGTTGGTCTCAGATACTGTTTTTGGTCTTTCCCGAGTTTGGAACTATCGGAATTTAAAAACAAAGGAAAAATCTTTAGTAAAAGACAACCTATTTTACACTCACTTTATTGGTCGATAAACCAAAAAGAGGGTTTAGACGGTAACAAACAATTCGGTACACGAAAAAAAAAAAAAACTCTCTTTTTGCTCTATAGTACATAATTGGGTATACAAACCTCAGATCTTCTTACCACGACTACTTGGACAGAGTCCCGTCCTTATCTCTGTGTCACACCTTTCACCCGAACGCCTGCGTCACCCCCGTCCTCTCCCACCCACGCACCTCTCTCGTCGGCGACCGCGTATAGGCGGAGGCACTCAGTCGGCGTCCGAGGAGTTCCCGTAGATCAGGCGGGACTCTCCCTTCGACAGAACTCCCAACCCAACGACGCAGGTGCGGAAAGATCTACGCGAGAGGGGCGAAAGGTCCTGGTCTTTAGCTGTCACTAGAGAGACTTCTTCGACTAACACTCCCTTCACCGCGTGCTCCTCTTTCCGAACAAGGAGTAGTCATACCCCTACTTCCTGGGCCTCTACCACCTTCAGGTGCGGTCGAGGTTCCTCCTCGCGTCGTCGACCTAAGTCTAGTAGGTCCTGTGCTAGTTGTGGGACACTCAGCGTGGGGCGGGAGGTCCTAGCGAACTACCCGCCCGGCGGCAGCCCCACTGTCCGGAGACTTATTGCGCGACAAGACAACGCCAACACAGTCCTTGGCTCTGCTTCTACTTCCTTAAGGATCACTCTTGCTCCTTCTCTTCTTCTACAACCTGTGGTTCCGGGCCCTCAATTTTCCACTTCGACCACCTTCGCCGGGTCCCCGGACAGCCCCGTCCCCCAACGCCCCCCTTCCCCCACGTCAGTGTGCCCCACGCCCCTCTTCCCCCACGGCAGTGTGTCTTGGGGACATCTAAAAACCAACTAGGGTGTCGACCGGCCTGTCCGTGCTTGGTCCCTCCCCCTATCGAGCAGTGTTTTCTCTTTGGTCCAGACTCGGCTGCGTCCAGCACGTCCTTGGGACATGTCACTCGTACCGGGCACCCTTGCACAGACTACGATCCAGCACCCCTACAACCAAGAGACTGAGCCGAAATCACAGACACCCGGGACCACTCAGAGCCATGAAACATTGCCTTCTTCAACGACCTTAAGTGTCCGTGTAGATTCTAATTTTGTCCTTCCTCTCTTTTCACGAATTCCCTTTATTAAAGGGTCAATTAGGTAAATAGCCAGTGGGGGCGGTACCACGGGACGCAAGGTTCACACCGGGACCCACCAAGTCCCGTCTCACACGAAGGCCCACCCCAAACTGGTGACAGACAGCTCCGACGACAGAGCACGCTCGAACAGAGGTGGGGACGTTCCGACATGAGATTCGTCCACTCTTTCGGCCCGGGTGCTGCCGCCTCGCCGGGTCCCGGAGTGTGGGGCGAGGGACGTCTCGGCCCAAGACGACAGACGACTCGACGAGCACACAGAAGGGGAAACCACGATGACCCATAGGACTTTCTTCGTACATAACACGAGACCTTTCTTCATTCCGGTTCTCAGTTCATGGACATCCGAGGACTCCTCAAGTCAAGTAAGAGACAGTTGTCACTCTCCCTTTTTTTTGCTACCTGTCTAACTCTGACCTCGGTCACAGAGCAACAATAGCGAAGGACACTCGTCCTACCGTCTCTACTCTGGGCGGACGAAAAATTAACTTCCTACTAACGAAATGTCATAGCACAACCAAAAGACGGTACATGTACTCGCACTTCCCTTGTCGGAACAGAAGTGACTCCGTAGACCGGTCGGTGTCACGAGCCACGACCCTACGTCACTAAGGACTTGACCTCAGGGACGGCACCCCCCCCGGATGTATCTACTACCCGGGACACCTGGTGTCCGTGCATCTCTCTCACACCCCGGGCCCTTAGGACGGACATCAGTTAGAGTGATCTTTGACTGCGTACTTGGTGTAGAGTCCCCTTTTTTGTGGTTAAGTGGTTCACTTCTTGTCAATCCACCGTTTGCTTTTTCCTCACTTCCAGATCACACAGACCCTCAGTCCCGACTCACTGCCCTCTGATTCGGACCCCCGGTGGAGTCCAACTTCAAGTTCGTCCCTTACTATGTCAAAAAATCGTTTTACATTCGTTCAAAAATTTTAGACATAACTACGGTCAACCCTCTTAACGAACGTCCACGACCCTCTCGGGTGATCCTCACCCGTGCGGTTGACCCCCTGAGAGGCCTATTCAACCCACTCTTCACCCGACCTCCGCCCCACCTCCGCTCACTTTCTACTCCTTGGTGACCCCCACCACCCTGTCTCACACCTCTCTTTGGAGGGGGGCCATAGGTCGGACCCATTACCCCCCCATTTCCACGACAACTGGCTCCTTCTCCGGTCCCGAGGTCCCTCCTCCACCTACCCCACCCCCGTCTTCGTCTCTTGTCTCCGAAGACTGGACGTCTCTTGGTCCGCAGATTCACCTCCACGGTGAACTGTTACTCTGAGTCGTCAGACCACGGGTTTTTAACTCAGCCTGAACCCACAGAACACACTCAATTACCCGAAGGGACCACCTAGTCTGTCTCTTAGACGGACGTTACACCTTCTGAGTCCAAACTCAGTCCTTCTAGGAGACCTCTTCCCTTACGACGGGTGAGGTCATCTTAGGGCACCTGTCTCCTCGGACCACCCGATGTCAGGCGCCTCAGCGTTTCTCAGTCGGTGCTGACTCGCTGATTGTGAAACTCAATAGTCGTGCACTCTTCATTGACTTCGGTACCCTCACCTACTCTAGGGACTCTTCCTTCACACATTCGACGCCTTCCGTCAGGTCCCCCTCGCCCCCGTGGTACTCGTCCAGGCATTGCACGGTCTCTTCCTCACCCTCCTTCTCTCGGTCGGACCGTCACAGACTCCCGGGCCCCGCCCGTTGTCCAGATGTACAGCGACCTCTTCTCCTCTACCTTCTGACCCAACCTACGTCCCCACTTTCCGGGGGACCTCTCGTCTACGTCGCTGCCTGTCTCGGTCTCTCCTCACGTCCCCGACTCCTTGCTCGTCCCGCCACCCTCTCACCCCGTGTCGCGTGCGAACAATGGAGCCTTTAGGAGTCCTGTCTACTTTTAGTGGGAGTCCTACTTTGTCCTTCCCCCACATCCCCTTCGGCGCAAGGAACGACAGGGCCCGCAACGGTGCTCCACCGCACGCACAGAATCAGTGGCGGAGAGCGACTGGACAGTCCACTGGTCTAGGGAAGAGGTTTACGGGTGTCTCGTTGAAGTCGTTTTCCTGGTCGTCTAGGACGAGGACGACCTTCTCTTCCTCTACGAAAAGGCCCTGTACTGACTCACGTCGCGCGAGAACGGTCTCCTGACGAGGGGTTGGGTGTCGACATCTTGGGAGAAGGCGAGGTTGTGGCTTCTCCGAGAGTTTCCTCCTGGAAATTACTTTTCACGTTATTTACTTCCATTAAATGTAAGTCGTAGCGGGGGGGTGGGTGGGTGTCACCACACGTGCGATCGTAATAGATGGTAGCTCGTGAAAAAAAGCAACAAAACTTCGTGTTTTATGTCTTTTGTTGGGTTTTGTACAAAACGAAATCATTTAATAATAGTCCACTCGTAGGAAGATTGATAAAGGGTCCAGGTCTTTATTTTTACACCGGTCTAGGGATTTTCGGAAATACGTAGAGGACAGGGGTAGTGTCGAGAGAAGGAGGGAGGATGTTCGGTATCCATAATACTGAAAATCTCATTAATGAATCCAAAGAAATACCAAAATACACCGGTACATTTTAGCATGTACACCAAAATCCGTACAATTATCTGTGACACTAAATCAACACAGACACCAAAAACTATGAGTAAAAATTCCAAGAAGTGAATGTCAGGAGGTGGGCGGCGTGATGGGGAGAAAAGGTGTGTCAAATGGGAACTCGAAAGACCGGACGTCCAAAGAGAAAAAACTTGAAATAGACACGTCGTCCAGACAAGAAGGCGGAAGACCAAGGAAGTCTTCCACGAGTCGACCCAAACCCCCGAGTCTACGAGTTTCCACTTTGCGGAAACCGTTCGACACAAGGATATCATAAAGTAGACCTCTGTGTTCGACAGATCAACAGAAAAAAAATAATAAAAAACATTGTACATCCAAAGGGGATAATAAATGGTCGAAAGTTTTGTCACTTGACTGAATGCCAGTAAGAGACTTTCACTGGTCATGAAAATTTTATAATAATATCTGAGTAAATTTATATAGACTACCAGAAACTCGGTAACGCGAAGAATAGGAATAACTTTTTCAAATTTTCCCGGAGGGAGAGACGGTTACACGTGGAAAAGCACAATGGAGACTTGGGAAAACTGTACTGGGGTCGCCAGAAACTCTAGGCGAGACGAGAAACAACTTTACGAGGCCCGAGTAGAACAAAAGACGTGTACAGACCGTAATCGGAAAGAGACTCTTCGACACCAAAGAAGAGCACTCTTTATTACAGAGTTCTGGTGATAGATCCACGACCCCCACCAACAGGGACGACCCCAAAAGTGATAATCATCCAACCCGGAAAAGTCACCTGGAAAACCGACCATTACTTAATGTGGTTATATATGAATCAAGGGGAACACTCGATGTCACAAAAATGAACGCACGAGTCAAGACAGACTGAGACACTAGGGCACCTCATATCGGGAGGTCCGGGGGGGACAGATACCCTAATAGGACCGTTCTTATGATCTCACCCGACGACAAAGGAGGAAGCACCCTAGAAGGGTTGGGCCCCTAGTTTGTATACAGAGGATGTAACCGGCCACCTAAGACATGGTGACTCGGTGGACCCTTCGGGACAAAAATGAATTACAGAAGACATTATGTGAACATAGAGAAAAGGAGGAATGACACTTAGGAGTGAGAATTCCCATGTAATACTTCATAGGACATAAATGGGATTGTGTGTCCGTGATTATGACGACAGTGCTTTATCCTGAGAATTTTCAGACAAGATGACCTATATTTTGGGAACCAAGGGTCAAAGAAGTTCATGGGATTAAGAGTTTACACAATGAGTAAAAAGAGACTGCATTTTGTAAGGTCTCAGGTCAGTATTAAACTAAAGGGGGTATATATATATATTCAGTGTACGAGAAACGGAACTACGGGTTTCCTAATAAAAAGGGATTTAGGTTCAGCAGAATGATCTTATACGGAACCACTACCACTAAGACCTTACTACAAGAGTCCAAATGTCGTAAGACAAAATTAAATATCAGCGTTTGAAAAGCCTAAAGTCTCTACACAAGAATATCGAGAATCACAGAAAGGACACGCGACCGAAACTAAAAGAAGGAGTTCTCGAGGGTGATAGGTATAATAACCTAGTGGAAACGGACAGACGTCGTTAGGAACGGAAGGGTCTCACGAAAAAAATATAGAAGTAGAAAAATTGTACAGTTGTATAGGAAAGTGGAAGACAAAAGAATTCAGTAAAAGACCACCCAAATGAAAGAGAGTCTCAGATCAAATCAAAAGTCTTTCCCCATAAAAAAAGGGAAAACAAAGGTTAATAAACTCAAAACGGCGGAGGGAAGACACAGGGAAGGAAGACTGACCCCAGAAGGCGTAGAACGCAAAAAAAATGGGATAACGAGTGAGATACCTGTGCCGGAAGACTATACGAAAATAATACACATCCCGTCGACGTGGGGAAAAAAAAAAGGAGAGAGAGAAAAGAATTGAAACGTACCCTAAACTGAAACTATGAAAAGACAGCGAGAAAAAGCACATTTTTAAGGTTAGGGTTTCTTTTCGTGACGGTTTCCTACAAGTTTGTGGCAAGTTGACGTGAGTAGAGTGTGTGATCGTTTCAGTACGAGCTTTAAGAGGTTCAGTCCGAAGTTGTCATGCACTTGGTATTTGAAGGTCTACAAGTTCGACCAAAATCTTTTCCGTCTCCTTTGTCTCTAGTTTGACGGTTGTAGACAACCTAGTATCTTTTTCGTTCTCTCAGGTCTTTTTGTATATGAAGACGAAATGACTGGTGTGGTTTCGGAACCTGACACACCTAGTGTTGTTTGACACCTTTTAAGAATTTTCTCTACCCTTATGGTCTGGTGGATTGGACGGAGGCCTCTTTAGACATACGTCCAGTTCTTTGTTGTCAATCTTGACCTGTACCTTGTTGTCTGACCAAGGTCTAACCCTTTCCTCATGCAGTTCCGACATATAACAGTGGGACGAATAAATTGAAGATACGTCTCATGTAGTACTCTTTGTGACCCGACCTCCTTCTTGTTCGACCTTAGTTCTAACGGCCCTCTTTATAGTTATTGGAGTCCATACGTCTCCTGTGGTGGGAATACCGTCTTTCACTTCTTCTCGATTTCTCGGAGAACTACTTTCACTTTCTCCTCACTTTCTCGACCGAATTTTGAGTCGTAAGTCCTTTGATTCTAGTATCGTAGGTCAGGGTAGGGAAGTACCGTTTATCTACCCCTTGTCACCTTTGTCACTGTCTGAAATGAAACCCCCGAGGTCTTAGTGGCATATACCACTGACGTCGGCACTTTACTTTACTGCGAACGAGGAACCTTCTTTTCGATACTGTTTGGATCTGTCGAATAATTTTTCGTCTCTGTAATGAAACGGTTGTTTCCAGACAGATCAGTTTTGACACCAAAAATGTCACCAGTACATACCTACACTCTCGACCTGGTATTTTGACTCGTGGTTTCTTAACTACGAAAACTTGACACCAAAACCTCTTCTGAGAACTCTCAGGGAACCTGACGTTCCTCTAGTCTGGCCAGTCAGGATTTCCTTTAATCAGGACTTATAAGTAACCTTCCTGATTACGACTTCGACTTTGAGGTTACGAAACCGGTGGACTACACTTCTTTTCTGGGACTACGACCCTTTCTAACTTCCGTCCTCCTCTTCCCCTGTTGTCCTACTCTACCAACCTACCGTAGTGACTGAGCTACCTGAACTCAAACTCGTTTGAGGCCCTCAACCACTACCTGTCCCTTCGGACCGCTTGACACCAAGTACCCCAGCGTTTCTCAGTCTGTCTTGACTCGCTGACTTGACTTGACTTTGAAAATCCGAGTCTAGCCAAAGAAGTGAAGTGACCGGAGAAGACAACAAAAGGACGTCACAAAAGTCTTCTACTGTCACTGAAAGGAATCTAAGGACCGGAGAAAAGAGGAGGAGAAAGGTGTACCTGGAAGAAAAAGGAAGCAGAGACGACGCAGAGAGGACGAGTAAAAGACAAGGTGCAAGTCGAGAAACAGGAAAGACGCCTTGTGACGACGAGATCTTCTCTTGACACCGACCAGCCCAAACTATTAAGTCTACGAGTCTGAAGGGACAGGGGGACTGCAGTGATGTCCTCCCCGTCTTTCGGACGGTGAAAGGTGACGAGAAGAGTCTAACCGTGTGGAGTGAAGGACCTCTAAAGAAAAACCGACGAAGACTAGACTGACGTCCTCGGTACGAGGAAGGTCATTTAATGAGACGGAAGGGACATAGCACGAGTGAGTCAGCACAGGCTGAGAAGCACCGGAAAACCTGATCTCGGACGGTCCGAGGAGACAGGTACCCCAAAAAGTCCGTTCCTACGACTTCACCCAACCATAAAGGAAGAGGTTGGAAGGGACATGGAAAAATGTAAAGGACCTAGAGTACACTTATTCCGACCTCCAAATTAGAGACGTAAAGGTTGTCTTAGGTTGATGTTGTGGACAGGAATCGACTCTCGGAAGAGGTTTGTTTCCTTCAGAGCATCAGTTGAGACCCTAAAAGACTAGTAGAAGGGATACGTATATCACACAACTAGTCCTCTAAAAGAAAAAGTGTAACATTCTTCTCTACAGTCACAACACACAAATGAGAGAAGGTCACCTCTAGGACGTCCCAGACCACTCGCCGTCGGATTCTCCGAGCGAACCCGTCCAGCAGTCATCGGGACGTCTTGTCCTCCCACACCAGCCGGGACACAGGGACGGGGCCTCTCGCCTCTGGAAACCTCCCAAACTGTCGGTAGTCTACTTACGAAGTTTTCCAGTCACCCCACCACCACCACCACCACCACCACCACAAAATTATATTAACATAAATAAATAAAACCCCCCACGATCCAGAAACAACGACGTACCCCGAGGACAGACCAAAACCACACACCCAAAGAGTGACCAAAGACGCCTCGTGGCCGAGAGTCCACGTGCCCGAGTCAACGGAGCGTCGTACACCCTAGAAGGACCTAGTCCCTACCTTGGGCTCAGACAACGTGACCGTCCACCTAAGAGCCGTCCCTTCGGGGATCCAGTCACCAAAACTCGAGTACACGAGAGGACCCGTCAGGAAGTAGTGTCGCTTTTTGGGAGACATGAGTCACCGAGGTAGCGGAGACAGGGCGAGTCTGTCCTTTCCAAAATCACTCAAGGATTCATAGGTCGACGATCTTGAGTCCCTGGAGGTAGACACAACTCAAGTAAAATTCATTATTTTCTAACAGGACCCTAGAGTCGATTCGATATCGGTTTCTCCGTTATTCTGACCAAAAAAGGAAAAACGAGGATCAAGAAGACATAGTCATTTGGACAAATTATTAGTACACCGACGGGAAGCCGGTCGTAGTGATCCTAAGCCCTCATAAAACATGGATTCGACACGTATATCATAAAAGAACTGATTAGACAAAACGTTGAACTTCTTTTATGAATAAACAAACACATCCTCCACTCTTCCTCCTCCCTCTACTACCGGTCCTGGAGTCCTCCTGGCTCAGCCTATCACCAGACTTTTTCCATAAAGAAGGATTCTCTGTGAGGAAGGGATGTAGGAGGGCCCGGGAAGGAGATTCGCGTAGCAGAACTTGAATCAGGCGGCACTAACACAAACCTGCGGGTCAAACGGGAAAATTAAAGGACGAAGTAGAACTCTCCTTTCGTGCAAAGATTCGTTTGTCGTGGCAAGACTCGGGGCACAAGAACCGGCAGTCCGGAGAGACCAAGACCTGCAGTGCAAGACCGTGTGTCGAGACGGCCGCCCTGGCCAAGGTGACTCTCGGACAAATTTGTGTGTGGCGGGGGTGGACTTGAGTAACGTTCCGAAGGTGTTGTCAAGTCGCAGTGGAGAAGTGACGGGATTACATCTTTCTTGCTTGTACCCTGCAGTGTCGTATTCAATCTGTGTGTCACTTATATTAAAAACGGAGTTAGAAGGTAAAAGAAATGTACGTGAAAAAAATAACAAAATATCCCACCTTTACGATTGGACCATAAATACGTATTCTCTTTGTCACTCCATTCCTGTGAGACTCGAGAAATTTCCTCATACTGAAACAACATCAACGACCCAACTCGGACAAGCAAAGACGAAACGGCCCCACTCGTTTGACGACAGCAGCCGGGGTCCCGTAGCAGGACAGTCAAAAAACGGTCTTTTAACGACGGAGGATTCGGTCGGAGACGAGGAGACAGGAACTCTTCGGGCAACGAAAGAAACTTGCACCCGGCGCTTCGAGGGTGTCACCGAAGAGGTAGGTGAGCGCGACTCGTCTTAAACAGCGGTCGGACCGACATTGAAATTGGACCGTGGTTTCGACGGCACACTTCGCACCGTCTCCTTGAACACTCACTAAGACGGTCACTGAGGTCAACTCAAAAGAAGAGACTCGTGACGAAGACTGAGGTATACAGTGAAATTTTTCATCGGGTCCGCAGGGGACCGTCTCTGGTCCAAGGGACGGAAGGTGGCTGGGACGTCCCATTGGGTCCAGAAAGTGGTAGAGGGGCAGAGGAACCCAAGGAGACTCCTTCAGGAGGACTTCCGAGGTTCGAATCAACTGAGACGTGTACACTGTAACAGTCGTCCGACCTCGACCTGGGCCCTGTCCCTCCCCGTTCCCACATGGAGAGTCCGACACGAGACGCGAAGAGAGACGAAAAGTATCTTGTGGCATTTTAGGGACTCCCCGAAGTAAAGTCTTAAAGTCTACGTCCCTTAGCAAGGAAAAAGGGGATTTGTGTCTGCCGACAAACAGAAGACACAACCGGACAATCAGACGTGTGACACCGTGGGACTTCCTTCGGGGAAGTCACTCACTTCATTTGGACGAAAGTGTGTCTGACGGGGTGAGGACACGACGAATTTTTCGTCGGGAAATCAACAAAAAAGGCGAACGGTTGAGGGGGGTGGGGTGGGGTGTAACTCATTCTTCTCAACCCATTCTCTAGTGTCCTCTACTCACCAAAGGTCCGTAAGGTCGTGCCTGACGTGTGACGTCCACGAGTCGGTCTCAGTCGACCGGCCGACCCTGAAGAGGAAGAGAGACAATTAATTCTTATTTCAATTTACTCCCCGTTTTTCATAAGAGGTTTCTCGATTCGGACTATTAATTCGAAAACACAAAAACTTATTCTATTTTCCTTATGTACCAAGTACCATCTTCTGACCTTTTGGTAGGTTATTACATTTTGTCCTTTTGTTATTCATTTATCGGATTGGGGACTCTTTATCGATGATAATAATTTACACACCACGAGATAAAAGTCGGAAAAGAAGGTATCCTGTACATAAATACACAGATTCAAAGACACTCACACTTAACGTATTTTTATCAAACCGTGTCAAACAAAGTTATGAGGGACCTTGAAGTATAGGACTAAAAAAAAGAGAATTGTGAACTCTTCGTAAAAGGACTCTGCAAACATGTTTTGTACGATAAATTGTCGACATATAATAATACGATCAACGGTATTAAATTAGAAAGGTTGCCAGTTAAGAAAGAGACGAAAAAACGAAACATTTACTACGTCGGTTCTCGTAGGAGTATGAAAAAAAAAAAACCGTTCCGATATAATAAAGGAGTCGTACGGTAGGAGAGGGATTTTTCCAATATGACGTAGGTTGGTACAGTCATGTTCTCCTAAGTAGGTAAGAGTAGTACGAAAGTGGTTGTGACCCTTAAGAAAAAATTAACTGCAAAACAACCGAACTATTAAAGTTCATCAATAAAGAATTAAAAACGTAACAAGACTGAACTTTATTCCAACTGAGTAAAAGTTATACAATGTAGAAGCTGGTAAACATAAAGAAGAAAACACTTAGCGTCCAAATACAAGGAACGGACAAAAAGATGCTCTTACAAAAAAGAAAACGAATAATTAGACTCTCCGAAAAAATTTAGTTTCTAAAACAAACAAACAAAAACGGAGTAAGACAAGTGACAGAAGAAACGGTCTGAAAATAAAATGCAAAAATATATCATTTTCAACTTTAAAGTACACACACACACACACACACACACACACACGAAAGAACAACGACAGAAACTTTTCGGAAGGGGCAAAGTTCTACTTTTTTGTAAGAGTATAAAAGAATGTCGAGTGACTTAAAAAAAAAGACACTCCGACCTAGGGTTGAATTCAAGAAGGTTTCTAAATGGGTCAAAGGAGTTTTATTAACTGACTATAAGAAAGGAAGGGGTAACTGATCTTTACGAAGAATAGAGGATGTGATTTACGACACCAAACGAAGACTCGAAAGACGACCCAATTTAACCCTACACACGGTAAAAACATGGTCAGTAAAATTTATTAACCTCGAAATACTATGAAAAGTGACACGCATTGAGGAGGGGGTGTGTCAACACGAACAGACTAGAATAAAACAAAGAGAACCGATGAACCCGTGACCGAATGAGACACACCGTGAAAGTCAAACTTTCACGAACTAACTCAGCGTCCGGGGAACGACACCCCATCCCACCGAAGGACAGCCCACTGCGTGTCGCACGACCCCAGACTCCACTGCCGAACGACTAAGGAAAACGTCGTCCAGTAGGTCTCGCAGCAGGTAGAGGTGCTCGAGGAGTCGCGAGACGTCCATTCACGGAAAAGAGGAAACAGGGAAGTGAAGGATCAACTCTCCCTCTGGTCGTTCCCACACCGACCGGACCCAGAAACTCCAAATATGTAAAGAATACCCATTTATGTCGGGAGTCTGTTCTCTCTGATCGAGAGTACTACTCTTTCGAAGGTTTTACGTCACCAATTCTAGAGGACCGTCTCCGTGACCGTCGGGTGAGGTCTTAAGAACGGACCTCTTGAGGTACCTGTTTCCTCCGACCACCCGAATCAGGTACCCCAGTGTTTCTCAACCTCTACTGACACGTTGAGTGCGGCGTGATGCTTCAGAGTGACTAGAGGACTCTGATCTCAGCGACTCGTCTACCGCCTACCGCCCATCGGCCTCGTGTCGATCGTCGGTACGGGGTCTCACGTCCCCCACGTCCGGAAGTGTCGCCTCTACGAAGGTCAGACCTGCCGGAAACATCCACAGCCTGAAAAACGTGGTCACCATTTCTTGAGCGAACAGTCACGTCCTCTGTGTTCTCTCGTCCCAGTTAGGGACTCAGCCCTTCTAGGGGACCTCTTCCCGTACCGTCGGGTGAGTCATAAGAACGGACCTCTTAGGGTACCTGTCTTCTCGGACTGTTCCAGGTCAGGTACCTCAACCTTCCTCACCCTGTGACGACTCGTGTGTAAGTGTGTGTCATAGGAGTTTAAGCCCAGTGAAGGAAAGAATTTCTAGATTGGTTAGGTGAAGTATGGAGGAGGGTGGACATTTCCGTGTGAGGTGGGGTCTGTTCCGGAGACTGACGTTTTAGCTTCAGAACCGTGGTAACTGGAAGGGGGAACCAACGGCGGGTCCCAATAGGATCTCGTAAATAGGATCTCGTCGAATCTTTCGTCCCCTCCCGACCTCAGACCCACACCCCCGGTCGGTACGAGGTCCGCCCGATCCGTGTGTCGGGGAGTACACCTGTAGCATGGGGGAGCACCCGTAACGGGGGGAACACGAGTAGTGGGGTAGCACACGTAGCGGGGAAGCACGCAGAGGGGCGTCCCACACCACGACGTCGTCCTGTCGATGTAGCTCCTGGTCTTCGACGACGACTCGCTCGCCCGCGAGTGCGCCTGCCGCAGCTCCGGGTCGAGGGAGTAGCTCGTCCTCTTCGTCGCGTCGGACCTCTTCGTTGCCGTCCTGGACCGGTTGGACGTCGCCGTCGTCCGCGTAGTGGTCCTCCTCTTCGCCGCCGTGCTCGCGCTCACCCTCCGGGCGCTCTCTCGCGACGTCCTCGCGCTCCGCGCGGACCGCGTCGCGCTCCTGCTCGACGCCGCGCCGGCGGTCCTGGACCTCGTGCTCGCGCTGCTCGACGTCGTCGCCTTCCTGCGGATGGTCCCGCTGGACCTCGCGGACGCGCGGCGGGTCGCCGACGAGCTCGCGCTCGTCCTCGTCGAGGCCGCCCTGAGCCTCGCCGAGTCGGTCCATGGGCCGCTCCTGGGAGCCTCAGGACTACTGGAGCTCCCGCCCTACGCCCCGGTCTCCCTCCGGGCTGTCCCGCACCTACACACATATGTATACCGACTAAGCGTAACAACATGTCGTCTTTGATTGACGTACGTTAAATTTTTTAATGGGAGACACACGGGGCGTACCCCCTTTCATCCGTCTATCTTATATATCATATATTTCCGACTAAAATAAGTTAGACAAATACGTAGTCGTCTCCCCGTCCACTCCTTCACTCAGACAAAAGAGGAAAAACAGACATTCCCCACCTCTTCACGTACTTTCCAACATCAAACCGGTCCGGTGACTTCCTCCCCATGGACCCTCCGGGAACGGGACTCGGACCGGGCAAATCCGACCCCATCGGAGTCACAGACACTCCCACCGCCAGCCGGTAGGTCCTAAACCCCTCGTTGGGGAGACGAGACACGGTGCACTCTTTAGTCTTGGATTTCCTGGAGCATCGGTTTGTCTCTATTGAGTGACATCCGTGGTCTGTGTGCCACGGACTCGAGTGTCTCGTCATTCCCGAGACTACGGGCCCAATCACTCTCTTGCGTGCACCGTACCAGTCACCCGGAGTCGATGTCCCGGCCCGGGTAGGGTCGGTGTCTCCCCTTTCTCCTGTAAGAACGAGCCCCTGTGAGTCTGTAGACCCGAGACGAAGTAAGGGCTATACAGAGCGGTGACACCTACTTCGGAAAAGGACGTCGGTGACGACTAATTCCTTCCGGAAGGTATGCACCCCTCGTGTGACTGGGGACTCAAACGAAGTCACTATCAGGGACCGATAAGATCTTGTCCCTTCGGTCTCGGAGGACCCATAGGACTATGGGTGTAACGGTAAGTAAACTAGCTAACTGGAACTTGTCACTTCCTTTTCCTGTGACGGCAGAAGGTCTCCACCCGTTAATCCGAAGCACGTCTCCAAAGGTCCACACGCCCCTCGTGTCCTCGGCCCGGCACGAAGCACACCGGGTTCTTACCCAAGGGGTCCCCTCCGATGGGTCTCTTGAGTCTCAGATAGAGAAAATTATAAGCCAAACTGGAAACTGGTTCTAGAACCACATTCGTGTAGAGGTGGACGGGAGATTGGACTTGTCTGGAGAGATTAGAGAATCGTGACTTCATTAATAGGTGAGGGAGTAAATTTAATCAGTACCCTATTCGTCGAGAAGGACGGAGAGGTCCCCTATCCTTAACGCTCGACGGAGTAGGTTCCACGATGAGTAAGAAATGTCACGATCATTATCTACATCAGTTCCATAGTTTCTACCGGTAAATCGTGAAAGCATCTATGGTGTCCCTCATCCCCGCCCTTTACCTTGACTCTTCAAGTCCCATAACTAAAGTTCGAGAGGTCTCAGGTTCCGTCACTCACACGTGCCCAGACTTTACGGTCGTAGGGGTCACGGGAACACGTAACGGGTGACTCGTCAATGACTCCTACGACGACCAGGGGGTTCAGTGTAGGGAAGAGAGTTGGTACGTGTCCAAAGCATAGTTTTGTGGTTCGACGACGCCTAGGGTAGGAAGAGAGGTTTGGGGCTCCTCTGGGGAAGCGGTGGACGTGGAAGTTATCGGTTTAGTCCCAGCAACCTGAGTCTTGAGAGTCACAGGGGGTTTTCCTTGTCGTAGAGAGCCTGTGTGTTTCTTTTCCCCGGAAAAGTGTACGACCCAAGGCGGTCGGTCTGTTTGTTTCGTGGTCTCCGAGTCTCGGTCTGGGGACACAGGTGCAGGTGCAGGTGGGCGGACAAGCCCAATCGATTCGGTTTCCTTTTCTTCCTCTTCTTCTTCTTCCCGTTTCCTTCGGCGAGTGTCGGGCCCCCATTCAGCGTGTGGTCCAAAGGGAGACCGACGCGGCGGGGACCCCCGAGACCGCCGTGTCCTCCCCAGTTTTCCCCGCGGACGGAAAGTCCGCGTATCTCCGACTGGGGGTATACAGAGTCGTCTGGGTGAACGAGGCGGGTATCTCCTGACAACCCTGAACTGCGACTCTTGACTTTAAGACACACCACACACCCGTCTCACGCCTCGTGTCCGAGGAAAGAGTGCGAATGACAGGTCTACTCCTCGCCTCTGAGTCACTTAGTCAATGTCCGGAGGGACGGAAAGCCGGACCAGGTCATTATTCGATGAAGTTACCTTTCGACTTAAACAACTTTAGAGTCTTCTAAGAAGTGATCGGTGAATTGAAAAAATAAATTTCTGTGTTCAACTCTATGAACATATTTCTTTAAAGATGACATTTCCTCCTAACTAAAAAAAAATTTCTAAGATATATAAGTATACGTTCATGAAAGGGAATGGTGTATTTATATAAATTTGTATTTTCTACGTTTAACGAATACACGACAACATTTCAAATTCCCAAATATATCGTAAAGTTTTTCGTTATTTTGACTGCGACAGAAGGTTTTCTGGGTCCTCCTTTTTCTTTTTACTATATGATTATCCACGAACCACTCGTAAATGGCTCCCGTCGAAATTAGGACGTCCTCTATACTCCGTCCACAAAAATTGGGGTCTGTGGGTCCTTGGGACGTCGAGCCCTAATCGACTGCACGGGCGGTCACGTCCTGTGCGCTAGTCGAGCGTGTTGTGCTCCAACTCAGCAGGAGTAGTCCCAACCGGAGAGGGAAGACACGTCCTCCCACATCTCTTTAGGGACAAACGTCCGAACAGAAGACAGCTCAAGTCCCTAGATACCCGGCTCCTGTAGTAACTCCTGGAGTGACTGGTATAGTCACCTCCCCGCGGTGTCGTCGTCAGTAGTAGGCGGACGGGCCGCAGACAAACGTAGGGCCCCCTGAACACAAATCCCTTCTGTCCTGTCTTAAATGGCTACTTTTCTCGTAAAAACAGACTTACAGAGAGAGGGAGAACCGAAGGAAAAAGGTCTGCCGGGACGCAGTCTCCGCGGACGCCTCCCCCTTCTCTAAAAGACGACTGGCCAGGGCGACGACAGGACGGACCACTGGCAGGAGGGGGTGGTAGGACACACGTGAGGGGGGGGTGGCTACGGGTGCGGGCCGCCGGGAGGAGCGACGGGGTCCCGGACCCGGGTTCCCTGTCTGCCAGGACCCCCAGTCCCACCCCTTCCTCCGGGTCCTAACGGTGGGTTGGTGACCGGCTGGGACGACTCCAGTGTAATGTTGTTCCTATCACCGGGGCCTTCAGGTCCGCTACCAACACCTGTACAGTCCTTACGGAGCTCCGGCTCTCCCACAAAGGCTTACACCAGACTTCGAGACCGACGGAAAACTAAACCCTCTCGTCTTGGTTTTTAGTTTGTCGTCCATCATACACGAAGCAGACTTGCGCATACCATGGGCAGACATATCTGTGCACCTTATGCTGTCCTGACACGCACGAGATGTGGTCTGCGGACCTCCCGAGTCGAGTCGAGGTGTGTTCCCGCGACGGGTGGTGGTGAACCACCCACGTGAGGCTCAGAGTCGGCGACCAGGGGGGTCCGACAGAGGGCCGTTTGGGTGAGTACGTGTGAAGTGGGGGGTGAAGACGCACATAAAGAGTAAGTCTTCCCTGCCGTTTGTCAACACTTTTGGTCACTTTCTTCCGAGCGACAGAAATTTTTCGTTTACTGGGACTTTGTGGAACTAGAACCACAAAACCAGTGAAATCCCCTTTTTTTTTCATTACAGTAGTCTAGATTTTCTTTAGGACATAACCGAAAGGTTCTACAAACGGGTGCCTAAGACTCGTGTCTTCTTCATCTCGCCGGTGGAGGGGCAGTGGGGACGTCTCACTGTGAAAGACCAGAAGGACCGGTAAGCGTGCACTGGTGCTGGGGGTCCGGCAGGGGGACCCTAGAGTGTCACCGAGGGGTCCCTTCGGCGAGAACGGACGCGGGGGTGGCCCCCTCTCCCACCGGGGGGCCACGAGGAGGCGGGCGGAGCCCCGACGGACGGAGAGGGAGGTCCCACCCCACCGGCGGAATAGGATCTGTCGACCGGCTTTTCGTCCACGTCCACCCACGCAACCCGCGTACTTCACCAAGGGAGGTTAAGTCTGGTCCTCTTCTCGACCGGGTCTCCCATGCCGGACCCTCCCAGAGGACAGTCCTCCGGACCGTGTCAAAACTAAAGAGGTTCAAAACGTCAGATTTCAAGACTACCAATGACATGAGACAGGGAACTTCTACCGTGTTCACGACAGACGAACAAAAAAAGGAGGAGAGAGAGAAAAAGACACAAAAGTAGACATAGGGACCTCCGAGCAGCGGTCGGCCGTCCACGTCCCGTAAAGGGGCACTCCGGGGGAGTGGACGGTGCGAACGATGGGGGAGTAACGCCACCCCTTCTGGGACCTTTTAAGACACGAAGGGTACACCGGAAACTAAGGACGGAAAGCGGGGAGTCCTCGTACCCAGAAACTTGTATTGGAAAAATTTTTGTTTGTCTAGACATGGAACCACGAACAACTACTTAACGTTCGACCGGAACGTCTACCTCTATAGATAGAAAGTCAAATAAACTTTCTCCAGACCAAATTTTCAAAATCGAAATCTAAATAAATAAACACACGGCTCACGCACATACACACAGGCACACACACGCACACACACAATTCCCACTTGTGTGGTCGGGTTGCCAAAACTGACACAGGCCAGTTCGTCGGGTGCGACGTAGGAGTGAGGAGGTCCAGATAGTTTCACGGAACTTCCGGGTTTCCTTTTAATTCCCATCCCCCGCTTCAGGGAAAGGAAGGGAGGAGGGTGGGGTCGGAGTAAGAAACTGGCTCTCTTCAGAAGAAGGAAAGAACTCTCAATTTTTTTGAGCGGTGGTACCCGAAGTACACGGAGCAAAATAGTGCCGCTAAAGAATGGGAAGTCTTTCCGAAACTCTTGGTCGACTAAAAGATGACTTGGAGCTATACGGGGCGGGGTTGGGGGTCTGGTTTCTGGGACTTGTAGTCTTCCAATCCAACGGAGGCGGCGGTCAGGGATGTCGAGGCTCCTACCGACCGGACGGCACCGGAACGAATCTGGGGGTCCCTCGAGTCGCGAGGCAGGACCAGTGACCAAGCCGCCCGGGTGCAGGAGGAGGGTCGTAGGTACGGGAGTGTGTCCGAGAGGTGGTCTCCACGGGCCTGTCAAAGACAGGCAGCGGTGTGTCGACATAAAGTCAAAGTTTCACAGGAAACAAGGGTGGACCAACACTTCAACGTCAACGGAGCCGACAAACCACCGTCAAAAGACTTTGCTAATCGGGAGGCGGACGGGGGGCGGACCAGTCCAACACCAACCTGCTCAAAGCTTAGACTTAGGCTCCCACAGAGGGCGACCGGATCTGGACACGAAGAGACACGGAACCAGGGGAGAGGGGCAGACCACACCCCAAACCCCTCGGTGGACCCTAACAACGACGAGGACGAAAACGAAGACTGGAGCTCCGGCGGAGGCTGGACCTCCGGAGTGGACCAGCGACTCCAAAGAAAGGACACTCTTCCCCGGCGGAGAGTCCCGCTGAGTCTGAGCCGAGAGGCGTCGCAGGCGTTCGACCCTTCCGTTCGAAGAGTCAAATCCCTTAGCCCGGACTGGAGGGAACGTAAGTCTAAACCCCCCCGTCTACCTCTGTGGTGGGTCCCAGGGTCTTAACTCACTCAGTGGACCTTCCTCCGACGCGGAAGAGAGTCCTGAGGGTAGTAGAGTCACCAGCGACAGGATCAGCCCGCTGCACACGTGAAATTTGCGAGGGGTGCTAACCGAAGTGAAGGTGCTGTTAGTCGATAACTGACAAACGAAACTTCTACCTCTCCCAATTGTCGTCGGGTCAACGGCAGTAAGTCGGAAACGGTTGTAAGGGGGGAGATGGCGGTACTCTCGCCAGACACCCCTCCTTGAGGAATTGCTCCAAAACCAAAAATAAACCTTTCCATGCTTGGAATGGAAAATAGGAGAGTACAGAGTCCCATTATGGTGATTTTTAACAAAAAACGTCTGTAAGACAATGAACAGAAGGGCTCGGGGATCAACGGTGTCATCCCTCGTGCGTGACATTCTGGGAACCCTAAACAACAGGGAAACAAACCTCCCACCCACAATCACACAGACCGAATATTTATCCGGGGTGGAATTGATTTTCCACCGGTCTGGAGGTCGGGCCCTCCACACCAAGTCTCGTCATGAGACATTAAGTAGGGAGCCTGGGGCTTCAAGAAAAAGGTATCGGCCAAGAACGACGGCTCCTAGACAACAGTCGAACCTCGACGCCAACAACTGCGTCGTGACTGCCTCCCGGGCCACACGGGGTACCTGCCGGTACAGGTCCCCGACCCGGCCCCTCCTTCAACCCTCTTTGCCTGACCTTTCACCCGAAGTCGTCGGTCTTCTCCCACCAAGCCTCCCCTGGGGCCGGTGACAGCTCCCGAGACCTGTACGAACCTGACGTCTGCGGGTCTCTCTTGGGAGGCACAGCGCCACCGCCACCGGCTCCGTGCCACGGGTGGTAGGGTGTCGCCTCGGGACCCTGTGCGAGTGGCCGCCGGGGCCCAGTGTCGGGGCGGGCCGCGACGACGAGGCTAGCTGGGAGTCTCTGTCCTTTCTTCCGGTCGCCGAGCAAAACCAACCGAAGTAAAAGAAAGTCACGTCGCATTGTAAGGATCGATTGGACGCGAAACTTTAGACGGACGACCGGTCCAAAATTCTGCTCTTCAGAAAGTCACGACGGTATTCTCCCTTTTTTGTTTTTGTCGTTTCCGAAGAAAGGCACATGGTCCGCTTAGACAGTCTTCGAATCGGCCGGAACTCAAGGAAGAGGTAGAACGCTTCCAAATTTCTGCCCGTCTGGGTCGACCGACTGCACAGAGGACGGACCCGGCGCGGCCGGAGACGAGTGGGGCGGGAGGGGGCGGGGCCCGAGGTCCCGAGGCCGCCCGGTGGCGCCAGAGGTAAGGCAGACTCCAAGGCCCGCACAGTGGGGTGGACTGCGCGTCCTGTGGGGTCCTGTACGTCCTCCGGCCAAGGGTCTGTGGACTATGGAGACGACAGTAAAGCAGTAAAAGTCTACGACTTACCTGTAAAGACACGACTTAGGATAATTTATTTTTCCCCAATTTTGGGTCTACGACATATAATTAAACATTAATACATATTTCATTTTCGTCAAAATTTGACATTTCTAAAAAAAAAAGTCACACAAAGGACCTTAAAACGGTGTTGTATGACCGAAACATAAAATAAATAGAAGGAAAGATCAATAGCCGAATTCTGGGAACATTTCGGGGGAAGGTGGAAGGTTTTTTTATTATTCTTATTATTTACAGGAAATTCAGAGCTACCACTGAGACTAAATAAGGACAGGTCCACCCGGAGGACCCCACTCAGGGTCCCATGAGACCAAGGGCCATTTCCCGGACGGGGGGAGGGGTCGACACTCCCTCGGAAGCTGGGTCACTTCGGAATAAAGACATGGAAGTCCTTCCTGGTGGGGCCTCGTGTTTCACCAAGGACCCCTTGAGTTCAGGGAGACCTCGGTCTGGGATCGGACCTCCGCGGTTCTCAGTCTTGGTAAAGGGCAGTCTATTCACGCCACTTTTTGCAGGAACAATGTCTAGGATGATACATTAGGAAATGTATCTAGGATGACACACTTTTTCTACTTACAGTCAAATGAAGAGAGACGACTGAAAAAAGGTCGGGCAGGGTGGGGGTTTGTTTCGTTAACGGTTTTTTTTGCTTAAGTCCCTCTTCTGAGCAAACGTACGTCGAGACTTCCGTAAATGACCCAGACTAGGAGTCTTCAACGACCTTACGTGTCATCCTCGACGACAAGGGTTGGGATTGGGCGGACGTCCGCGGAGGGCCTCGGCTCGGACGGGACGACAGGGGCGCTCTTCGGGGACCCACGTCGACCAGTGGGCCACACTACGCCCTTTGTCTTAGTCGGGTTAAGCGTCGAGACACGAGGGTTCGAGGCGCGGGGAGGGGTGTGTCGGTGTTGGTTTTTCTTCTTTCAGGGCGGCCCAACGGTTCACGGAAGAGAGTAAGCCACTCGAACCTGCGCGGGCCTAAAGATTTCTCAGAGCATCGGGACCGTTATCAACGACGGGGTCTTCGGTCCCTTGTCACCAGGGAAGAGAGGCGACGGGACTGCCGACGCCGTAGACCTGTGGGGGTCGCCCCACCCTCTCACCAAGGGTGCCGGGGTCGAGGAGACGACGGGACGGGGGTGGTCGAGGAGCGAACCCAGACTCGGTTCCTGTCCGAGGGTAGCGGGCCTCCGTCCTCCCGCCCCCCCTCCTTGGTAGGAAACAAGGTCCTCTTCGGTTTCCGTGTTTCGACCCGTCCGAGGCACTCCTGGTCGGTCGGTCGGTCCACGTCCCAGGGGCGGAAGAGGACTTCCTCTTCCCCGGTGAAACGGGTTCCTGGGGGTGGGGGCGTGAGGTGAGTTTCCCTTTCGGTCGGCACGTGGGTCCTTCGTGCACACGATCGACTACGGCGTCCTGTCTCTGTCAGTACTTGCTTCGGTCGTTCGACGTCTTCTCGGACGACCCGTCCCTCCTTGTCCCGGGGTCAAAACACTGAAGGAACCTTGGCCTTTATCTTCGTCTAGGTTCCAGTTTTTCTCCTAGTCTCATCGAAGGGGCCACCGAGTCCCCAGTTCTTAGGCGGACGGTTGTGTCTTCTGCGCCCAAGGCCCAAGCAAGACAGGGACCAGACCCTTCTAGGGTGGACGGCGGTTCGTTGGTCATTCGGGCATGTGGGGCTGGTAACTCGGACGCGAGATCTCGGGTCCCTGGCGTTGACGACTCGGGCGAACGGTGTCCACGACCTCGGACAAACACGGACCTCGGGCACGAGGTGTCGCTCTTTTCGGTAGAGTCACTCTTCACGTGTGTGACGTGGAGGCGAGTGGTGTTGGTCTCTCTCGACGTCGAAGCTTCTGTTTCTGAAGTCAATTTTTAGGCTCGCGAGGGAGACAGTGGTGTAGGGACCGAGCCGGACCCCGGCGCTGGTGGAAGGGTCGGTCAGGGGGACGGAGGGGTCGGTGGGGAGGGCAAGGTCCGAGGCACCCTCTAAGGAAGAAGGAACCCGAAGGGACCACCGAGCGACTTCTTAGACGGACGTCACGTCCTCTTCACCCGTTTAAGGGGACCTCTTCCCTTCCCGATGAGTGAGGTCATAAGATCGGACCTCTCAAACGTGGGGAGGGGGGGTGGGGGTAAGGAAGTCCCCGGGTCTCCACCTTGTTAGGTCCACCTGGCACAGGAGGAGGAGCCTCCGGGACTCTCGTCAGGGGTCGCCTGTCCGCACCTTGGGCCACGCGGGGTCTGAACCTCCGACACCCGGGACGGCCGGAGGGTTCAGGAGAACACAGGGTCAATTGGACCCGGCAGGGGTCCAGGGAGACCTGACAACTGTAGCGAAGGAGTCTGCCGACGTTTACCAGGGTGAGTCTAAACCCGACGAGGAGGGAGGTCCTCGAAACTCTCTGAAGGAAAGAAGGACCCTTTCTCAGAGACCTGGGAGCCCTACCTCCACCCTCCTCCCCTCTCCTCTCCCTGGGTTCTGTCCCTTCCCGGAACTCACCGCCCTGAGTTCACCCCCGTGCCCTCTCGTTCCCTCGCCGTCCGACCGAGACGTCTGGGAGGCTCTTACCCGGACGAAGACAGACGGAGGTAGGTGTGTAGGGGAGGTCCCGGAACTTAAAGGGTGGGGTGGGGGTGCCAAAGTCGCAACCTCGACCCACCAACGGACCTGTTGGCCCAAGGGTAGGACCGGGGTAGGGACACAGGTCTCACCACCCCGGGGTCAATGGACTTTGTTACGAGGGAGGTGGGCGTCCTCGGACCGTCGACGTTCCTCGACCCCTGCCCCGGTCCGACCCCAGGGTGTGGTAACTCCCCTGGACCTGACTCAGACCCCCGGTGTCCCACTCGCACTCTTGTCCGCGTCTGACGCCTCAGACCCGAGTTGTAGGTCAGAGCGGTAGACTACCGGCTTACTGGACCCTGTTCAATGACTAGGACAGACGGGGGCAAGAGAGAAGGTACGCCGTCGTCGGTCCCACAGCGAGTCTGAACGACACTGTCAAAGTGCTCTCCGATCTACGACCACTCGGGGCTCGGACAGTGGGCACCGACGTCCTCCTCGGACAGGGTCGTCGACGGCGTGGTCTTAGGGTAGGGGGTGGGACAGAGGTGTAGACCTCCACTCGTGGGCCTCCGCCTCTGGTGGAAGGGTAGTGGGTCACACCGACTCCCGAGGAACAGAGACCCGAAGACCAAACCTTATGGACAGGGGGGAAGGAAGTGAACCGAGTCCACTTGGCAGCGAAGGATCTCCTTCGGAAGGACCTGTGGGTCCCGTTCGGGTCGGGGGGGAAGGACGGACAGGGAATCGTAGGTCTTGGGTGGACGGCTATCTTGGCATACCGTGGACCTTACGGGTCGGAATCCGATCACAGGGGAGGGGGACCGAACCCGACCCACTCGCTTCTTCGGTCCAGACCTTTATCTAGGGGACCACGGGATGAGGACACACAGGACCCGGTTGTACGAATTTGAGAGCTCACGTCAAACATTTTGTCCTTACTTCCGTGGATGGAGGTCGGAAAATAACAATTTTTAATTTTTTTTTTTTTTCGTACAAGAAAGAAAAATGAACCGTCCTTCTTTGTTTTATTTCCGAACCCAGAACCCTACACGTCTGTCACCCGGAACCGTCCTTCTCTGTTCTATTTCCGCACCTAGAACCCTACACGCAGTACACCCGGATCAACCTTCATAAATGACACTGCGGTCCCGGGGATATCACAAAGTCCAAGAAGACCCAGTTTCTTCGAAACGGTCACAGAGCAAAAACGAAACCTACTGGAGGGGCACCTTCCGGGTTCTCACTCCCCGCGAGTGACCGACCTCTGGGTGTCCAGAGTGTGGGAACTACGGACTTACCCCAGGTCCAGGGGGTACACCCCTACTAGTGTGGTTCCGAGCACCTTAATCTGGTCGGGTCGGTCTCGGTCGCGGTCCGGGTAGGACGGTTACACGTCTATGTCCCAAGAGGGAATTCGGGCTCGAGGAGTTTGGTCAGAAATCTAGGGACACAAACTTGATCGACAGACAATTTTTACGTGGAGGGACCCGGATTGGGTCAAAATTACTGACTCTCAGAGGTCCCTCCTTCGACCCCTTAAACGTCCCAAGTACTTTAGGGACCCCTATCAAACTCTCTGGGGTCCACGTGTGGGTCTGAGGGGGGGTGGGTCCTCTCCATTCACACCCCTTTCCCTCCACTTCTTTGGGCGTGGGTACAGGGTGGGAAGTCTCGTCGTTCCAGGAGAGGTGAGAGGTTTGTCTTGAAGGGAGGTACCTTAGGGTGAGAACGAGACGTCCATTAAGAGACACTTGTAAGACCGACAACTGCTCAGACAACTGTTCAGCACCCTCGACGACGGACTGGGACCCGACTTCTCTGTCCGAAGTCAGAGAGGTAGACGTTCCACCCTGGGGATGTTGGGGCGGCTCGACGACTCTACTGCCCCGTCGTGTCTTAGTGCCACGGCCTCTAACGAGGAGGGTAACGACACACGCGTCTGGAACAGTGACCTCCCGACCCACCGGGACTTACACAGTGTGGGTGTTTCGTCCACCACCGGATCTATCTCGAGCCGAGAACCGGAACACGTTTGACCTGAGTAGCCGCCCACCCACGCCTTGGTGGGGCGGGTCTTGGAACCTCTACCCCCAGACTCGTGGGGCTGTAAACTCGTCAAGACCAACCAAGGATACACACCGACTCCAACTCTCCGACCAACTAGGGGTTCGAACTAGGGTCTCCAGTCGAGACGAGACGTCTGCTCCGAGGGAGGGACCCACAGAGGTCCTCGGTGACCCTACCTGTCTCGACCGAGACCGAGACGACTCCCAGATTCACAACTCGCTCGTCAGCCACGAGGTCCGGCCTTCCCCCTGCCGAGAGGGGAACCCGGACACTGAGGGCGGTCTCCGACGGTTCCCGAAGGGACTACCAAGACGTCATTTCTTAGACGGACGTTACGTCCTCTGAGTCTAAACTCGGGGCCCGTCCCTTCTGGGTAAATCTCCTCCTTTACCGTTGGGTGAGGTCTTAAGAATGGACCTCTTAGGGTACCTTTCTCCTCGGACCGCCCGATGTCAGGTACCCCGGTGTGTCTCAGCCCGTGCTGCCTCGTCGACTCTTGTAGTGCGTTTGTCCTCCGATTTCACGACGGGACCCCTCGTGTCGGGGTCCCCGGTTGGTCCCCGGAGGTCTTCATCACTTTCACCCCTCGTCCCTTCTGTCCCGTGGGTCGGGTGAGACCCCCGACTCAGTTCACGGCGGATGTTCAGGGTCGACCACGGGTGGAGGTCGACTGAAAGGTGGTTCCTAAGATCTGGTATCCCGACGAAGAAGTCGGGGTGGCCGGGAAGTTCTCGAAGTGGGTGTCGGAGAGGTGGATGGGAGATAGGGTTGGACTATCCTCGGTGAGGAGACGTTCCTACGACAGAATTATAAACCCCCACCCCCTAAGTAACAAACTATAATGTTAAGTATAAGAGATTTTGTACACTCTGTATAACTCTAAATAAAAATTTTATAAAAATTTGTGGATATTAGGGTAGTCGGTCTTTTTGATAGGTGATTATAACGTAGTACAAAAGAAACATGAGTAAAAAAAATTAACTTCATATCAATTAAATATTATGACTTTTACAACTTCACATCAATTAAATATACATTTGGTCCACATGTAGCATCACTAAACCCCAAATAAACAAAACCGTTTACTATAAGGTAATATCTAATAATATTCTATAACCGGGACAAGTCAAGTCAACGAGTCAGTACAGGCTGAGAAACACTGGGGTACTTAGCGTCGTGCGGTCCGGAGGGACAGGTAGTGGTTGAGGGCCTCAAGTGGGTTTGAGTACAGGTAGTTCAGCCACTACGGTAGGTCGGTAGAGTAGGAGACAGTAGGGGAAGAGGAGGACGGGGGTTAGGGAGGGTCGTAGTCAGAAAAGGTTACTCAGTTGACAAGTGTACTCCACCGGTTTCATAACCTCAAAGTCGAAATCGTAGTCAGGAAGGTTTCTTGTGGGTTCTGACTAGAGGAAATCTTACCTGACCAACCTAGAGGAACGTCAGATTCCCTGAGAGTTCTCAGAAGAGGTTGTGGTGTCAAGTTTTCGTAGTTAAGAAGTCACGAGTCGGAAGAAGTGTCAGGTTGAGAGGGTAGGTATGTACTGGTGACCTTTTTGGTATCGGAACTGATCTGCCTGGAAACAACCGTTTCATTACAGAGACGAAAACTTATACGATAGATCCAACCAGTATTGAAAAGAAGGTTCCTCATTCGCAGAAAATTAAAGTACCGACGTCAGTGGTAGACGTCACTAAAACCTCGGGGGTTTTTTATTTCAGACTGTGATAAAGGTGACAAAGAGGTAGATAAAGGGTGCTTCGCTACCCTGGTCTACGGTACTATCACACGTCATTTAGGGGTTAACGATAGACAAAGTAAATTAGACACACACACACAGTCAGAGAGTTAGTACAGGTTTGGAAACACTGGGGTACCTGACATCGGGAGGTCCGAGGAGACAGACACTCTAAGAGGTTCGTTCTTATGACGTCACCCAATGGTAAAGGAGGAGGTCTCTCAGAAGGACTGGGTCCCTAGTTTGGACCCAGTGGACGAAACGTCAGTCTAAGAAATAGTAGACTCGGTGGACCCTTCGAGTAATGAATGGACAAAATACATATCATGAAACATAGACAATTAGGGTATGAGGACTAAGGAGGGAGGGCGGTCAGGGTAAACCATTACAATTCAAACAAAAGATACAGACAGTTAGACAAAACATAGATCTAAGTAAACATCAAAAATTTAAGGTGTATATTCACTACACCATATATCATAAACAGAAAGACGTAGAATGAAGCGACTCGCATTGTAAGAGAACCAGGTAGGCACAACGACGTCTACCGTGGCAAAGCGCGAAAGAATACGGGCTCACCGTCGGGTGACACAGGTACACGACACAGAAGGATTCGGTCGGCAGACGACCACCCGTGACCGGCAGAGACACAGAACCGACAACATTCGATGCGGTACACTTGCAAGCCCACGCACATAGGAAAACGAACCCCCGAAAAAATCACCGTCGTAGGGTCTAGAAAAAGCAGCACCGTACGTCATAGAAGTCAGTGTCCGCACAACGTTCTTAGTCAAATCAACGTCCCCAGACTACCCTAGTTTGGGTCCGGGGACGTAACCCTCGTGTCTCAGCAGCGGTGACCTGGTGGTCCCTTCGGGGTGTACATAGTAAAAATTAATCTCAAAAGCAGAAAAGATTGGTGTGAGGGTCCTTACCCTACCGACCTAGTGTACCATTGACCAAAATGATTATTCCTAGGAGGTGTGACAAGAGGTATCACCGATGTGGTTAAATGTAAGCGTGGTTGTCAGAAACATGTGTAAAAATAAATAGTCTCAATTTCGGTACAAGACATATCTGTGTATAGGATGAATGAAGAAAAGTGTAAAAGTATACTTGTGACCCATGGATTATAGGGTGACATATGTATACAGTGACAACCCTTAAGTCCACAAAGGTTGAAAATTGAGAATGTTTATTGTACGTCCCGACCAAATATGGTGGCGAAAGGGAGGATAAAGTTTCATTTGTGCACAAATAATCTCTGTTACACCTTTGATAATTATTCATCTTATTTATTTTAATACCATCCTTCGAGACGGAGGTTGGTTCTACCTCATTATCGCTGGTCTAAAGGAGCGGAGGATGTTGTTGGTTTTGAGGTCTGCTTTATACACCTTACTGCCAAATTTCCTGTGACCTTTAGTTTGTTGTTTCATGTCAACGGGGACTCTCTGGTTCCAGGACAGACTCGGGTGGAATTCGGAACGTTGACGGGACTCAAAGGGTCACCGTCGGTTCCTACTTCTGTGTCCACCTTAGACCCTCTGAGGGGCTCAACGCCCCTACCTCGACTCTCGATACTCTACCTCGACCGTCCTGTCCCCCGAAGGGGCCACGAGGTCTCCAATTCTCCTCACACGGAGGGTTACGTCCCCGGTGCCCAAGTTAGGTGCCAACCCCTTGATTCTTGGGTGCACGGAACCCCCGTCGATTCCGGACGTGACGTTGGTGTCTCGAGTGCACGGTGTCGATCTCTCTTCGGGCGTACGGTGGTGTTCCTTCGTCTCCCGGCGCTACTGTCTAGGGTCGTCCTTTTGGGCCACGTCGGTTCATTTACCCGGGCACCGCGGTCACATTTCTTGGGTGGACGGTTACGTCCTCTGTGTTCCTTTTGCCCAAGGTAGGGACCCAGCCCTTCGAGGGAACCTTCTCCCGTACCGTCAGGTGAGGTCATAAGAACGGACCTCTTAGGGTGCCTGTCTCCTCGGACCGCCCGACGTCAGGTACCCCAGCGCGTCTCCGTCCGTGCTGACTCCGCTTACTCGCGTCTCCTAATCTTAGCTTCACAGACACAGTGGGACCTGGTCCGCATCCCGGACAAGGGTGTTCGACCGGACCATTTTGGCAAGGGTCCCGTGTCCCGTCTCCTGTGTGTCTCCGAGCGAGAATCCTTTGTCCCTGAGTAATCGGGATCTCCTTCGTGACAAGGTCGAGATGACTCAGAACTTTTCGTTCCGGACCCGAAGAGTCTACCGGTCACGTCGTCTACGTCCAGGTCAGGGACGTCCAGTCCTTCTAGACGTCCTCCTTTACCGTTCGGTCAGGTCATAAGACCGGACTCTTAGGGTGCCTGTCTCCTCGGACCACCCGATGTCAGGTGCCCCGGCGTTTGTCAGCCTGTGCTGGCTCGTGTGCGTGCACGTTCTCCTAGGTCGACAAGGGTTTATTGAATCGGTACAGGGTCTTGTTTCAAGTCCTCATAGGTCCGTTTGTCGGTCGTGTGTTCTCAGTCTCAGTGTCACAGACCGTAGGCCCTGTTACTGATGTGTACATTCCTTTGTAAATTAGGTATCACTCCTATTTTTAGGACATTGGACTGCGTCTTGACTGTGTCTACAATCTTATGGTCTGTTCCTACAATCTTCAGTCATATTGACACAAGGTGTTTAAATTGTTTTTCTGCACTTTTTGACTATGAGGTTTCCGTTGTTGTACCACAACTTTCTTTATTTTCTTCTGGATTCATTCACTTTTGCGTAGACACAGGTACCTAGTCCTCTGAATGGTAACAATTATCCGGTCATAAGGGGTTTAATTAGACACCCAAGTGTGCCAGGAACAGTTTTCGGGTCGTCGTTGACCCTAAGGGACGTCTGTGACTGTTCGACTGGGATTTGAAGTATACCCTTAAGGTCGTTAGGTCTTGTCGATGTTGTCAGAACTTTTTCTTCTCGGTTCAAGCTTCTGTGTGTGAAGGGTCAAAGTTCTGAGTGATGTCTCAATGCCAATAGTTCTGTCCCACAATGACCGAGTTCCTGTCTGTGCCTCTAGACAGGAATTCGGTCGTCTCATCTTAACTCTCAGGTTTTGACCCGACAGTGCGAATACCAGTCACCTAAAGACTTTGAAAATAAAGAGACGAAACCGACCCGGCCCAGAAGCAACGGCCCGAAGGAGACCGACGCCGCCCCATCCCCGACGAGAGCCCAACACCGCGTGCGGAAGAGTAACGTCCCCGAAGAGAGCAACGTCCCGTGTCAGAGACCTTACGCACCCGAGTCACCAACACTGTGTACCAGAATCGACGGGGCGGGGTACACCTTAGAAGGGACTGGTCCCTAGCTTAGACACAGGGGACGTAACCACTTAAGAACCGGTGACCTAGGGGTCCCTTAAGGTCACTAGTTGACTAAAAACTGTTCCGACAGTCCTGATAAGTTACATCTTTCTCGTCAGAAGAGTTATTTAGTATGACCCTGTCGACTTATGGATGTACACTTTTTTTAACTTTAATCTGTGTATGATGGGGGGTGTGTGTGGTGTGTATCATTCATTGGACCCGGGACACCGAGTCTACCATTGCTTAGACGGACATTACCCAAGAGGCACCCAGTCCTTCTAGGACACCTCTTCCTTTCCCGTGGGGTGAGGTCATAAGTATGGACCCCTTAGGGTACCTGTCTCCTTGGTCCACCCGATGTCAGGTACCCCAGTGTTTCTCAACCTGTGCTGACTCCCTGATTGTGATGACATTCTCGATTCCTTTTTTGTTCCAGTTTAGAAGTACGGAACTCCAATCCGTGCCGGAAGCATCTATACTCCGATTTTGGTGTTTACCGTTTTTTATTATTGTTCTACCCGAAGTAGTCTAAATTTTTGAAAACACGGAGTTTTCGATGGCAGTTCTTCCACTATTCTGTCGTGTCTCTTGCCCACTTTTATAAAAATTTTTGACAAGTAGACTGTGCCCTTAAAATAGATCTTATATAGTTCTTGTGAAAGTTGACTTATTATGTTCCTGTTTACTGGTTTAAAGTTTTACCCGTTTCGGTAACTTGTCTGTAAAGAGGTTTATTCTCTGTATTCACCGGTTATTCGAGTACGTTTCTACAAGTTGTAGTAATCAATAGTCTCTTTACGTTTAGTTTTGGTGTTTTGTACTTTATAGTTAAGTGTGAGTAATCCTTCCGATATTACCAATTTTTTTTTTTTTTTGTCTATTGTCACACGTCCTCCCATATCTCTTTACTCTTGGGAGCACACGACGAGGACCCTTATGTTTCACTGCGTCGGCGAAAACTTTTACAAGACTGTCAAAGAGCTCACCAATTGGTATCACATACCTATGAACGATGCTCCTACTCGGACTTTTGTAGCACGTCTCAGTCTCGGGTCAGTGTCTCCTGGTGTATGACAAAATAAGGTAAATATGTTTTGCAGGTCTCATGTCCGTTTCCGTCCCTCTAGGTGTCAACGGATCCTGGCGCCGTCAACCGTCCCTTCCTCTCACCGACGAGTACCCCAACCCCAAAGAAAACCCTACTTACTTTTATAAGATTGTATCTGAGACTAGTTCCAGTGCATTGAGACGTATGTGACTGTCGAGGACTCAATTTGGGAACCACATCCCGAAAGAACCACTTCCCACATCGTACTGTCAACTACTGACACTACTAAAGTACCCATATAAGTATAGAGTTTACCATATTTTGACATGTCAAATTCATACACGTCAAATACCGTATAGATAATGTGGGGTATTTTGATAAAGATTTTTAGTGGATGTCACTCGTAGATCTTTATTCGTGTGAAGTGTCAAACTATATAAGAAGGTTAGAGAAAAGTTACTTGCGTCAAATAAAATGTTTTACTCTATTCGGACGAGAAAGAGGTAAACCATTACACAGTACTAGCAGTAAGGTGTAGTAATTTTCGAATCCTTTATAAACTACCGGTGTATCGGAGAATGCAAGTTATTACGTTTTTTAAAAAACAATAAATAAATAGAAAAAAAACCAACACACCCCGGAAGTGACGACACAGGCCCGAAGGAGATCAGTACTACGTGCGTATGCACGAATCAGCAAGTCGGCACAGACTGAGAACCCTGACATCGGACGGTCCGAGGGGGTAGGCACCCGAAGAACGACACTCTCCCCCCTGACATCGGACGGTCCGAGGGGGTAGGCACCCGAAGAACGACACTCTCTCCCCTGACATCGGACGGTCTGAGGGGGCAGGCACCCGAAGGACGACACTCCCCCCCGTGAGATCGACGCCACACACCCGGAGAGTAAGACCACCGAAGAGAACAGCGGCTCGTGTCCGAGATCCCAGTGTCGGAGGCCATCAACGCCGCGCGCCCGAGTCGTAGCCATCGAGTACCCGTGATCTCATGTCCGAGGTAGCAACACCGTGCGTCCGAAGTCAGCGAGGCTCCGTACACCCTAGGAGGCCCGGTCCCTAGTGTGGGTGAAGGGGACGTGACCGTCCACCTGAGAAGAGGCGACATGGTGGTCCCTTCAGGTTATTACGTTATTCACATAAGGTTAGTCCCCTTAGGTTTTACTAGGAAGACTCGGAAAGACCGAAGTCCCCGAGAAGATGGGGTCCCCCGGGTCTTCCGTCTCTCTTTAAGTGGACCCGGGGCACGGTCGTGTCCCTCCCGCCGGGTCCGTCGCTAGTCGTCTGAAAGTCCCAGCACACAGGACTTTTATTAACGTCTTGGTGTACGGGAAGAACGCAAAAATTCAACTAGAGATTTCATTACAGTGTTCAAATCGTCAATGTTTCAAATCTTCAACAGTGTCATAAATATACGAAACTCATCTAAGTCCCGACTTCTAAATTCGACAGACGAAGTATCCTCTTCAGATGGTGCATTGAATTAGTTGTTCCGGTCAGGAATGACCGTTTGACCGGTTAAACCTTAAACAAAGGGGGTCTTCTGTAAACTAATTTTTTTTTTTTTTTTGACTAAATAAATAAATAAACCCCGAAGGGACCACTAAGTCTGACGTTTCTTCGACGGACGTTACGGCCTCTAGGCCTAAGTCAGGGACCCAGCCCTTTTAGGGGTCTTCCTTTACCGTTGGGTGAGGTCATAAGAACGGACCTCTTAGGGTGCCTGTCTCCTCGGACCACCCGATGTCAGGTACCCGAGTGTTTCTCTGTGCTGACTCGTCGGTTGTGTAGATAAATAAATAAACCGACACGGCCCAGAGTCGACGTCGCACGTCTCAGAAATCAACGTCGAACTCGGGAAGGACCTCCGTCAGTCGGAGATCTCCTCATTTCAGAGACGTAGTCCTCGGTCTCACCCAAGGAATTCTGAGACGAGTGAAAGGTCCGTCCTCGGTTCCAGGACACTGACATCCTTGGTAACCGAGGACTTCACTCGGCGTCGTCCTCCTCCTCCACACACATGGTTCTGCACCCTCTGCCACCGGAGTCACGACTCCGAGGGTCCGCCGAGACCCGAAGGACGTCGGTCCCAAGTCCCCGTTTGCACCTAAAGACTACCTCAAAGGAGACTGGGAAGGGCGTGGGGGCCTTAAGACCTCACGAAAGAGGAAAGACTATTACGAAAAGGATTGTGCAGGGGGTTTTACTGAGACAACCTTTACAGAGACCCCCGTGTCCTGTGACACCTTCCTCCAGAAATAAAAGGACTCCTCACTTCCTTTGAAGACCTATTCCCATGGGTGTCTGTTCCCCCCGACGTTGGACCCGGGGGCGACGGGACTGAGGGTCACGTGGGGATCTGGTGGAACGCGGTGCGTGGGACCCCCGAGTCCACATCCTACCGTGTGTGGTGGACGCTCCGGCTTCGTGTCGAGTCGGAGGGGGTCCTCCCCGGCCCCCGGTCCCCACGGCACCGGGCGACCTCGAAGTCTCGTGTCGGACCTCTTACCCCCTCGGCCTGGGGGTCGGCGTGAGTCGTCGGGCCGGAGACCCCATGGCAGAGAAGCGAGCACAATTTGAGACTACAGAGAGGGACTCTTGACCCCGACCTCTCCCCTTCTCTGTTCTGGGAGCATCCTCTACACTGGGTGTCGTGGTCGCATAGGGGAGACGCCTGTGCCCATCCGAACAGAGTTTCTATAACGCTTCGACTTTACTCGGGGGCTCCCCCTCTCTTCGGTGGGCCAGAGTCGGGCGAAAGGGGAGGCACGACCGGAAGCCTACTTAGAACCCCTGTCCTCTCGACGGGCAGAAGGAGGGGACCTGGGGGTGGGGCCTCCCACGACGAGCCCACCCTGGTGGGGCCCACAGTGTCCAGATGGACCTTTGTTGAAATGTTAGTACCCCAAGACCGACCCCGCCTCCCCCTGTCGTGGGAGGCCCGTCTCCACACTACACTCGCGTACTCACCCGGACAGTGGGTGTCCCTCCCGTCCTGGGGCCCTCCCCTTGTCCGGGCGTGGACCTCGGTCACGGGACACACCCCACCACGGGAGACGTAGTCTACTTAATCAACACGTCATGGCCCCACAGGCCTTCGAAGAAGACCCAAGGGTCTCGTTCCGGGAAAGAGAGAGAAACAACGTCTTTCCGGTCGTTTTGAGGGAAGAATGGGTCAAGTCGAGTTGTTCGGTCACTGACTCGCGGACGGAACCCCCTGGCGGGACCCGCGCAAGTCTGTCCTCACACACATTAGTTGGGACGTTTCGTCGTTGGCCAGGAGGACTGTCTGCACCCTGGCCTCTCCACGACCCCAGGAGGGCACCGGGAGTGCACCGGCCTCCGGGCTCTCGGGGGAGGAGACGACACTGGGGTCCCGAGACTGGAGGTCGACGGTGCGGCTCCAGTCGGCGTCGGGGTCTCGGTCCGAAGGAACCGAGTCCCCCGGACCTTCCGGTCCCCAGCCGTCTCCCTGGAACCCTCCTCGCTCGCTGACAAGACCAGAGGTCCCCCGAAAGGGTGTAGGAGTCTGGTCCTGTACACCAGCAGGACCTGTGTCCGTGTTTGTGGGTGAGAGAGATTTGGTTTACGAGGGGTCTTTTAGGGTAGGGTGGGGTGGGTGAACCACACTCCGAGGGACCATGGTGGGTCCAGGACTGGTGTCAACAGAGTGAGTCGGAAGAAGACTTCCGGAGGGGACGTAGGGGGGCCGAAGCACGGTGGGGGGAGACGTCGGGTGGATCTTTTTTCACGGGATTCGATCTGTCCTGTCTGTGGACTCGACTGTTCGTTCCAGGGACTACGGACTCCCGGGCTCCAGACGTAGGGTTTCCCTAACTTCGGGGGACGTCTCGGACTTCGACCTCCTGGGGGGATGGGGCTGTTGGGGGGCTAAAGAGGGTTGGGTTGAGCTAAAAATTCCTTTCTTTTTTTATGCGTACAAGGATATGTTTCGGGGAATTGTTAGAAAGGTCCGAGGGACCACCGAGTCGTCATTTCTTAGGAGGACGTTACGTCCTCTACACCCAAGCTAGGGACTCAACCCTGCTAGGGGACCTCCTCCTTTACCGTTGGGTGAGATCATAAGAACGGACCTCTTAGGGGACCTGTCTTCTCGGACCACCCGATGTTTCTCAACCTGTGTTAAATCGCTGATTTAGTGGTGGTGATGGCGGTGGGGGTTAGGAAGGTCCATCCATTTTCCTAAGAAGAAATAAAATGTTTGCTCTTTTTGCTCAGAATTCTCTCAGAGAACGGGTTCCGGTCCGAGGACGCCCGCTACGGTCTCTAGTCAGACCTAGACGAATCGAAACTTCGACGTGCGAAAAGGCTACGTCTGAAAGTGGAGGGAAAGTGGAGGCGCGGAAAAGGTACTTTTGACACGCCGTGAGACTGGAGACCCACATTGTACCGGGTTTCGTAGTTGTCCTCTTTCTCACTACAAGTGTTTTTATGGACACCACTAGGTTGACTATTGGGGATTGGAGCTTTGGCGTCCACTACATGTGCCTATGCACACACCCTTGCTCGACCCCAGAGTTGAGTCCCTTTCCACGACTGGTTGTCCTTCGAGTGCCATTCTCAATTGTTACCGAGTAGAAACACCCCGAAGAGGGTCTCGAGTCAACCATTTCTTAGGTGGACGTTACGTCCTCTGGGGTCCAACTAAGGACCTAGTCCTTCTAGACGACCTCTTCCCTATCCGGTGGGTGAGGTCATAAGAACCCGAAGGGACAACCGAGTGAACCATTTCTTAGGTGGACGTTACGTCCTCTGGACCCAAGCTAGGGACCCAACCCTTCTAGGGGACCTCTTCTCTTTCCGATGGGTGAGGTCATCAGACTGGACCTCTTAAGGTACCTGATATGGCAGGTACCCCAGCGTTTCTCAGCCTGTACTGACTCGCTGAAAGTGAAAGTGGAAACACCCCGCAAAGGACTCACGGTCCACACCCAGAGTCCTGAAACAGATTCTGAGTGTACACAAGTAAAGAGGATTCCTGGGCCACTTTACCGGTCACGTCCTCTGTATTCTCTACGCCCTAGTTAGGGACCTAGTCCTTCTAGGGGCCCTCTTCCTTTACCGTTGGGTGAGGTCATAAGAACGGACCTCTTAGGGTACCTGTCTCCTCGGACCGCTCGATTCCAGGTACCCCAGTGTCTCTCAGCCTGTGCTGACTTCGCGGAGTCGTACGTGCGTCAACTTCGTGTCCCTGGACCTCACAGACGACGTTCCGGGTTCACACACTCTCGGTGTCCCAGGATAGACAGACCTCGTCGTCCTGTCCCCCTGTGTGTTTTCGGTTCGTTATGTTTTCGACCACGACCTCCCGATAGGGGCTCGGACCGCAGTCTACGTGCACGTAGATCCTCCCACTTCTCGTGGACCACGCTTGAAGAGGTGACCTAGGAAGTGTCAGTGAAGAATGTTTCACCGGTCCTCCGGGACCGGACCCGTTCGTGGACCGCCGGTCCACTCTCCCGTGTCCTTCTGCCCGGCGTTCCTGGGTCGTGGTAGGGTGGACGTCCGAGACGGGGCCGGGGCCCTCTCCCGAACACCGAGACTGACCGGGAGTGCAGGAAGAGTCCTAGTCCCTTTGCCCTAGAACCGAAGTACCTGGACAATGTCTAAGTGTACGACATGAGTCCCCCGGGTTGTCCGTGTCGACCGTGTAGAGGGTCGGTCCCAGGCCCCGGACGGACGACGCAGTCCCACGTATTCCGACCTTCACTCGGGTCCTCGTCGAGCACGTCGGTACCGGGGGCCCCTCGTGACTCCCAGTCTTCTTCCGAGTCGCTCACTTACGACGAGACCCTGGGGACCTGCCCCAACGGCCGCGAACCCGTGCAGTGGACTCCAGACCGGTCCCGGGGACCTCGTCCCGTTGTGCTCGGCCGCCCCTCCTCTCCCTGGGGTTGAGGACGGGTCCGGACGGGTGGGCCCGGGACCTCACCTGGAGTTCCGGCCCGCCGGGGACGGGAAGGACATGGTCCCCGTCCTCCCAACGGTCCCCCCGACCCCGGGGCCGACCGGGACTTCCCATGTCACTCGGACCCGGCACCCGAGGACAGGGTACCCTGGACGGTCGAGGAAGATATTACCTTTTCCTTTATGTAGACTCCAGAGCATATATAAACTCTTGTCCCGTAGTCTCCTACTCTACCGACCTACCGTAGTGGTTACGTTACCTGTACTTGAACCCGTTTGAAGTCCTCTACTACTCGCTGTCTCTCCGGACCGCACGACGTCAGGTGCCCCAGCATTTCTCAGCCGGTGATGACCCTCTGACTTGTTATATGTAGACCCGAAGGGTCTACTGAGTTGCATTTCTTAGGAGGACTTCACGGTCTCGGCGTCCTCTGCACCCAAGCTAAGGACCCAACCCTTCCAAGGGGACCTCCATAGAAGTCATAAGAACTACTTATGTTATGCGTGAGTCATAAGAATGGACCTTTTAGGGTACCTACCTCCTCGGACCACCCGAGGTCAGGTATCCCAATGTTTCTCAGCCTGCGCTGATCTTGCTGAGTCGTGCGTGTGTCTATTTTGTGTACTTGCATATTGACTTAGTGAAACGACACGTAGACTTTGATTGTGTTATAACATTTAGTCGATGTGAGATAAAAGAAAAAAAATTCCAGGAAGAAAGGACTGATATTAAATGTCCGAGTCCACATGGTCCTACGTACAGACCAAGAAAACGGGATGCGTACAAAGGAGGTTCATAAAGGTGACGTATTGATTAACCGGTATTTCGTTGAAACAGGTTCCTCTATTTTATTACTTTTTATTCTCCCTGTAATTTTTCCTGTATCATTTTGTACTCTTTACTTATTGTTTTAATTTTTGTGAAAGAACACTGTGTGTCTTATAAACTTATATAAATTTTATACACATCCAAGTACCGTTATCACGTCTTTATTGACTGAAACACTCAACATGGTTTCTGTCTCTACCAGACCCGGACTGTCTACGTCTTCTATCATTCCTCTCCACCGTTCTTATGCGTCTTCTTGACATGTTCTTTCTCGAAGTGTTGGGTCTATTAGTGCTACCACACTAGTGAGTAGATCTCGGTCTGTAGGACCTTACACTTCAGTTCACCCGGAATCTTTCGTAGTGATGTTTGTTTCGATCACCTCCATTACTTAAGGTCAACTCGAGAAAGTTTAGGACTTTCTACTACGACACTTTCACGACGTGAGTTATACGGTCGATCAAACCTTTTCAGTCGTCACCGGTGTCCTGACCTTTTCCAGTCAAAAGTAAGGTTAGGGTTTCTTTCCGTTACGGTTTCATACGAGTTTGATGACGTGTTAACGTGAGTAGAGTGTACGATCATTTCATTACGAGTTTTAAGAGGTTCGGTCCGAAGTCGTCATGTACTTGGCACTTAAAGGTCTACAAGTTCGACCAAAATCTTTTCCGTCTCTTTGGTCTCTAGTTTAACGGTTGTAGGAGACCTAGTAGCTTTTTCGTTCTCTCAAGGTCTTTTTGTAGATAAAGACGAACTAACTGATACGGTTTCGGAAACTGACACACCTAGTGTTATTTGACACCTTTTAAGAAGTTCTCTACCCTTATGGTCTGGTGGACTGGACGGAGAACTCTTTGGATATACGTCCAGTCCTTCGTTGTCAATCTTGACCTGTACCTTGTTGTCTGACCAAAGTTTATCCTTTTCCTCATGCAGTTCCGACATATAACAGTGGGACGAATAAATTGAAGATACGTCTCATGTAGTACTCTTTACGACCTGACCTTCTTTGTGTTCGACCTTAGTTCTAAAGACCCTCTTTGTAGTTATTGGAGTCTATACGTCTACTGTGGTGGGAATACCGTCTTTCACTTCTCCTTGATTTTTGGGAGAACTACTTTCACTTTCACCTCTCGTTTTTTCAACCGAATTTCGAGTTGTAAGTCTTTTGCTTCTAGTACCGTAGACCAGGGTAGTGAAGTACCGTTTATCTACCCCTTTGTCACCTTTGTCACAGTCTGAAATAAAAAAGTCCGAGGTTTTAGTGACGTCTACCACTGACGTCGGTACTTTAATTTTCTACCAATGAGGAACCTTCTTTTCAATACTGGTTGGATCTGTCGTATAAGTTTTCGTCTCTGTAATGAAACCTGATTCCAGGTACATCAGTTCCGATACCAAAAAGGACACTAGTACATACCTACACTCTCAACCTAACACTTCTGTCGACTCGCGGCTTCTTAACTACGAAAACTTGACACCACAACCTCTTCTGAGAACTCTCAGGGAACCTGACGTTCTTCTAGATTGGTCAGGTAAGATTTCCGCTAGTCGGGACCCTAAAGAAACCTTCCTTACTACGATTTCGACTTTGAGGTCATGAAACCGGTGGAGTACGGTTCTCAACTGAGTAACCTTTTCTGAGACTACGACCCTCCCTAACCCCCGTCCTCCTGTTCCCCTGCTGTCTCCTACTCTACCGACCTACCGTAGTGACTGAACTACCTGTACTCAGACTCACCTGAGGCCCTCAACAACTACCTGTCCCTCCGGACCACACGACGTTAAGTACCCCAGTATTTCTCAACCTGTACTGACTCGTTGACTTGACTTGACTTGACTAGAAGGTTCAGTATCATAAAATATGTAAAAAACTGAATGAGTAAACAAAACGACTGTAGTGTGAAAAAAGTAAGTTGAAAGGAGGAAGTAATTCTTTCCATAATTTATAGACAAAAGGTTCGTGTTTCTCGTATAAGTATCCACTCGAGACACAACACAACACTTTTGAAGAAAGTGCTGACAAAGACCGCAAAACGGAGTACAGGTGACTATCTACAAGGTTTCAAGATGACCTTTACATCGAAGTCGAGACGTAGAAGTTTAGTGTCTTCCCAAACGTTTGACGACAGTGGGGACGGATCATGTCGTCCGTCATGCCGAAGTGAGAGAGTGAAGGGTGGAGGTCATTCAAAGCAGCGCAGGTATAACACACACACGAGCCGACGAGTCAGAAAACTCGGGGCACCTGACAGGTACCCCAAAGGGTCCGTCCTTACGACCCGACCCAACGGCAAAGGAGGAGGTCCCCCAGAAGGGCTGGGTCCCTAACTTAGGTGCGGAGGACGAAGTCGTCGTCTAAGGAATGGTTACGCGGTGGACCCTTCGGGGTAGTACCGGTATAGTCAAGTCAGCGAGTCAGGACAGGCTGAGAAACGCTGGGGTACCTGACGTCGTGCGGTCCGGGGGGTAGGTAGTGATTCAGACCCTCGAATGAGCTTGAGTACAGGTAGCTCAGTCACTACGGTAGGTTGGTAGAGTGGGAGACAGCATATACAGCACCGGTATATGCATCACCAAAATAGGTGCTAATTTTTATGTATATAAATAAACTGACACGGCCCAGAATCAACAACGTAGTCCTAGAAATCAACTCTGTACACTAGAGAACCGACGTCATACACCCTAGATCAAGGGACTCCTTAGGTTGGGTCCGGGGGACGTAACCCTCGAGTCAGAACGGTGACCTGGTGGTCCCTCCAGGCAGTAGGTGGTAAAAGTCTTGGGGATGCAGATGGACAGTGACGTATACACCAATACTTTTACGATTTACGGTCACCAAGGACTTTCAAGGATTCTAAATGCACTATACGTTTATCCTCCTACCGTAGTTCCCCATCTACTTTGGTCAACACTTTGACAGTTGGTCAATAAAATGAAAGATGTGGTTGTGACGGAATACCGGATAATCCGGCACTTTTACGACCCCTGTTTCTACAACGACCGCTTCTAGGAATACCTCATTCAAAGACCTTGGAGGCCCTCCCGGGGGACCGGGTCCTTCCGGGCCGACTCCTCGTCCCTCCCCTCCGTCACCCGCGGGGAGGAGTGGGACCCTTTGAGCCGTCGAGGTCTCTGTGACTGGGACGACAACCTCCCGCAAATTAAAACAGTAAGTAGAGAGTACGAAACAACAATCAGTGAGTCAGCACAGGCTGAGAAACACTGGGGCACCTGACGTCGTGCGGTCCGGAGGGACAGGAAGTGACAGGGGGTCTCAAGTGAGTTTGAGTACAGGTAACCCAGCCACTACGGTAGGTTGGTGGAGTAGAAGATGATAGGGGAAGAGGACGGGAGTCAGAAAGGGTCGTAACCCCAGAAAAGATTACTCAGTCGAGAAGAGTAGTCCACCGGGTTCATAACTTCGAAGTCGTAGTCAGGAAGGTCACTTATAAGTCCCAACTAAAGGAAATCCTAACTGACCAAACTAGAGGAACGTCAGGTTCCCTGAGAGTTTTCTCAGAAGAGGTTGTGGTGTCAAGCTTTCGTAGTTAAGAAGTCACGAGTCGGAAGAAATACTAGGTTGAGAGTGTAGGTATGGACTGATCACCTTTTTGGTATCGAAACTGGTTTGTCTGGAAAAGAAAAAGTAATAAAAAATACCGTTTCCACGGATTACCGGTTAATCAGGACAGTAGAAAGGACGGAACCTTCGGTGTCGGGAACTTCCGGGATAGCCAGGAAAACCCAGGCTCCAAGGGTCCTGGGGAATAGGGTAGGGCCCACCCTCCTGAGGACGAGCGTAGGGTCTCAACCAGGCCGGGGACCCTTCGGTTCCTCTGACCTCAGTCCGGACGTCCCGTGTCTGACCCGCGTATAGGGCGGGTGACGTTACCGTCACCGGTAGGCTGACATAGGTTCCGAGGGACCCCAAACCACGAAATGTCTCGAACTGGAGTTAGGGAAGACAATTGGGACGGTAGTCATTCGGAGATAGTCTCTTGGTTTACCAAATAGGCTCGGACGTGTGTCTACTCTGTCGACCCTGGGTTTGGTCACCCGAATCGGGGCTTCCGGTGGAAGACGGGTGACGTCCGACCACGGAGGGTGGTCACACTCGGACACTGCTCGTCGAAATTGGAGAACCGGACAAAGGAGCGGTCGTCCTTCCCCTGTTCCTACGGGTGGCGATTCCCCCAGTGACACTCCTAATTTCCTCCACTCCATTTCGTGACCAGTCCCCCGTCGTCTCAACGTCGACTGCCTACGGTCGTGTACGTCCCGGTCCGAGACGTTCCCCGACTATCGACCTGAGTGTACAGGACGAGTCTCTTCTTCTTCGTCCAGGTGTATCCGTCCAAGGTGACGTGTGGTCCGTCCATCTACCTCTACCATGACAGGGAACTATCGGAGAGAGGGGAAACAAGTCATTATGTCCAAATGACTGTGAAGGGTCGGAAGGAACCCTCACACGTCTTTAATACACAGGAATTTCTCCGAATACACAGGAATACACAGGAATTTCTCCAAACGACCAATATCGTATTAGAAGGGGAGGGTCACGGACCTTACGTCTACTCTACCGTCCCGGATCCACCGGTATAACCCGGTCCTCCATCTTCGGAGTCACGTTCGGTCGTCTAGGTGGTCTGTCCTCCAACCCGGGTTGGGACACGTCGGTGAGACCAGAACCGAAGAAATGTGAGTGTCGTGTCGACGTATTTCGCCTTTGTGTGGAGACGAAGGACAGCCGGAAAAGATGTCGTCCGACTGGGTTCCGGCTAGGGTTCACAGGTCTATGGTCCGGACCCTCCTCTTCCACGAACGGAACCGACAAGAGTCGTGACGCCGTCCTCACTTGTCACACTACCCCGGCCCCACAGGAGGGCCCCCACCGCGACCTCCGGCGCGTCCCGTCGACAAGGACCGATAAGATGGTCGTGACATGAAAACTCTAGTGAGAGTAAGTCCACTAATTAAAATACTCCTTACACGACATTATGGAGTTAGAGTCGTAGACTTCGTAATGAAGTGTCACAATTTCGGGTCAAACCCGAGACCCCCGGACCCGTGGGACTCCAACTCTCGTCTCCACGGGAGTGGGACGGTGGTCCCGCGTGGTACTCCAGTCCAGTGGGTGTCGTGGGTCACCATACAGAACGGACACGGGTGTTAAAAAAATTTAACTTCATATCAACTCAATATTATAACACAACCAAAACCCATATGTCTTTTCACTGAGTCGATACATACACACATATGGACTTTGGTAAAGGTCTATTGAAAGGTAGTATCCAATAATGTTTTATAATTTATATCAAGGGGTACGATATACCATTTAGAAACAACGAATAGATAAAATACATATCGTCGAACATAGACAATTAGGGTATGAGGTTTACATAAGGAGGGGTGGGGAGGGAAAGGGGAACCTACTGCCGTTCAAAACAAAAGAGGAGACACTCAGACAAAGACAAAACATATCTAATTGAACATAATAAAAAAAATCTAAGGTGTATCTTCACCATAGGATGAACAGGAAGAGAATGAAGTGAATCACACTAGTAAAGACCCAGGCAGGTACAACGATTTTTACCGTTATAAAGTACTAAAAAATGTCGACTAATTATAAACAAGTATATCTGGTGTAGGATTCGGTCAGCAGACGACCACGTGCGGAACCGGCAGAGGTGCAGAACTGATGGCACTTATCACGAAGATACTTGAGATCCCATGCACCTAGACAAATTTAATGGAAAGTGGAAGAGACCTATACACGGGTCCCCTCTCTGACGACCTACTATACCACCGAGATAAAAATTAAAACTTTCCTGGGAGGCATGACAAGAGACACCACTGACATGGTTAAAGGTGGTTGTCACCTCCTCCCATGGGAAAAGAGGTGTGGGAGAGATCGTAAGCAAGTGTCTGAACAACTAGTACCAGGACTGGGAACACTCCACGACGGAGTGACACCAAAACCAAACGTAAAGAGATTACCACGACAACTCGTAGAAGAGTACGTGGATGACCGTTAGCCGTGACAGAAGAAACGTCTCTGCAGGCCAATCCAAAGACGGGAAAAAGACTGACCCCTCAAACAAGAAAAGGATAACTCAACATACACGACAAACATATAAACGTATAATTGGAGAATAGTAGACGCAACTAACGTTTATAAAAGAGGGTAAGGTATGCAACGGAAAAGTAAAACGACTACCAAAGGAAACGACACGTTTTCGAAAATTCAAATTAATCCCTAGTAAATAAAAATAAAGCAGAGTCCTCCGACTAGATTCTTTTATAACGATGTTAAATACTGTCTTACAAAACGAGTACAAAAGAACCTCAGAATACTACAGTAGAAAATAAAACCAGAAATAAAACAGAAAAACATATACTTCACAAGATTAAAGTACACAATTATGTACATCGACAGGTCGAAAGGATGGTGGCGACTTCTCTGAAAAGACGTGACGTGTAAGACCGAAAAGAACATCTAACTGGTATCCACCCACCCAAATAAAGACCCGAGAGATAAGATCCGGAATCCAAACACCCCTCAAACTGGAGAAGGAAAGGTTAAACTTATGGATAATAAAGAACAAAGTAAGTGGTGTCGATCCTGAAAGTTATGACACAACTTATCTTCAACACTCTCACCCGTAGGAACAGAACGAGCTAAAATCGTTCCAAAAATAGAAAAGTAGTGACTGACAGTATAATCGACACCCCTACAATATTTAACGAAAATACTACAACTCTATACAAGGGAGTTGTGGGTGAAACCACTCTCGAAAATAGTGCTTACCTATAATCTACAATAGTTTGTGGAAAGGAGATGACTCCACTAGTACATCAAAAACAGAAAACAATCACCCCACATAGTGTAAACAACACCTACAACTGGCTAGGAACTCTGGACTTTACCTTAAGTTGACCTGATACCACATATTAGGAAGAATACGTGACGACTTAAGACAAACGATTAGAAAAAAAAAATCCTGGTATGATACATCGTACACCCTAGAATCAGGGGGCTGGATCCTAACTTGGAAACAGGGGACATAACCCTCGTTCCTCAGAATTGGTGTCCTGGTGATCCCTTCAGGGAGTCAGACGACTAAAAAAATTCATAAGGGTATAAAAATAATCAGAATAAATAACTGAAAAAAAGTAAGGTCGTTGTCACCTCCTATTTTTCATGAAAGAAGTACGTGTTTCCCACAGGTTTACTGTCTTCGACGACATCCTTCCTGCAGAAAGACAACCACTTTTAAAGACTCACGAACCCGACCGACTCCCACCGGGGTCGTCCTACGGACGTCACTTTGAGCTCACAGACCTTGGTCGGGCGTGTCGGGTCCTCTGTACGACCTCTCCTTGGGTGGGACAGGTGGGAGTGGACCGTCAAAACGGACCGGGTCCTTGTAAGTCATTTTCCATCGGTTCAGGGACAGAGGACCAGGGGTCGGGGTTAGGGTCCGGTTCTTTACGTGTGGTCTTTCTATACCTCGTCCGGTGTACGGTCCCCTAGGGTGTCACTTAGGGACGCCGGCACTAGGGCTATGTAGGAAGAGTGATCTGACGACCAACAGTTCCAAACGATTATGAAACAGCTCCTTAAAACGTAGTTATAAGTAGTTTCTAAAAGCAGACATTAAAAAAAAAAAAAATCACCGAAACAGATCAAAACCATAGCCCCACTACCACCAAAGTATCTTACTGCAACCCTAACAAGGGAGGAGCAGTCAGAAAACCCTCCCAAACTCTTCCTAGTCCTATTTAAGAAACAAACGATCTTAAGGGGTCACTTCGACAGGTCAGGACCTGAAGTCAAACGTCCCTCAAAAATGTTGATGTCTAAGACGAAGTGAAGATCACTAACCAAACAATTTCGCTGCGAAGAAGGACTGAGTTAAAACCGTCGACATTCAGAGATATTCGCGCGGACAAAGAAGACAACAGGTTAAACAACGATGGATTGACAGGTGACCTAAGGGAGTATCGAATCAGTCATTTCTTAGACGGACGTTACGTCCTCTGGACCCAAACTAGGGACCCAACCCTTCTAGGGGACCTCTTCCTTTACCGTGGGGTGAGGTCACAAGAACGGACCCTTTAGGGTATCTGTCTCCTCGGACCACCCGATGTCAGGTACCCCAGTGTTCTCAGCCTGTGTTGAATCGCTGAAGTGGTCGTGGTCGACAAGGATCATAAGATCGTACTACAAACACAAAGACACCATGACCTTCCATAAAGCGAAGAAGGCAAGAATAAAACTAATAAACAAAAAAAGGGGACCACTCGGACTGATCTCCAAACAGTTAAAATAAAAAAATTTTCATCGAATCAAAGTGACAAGGGGCGGGGGGGTAAACCCCGAAGGGACCACCGAGTCCGCCGTTTCGCAGACGGACGTTACACCCTCTGGGCCCAAGCTAAGGACCCAGCCCTTCGGGGGACCTCTTCCTTTTACCGTTAGGTGAGGTTGTGAGAACGGACCTTTTAGGGTACCTGCCTCCTCGGACTATCCGATATCAGGTACCCCAACGTTTCTCAACCTGTGTTGACTCGCTGAAGTGAGTAACAAGAAAAATTTACAAAAGAGAGACTTGAAAAATAAGGGAAGGAAGACGACTGAAATCGAAACAAATAGGAAACTTCAACGAACTCTCAGAGATTAAAGAAGTCCTCCGGACATGGTGACACTTTAAGGGACAATCCTGACAACGCGACGCGGGGTGTCCAAACGACGCGAACACAAGAGTAACGAAAACAGAGCTCCACAAAGGACTAAAGGAGACACTACACTAGGAACTCGCCACGAAGAAGTCATCGCACAACAAATCAGAGGTACATAAATAAAAAAGGGGTAAAAAGACACTAACTAGAACTCGAAGTATGGGTGACACAAGTCCGTTCTACGAACTTCATATTAAAGATAGTTATTAGAAAGAATTACTGAAATCGTGAAGAGAATGGCCGAGAAACTTGAACCCCAGATCGTCTGAGTACTCCAGGCAAAGTAATGACCATGAAAGTGTCTTAAAGAGTAAGAAAATTACCCCTAGTCCAGGAGACGAAAAGGTAAAATGAAAGCACAGATATTTAAATCTTCCTTTTCAATGAATGACACCAAGGCTTCCCCCACAGAAGGACACCCTCGTAGGAACACATCTGACACTCCGGTCATAAAATCCACACTCCCGGCGGTCGGAGTAGGAAGGGGTTCCACACGACCGGTGACAGGGGACCTAGTCCCCACACACACCACAGGTCTCGGACGCCACCCTGTAACACGTCCCGGAGGAGAAATGAGACACCAGCAGTGTTGGGACAGACAGGGTGGAAGAACTCAAATGTGTCGGATTATCGATGCTCTTACACACTTTCCTCGCGTCCGTTGGACCCGTAATCACAGCATCGACTACGATGTGTGAGCTCATCACTACGAAGGGAATTGTGACGAACACAATGAAAGTGTGTTTCATCGCAATTGACCCCCGAGTGTCGTGTGTTTGCACCGTTAGTAGAAATTCGACTGTGAGTACGTCCCCGAAAAGTCCCTTCCTTATGAGCCGTGAGGTGAACTCTTAGTCACATTCCGGACACCACGACTTTACTGGACTTCTGTCCTCCGGGACAGGAGACCCACGGACACCCAGAGGGGGTCGTGTCGTCCGGCCCTCGGGACTGGCGACGTTGTCTCTAGTCGGACGAGTGCGGAACACAGGGGGTTCTGACCGGAACCGTGGGGTCCTTCCGTTCTAAAGAGTTGAGAAAATAATTCAATCTTTACCCATTTTTGTTGTGTTGAACACCTCTTTCGTGGTGACACTCCAGGAAACACGACAGTCTGGACATGAATCGCGTCGTTAGGTTGTCCGGCCCCCGGGGAGGTCCGCCATCCCTGCGACCTGGCCCCGACGGAGGAGGGGCCGTAGAACCCGACTCGGTAGAGGACCCTGGTCCGGGGACCGAAGACCCACCGACTCTCCTTCGAGACTGTTTCCGTCCCCGGCACCCCAGGGTCCTTGGACCTCTGTACGGAAGACTGAAAGGGGGTCCCCTTCGACTACCGGATGCCGACCACGTATAGACACCCGCTTAGGACGGGATTTCTACGGGAGCCCCGGGGCCCTCTGCGGGTGTCCGGGCCTCCACCGTGTCTCCACAGGACATTCCCCCGTCCCGGTTGACCTTTCGTTGGCCGGGGTACTCATGATGTCGGATGAACCCTCGCGGTTCGGTGTGTCAGGCGTATCGTCCGCCAGACCCTTTGGTGGGCAAGACCGGGGGTGCCACGTGGCCCCGTCCGTTCCTTGTTTCGGTGTGGGAGATTGTGATCCACTGCCCCCGGCGACTATCCTCGGCTGGAAAGGTCTTTGGGCTCCGACGCCGACCTGGACACTCCACGGGTTATGAACCCTCCACCCTTTTACTTGTTTGCGAACCGTCAAGAGATCGCTGGTGACAGTGCAAAACTCGAATCCCCTGTGTACTCGGTCTGGGGTAGTGGTCGACCTTCCAACTCTCCGGTCGTAGTGCCCCGACACAGTAGGAGGTTCGACTCAGGTCGGGAACCACCCCAGACAGCACCCGTGGGACCTCAGGGGACGAGTGTAGACGAGGACTAGACCCGTCCATCCCAGGGAGAGACCCCCGTCACACGAGGACCGTCCTTTACCCCAGTAGTGACGGAGAACCCGACCCGAGACTCCCCTCCATTACCCGTCGGGGTACCCGTGCACGGTGGGCCCCGGAGACGTGTGGACACAGACGTGGGCCCCGTACCGACCAGACTGACCTTCTACCACTCCAGCGACCCCCACTCCGGGTTGAGAGCCCTCGGATAAATTGTGACCACCGGACCTCCAGTAAACAACTCTTTCGGACCACCGACAGTGATTTGCCAAGAGAGGGAATCCTGAAAGAGGTGTCGTGTTAGGTCAGAGTCGGGGCTACGTGGGTAAGGGTCCCCGCAGGACACACCCCTCCGAAATGTTACAGTGGTCCCTTCGGACCTCGGGTTCTGACACGACGGGAGGACGGGGTCAGGTCCTACGGGAGTTCCGAACCGTCTGCACAGAAAGAGGAGGTCCGGCTCCCTCAGGACCACAGGCAGGTGCGGGGGTCCTTCCAGGAGAGGGGAGGTGGGGCGTTTGGTGGCGTTTCGTCCGTTCCGGAGTCGGTCTGGGTGTCCTGCGCCTCTGCCGAGAAGAAGGGACTTCGAGCCTCGTCGGGGGCTCCGGTGGCGAGGGTCCTGACCACCCGGTCGACGACCGTCGAGTCTCGCGACCCGGCCCACCTCGTAGGGTGTCTGTTCCAGTCCCGGTGCACGTACTCGCTCCCGGCGCCGGCACCCCGCCCCTCTTTGTGCATCACAGACATCTCCTTGCTCTCTCTTTTCCACTTAGGGGTGGCGAGAGACAGGAGTGGACCTCGGTCTGCACTAGTGTTCCGGTGTCCCTTCCCGACCCCGAGTCCCGGGCCCGCCTTCCGGACCCGACTCTTACCCCGAGCGGCCAGATGTCGTCACTCCGGGCCTTGTCCGGGCAGTGGAGGGACTCGACACGAAACGAGTGGAGGTAAGTCGAAGAGGTCTGTGTGCGAGACGTGTGGGAGTTGGGTCGTCCGTTGAACGGTCCGGGTCTCTGTGTCGATGGCAGAGGCACCTAGCACGAGGTCACCCTCTTTGACGTCCGAACATGTTTGTTTATATATGTCGGTTGTGTGTGTCTTTACGATATACACCCCCTTTTTTTGTTTTGAATCTTTCTCTAATCTCTCGGTAAAACGTGGTCCTTGACGTCAGATTTCAGGACCCACTCTCGGAACACGTAGCCGTTGGATACTCGTTCACTTTGACTCGAGGTGAGTTTCCTTTTTTTTTTTTTTTTTTTTCGGTTATTTTGTACCTTCTTTCGTTCACGTATTTTGTCATCGCCTCTGTGTTACCGTCTCGTCTTTCTACACTCGAGTCGGGAAGAATGTTTCTGAGGTTTTAATGTTAATTGACGACTCGTCTGTAGTTGTTGTTGTTGTCTTACGACCTTGGGTGGCTCTTTCTATGCGATGCAGGTTCTGTTTCTTCGGTGTCATGCTACCGTCCTCCCCACGTTAGAGCTATTTTAGTCTAGGGCATGGACACTCCTCCCGTTGAGTGTTTGACCTTTAATAATGTCTTCAACAGGTCGCCCTTACTTTCAAGACTCGGGCGACAGTCCGAGGGGTCAGACCTTACCCTCCTCCGTAGAGTTCTCTTGGACCGAAACTTCCGGTCGTCCCAACCTGACGTCCTTAAGGTGAGACCCTCCCACGTACCTTCCAGCATACGTGTACTCCTGGGTCAATTTGTTTGGTCACTGGAGTGTTCTCGGATCCGGTCTGGATGGATTGGACGACCATGACCTCCAAGAGGACACCTCCACCCCCCGTCGACACTGTCTACCGCCCCTGTTTCTGTAACTTCCGCCAACAAGACCCCTCATGAGTGACTGTACTCGGAAGGACCTTCCGCAGTAAAGGAGTGGTCCTGGACTGGGGTGGGTTGTTCGACACCCGAGGTACGACCCTACACATCCGGTTGTCCCACCCTTGCGTCGGGGTGGGTAGTCGTCCGTCCAACGAATCTGCGTAGGACTCTTGTGTCGGCAGAGAAACACTAGGACACCTGACATCGGGTCGTCCGAGGAGACAGGTACCCTAAAGGGTCCGTTCTTATGACGTCACCCGACGGTAAGGGAAGAGGTCGCCTAGAAGGGCGGTCCCCAAGTCCCTAACTTGGGTGTCGTGGACTTAACTATCCTCCTAAGAAATGGTGACTCGGTGGACCCTTCGAAGTGTGATGAAAATTTGACTAAATTTTTTTAGCTGTTGTTTCTTATGAGATGGGTCGTTCCAAGGGTAAGTCTAAACTACCTTTTTAGTTGTCCAAGTGACTGTCTGTTTTCGATTCTCTTAAGTCGTGGTGGTCTGGTCGAAACGTCGATTACTATTCCCTTGAAGAGCCCCACCTTTTCTTTTCCGATGTTGATCTTTGTTTAATGTTTACCCTTTTGAGTGACTACTTCCGTTTGTATGTCATTTCCATCCTTTACTGGATGTGTGTTTATACTGTAGTTGACACTCTTCTCCTCTTATGTTTACGTCCTATGACCTTTACGTAAACTTTAATTTTTTGGTCGTTGAATTTTGTTCGAACAAATATATATCCGACGATATAGTTTTGAAATTCCATTGACGTTTGGTTTTTAACTGTTATCTATTTGTATTTTCCTTTTTCCTTAGGTTTGTATTGTGGTATCAGTAGTTTAGTGCTCTCTTGTTTTACCCTACTTTTTTCTAGATGTTTTAGTTTAGGTTTTGTTAATTGTTTTACCGTTTTCCTCTCCTATGTACGACGGGTGTCCTCTGGGTGAAGTCTGGATCCCGTGGATGTCTGTTTCACTCCCCCACTTTCGACCTCATCGTTAGTAGTATATCCTGTTTTATCTGAAATAGTCCAGACAATGTTCTCTGTCAAAAAGGAATAACGTTTCAAACCTGAATTTAACTCTTTTCATCCCTTTTGGTTGTCCGGTAAGTCTATACTGGATTTAGTTTAGGGAACACTAATATGTCACCTTTACTGTTTACCTAAGTTCCCTAAACTTTACTGTCTCACGGACTTCTTGATACCTGTCTCTAAGTATTGTGACATATCCTTCACCATTGGTTTTGGTAGGGGTTCCCCTTTTTTTTTCTTCCGTTTTACCGACAGACTCCTTCGGAATGTTTATCGACACTCTTCTTCTCTTCGCCTTCGGTTTCCTCTTTTCCTTTCTATGTGGGTAAACTTACGTCTCAAGGTTTATCGTTCCTCTTTATTCTTTCGGGAGGAGTCACTCGTCACGCTTCTTTATCTCCTTTTGTTATCTTACCCCTTCTGATCTCTAGAGAAATTCTTTTATTCTCGATGGTTCCCTTGTAAAGTACGTTTCTGTCAGTGTTATTTCCTGTCTTTGCTATACCTGGATTGTCTTCGTCTTCTATAATTTTTCTCCACCATTCTTATGTGTCTTTTTGACATGTTTTTTCTAGAAGTACTGGGTCTATTGGTGTTACGACACTAGTGAGTGGATCTCGGTCTGTAGGGCCCCACACTTCAGTTCACCCGGAATCCTTCGTAGTGATGTTTGTTTCGATCCTCCACTACCTTAAGGTCGACTCGATAAAGTTTAGGACTTTCTACTACGACACTTTCACGACGTGAGTTATACGGTCGTTTAAACCTTTTGAGTCGTCACCGGTGTCCTGACCTTTTCCAGTCAAAAGTAAGGTTAGGGTTTCTTTCCGCTACGGATTCTTACAAGTTTGATGGTGTGTTAGCGTGAGTAGAGTGTACGATCGTTTCATTACGAAGGTTAAGAGGTTCGATCCGAAGTTGTCATGTACTTGACTCTTGAAAGTCCACAAGTTTGACCTAAATCTTTTCCGCCTCCTTGGTCTCTAGTTTAACGGTTGTAGGTAACCTAGTATCTTTTTCGTTCTCAAGGTCTTTTTGTAGATGAAGACGAAGTAACTGATACGATTTCGGAAACTGACACACCTAGTGTTGTTTGAGACCTTTTAAGAATTTCTCTACCCTTATGGTTTGGTGGAATGGACGGAGGACTCTTTAGACATACGTCCAGTTCTTCGTTCAATCTTGACCTGTACCTTGTTACCTGATCGAGGTTTAGTCCTTTCCTCATGCAGTTCCGACATATAACAGTGGGACGAATAAATTGAACATGTAGTACGCTTTACGGTCCAACCCACTTCGTGTTCGACCTTAGTTCTAACGGCCCTATTTATAGTTATTGGAGCCTGTGCGTTTACTGTGGTGGGAATACCGGCTTTCACTTCTCCTTGATTTCTCGGAGAACTGCTTTCACTTTCTTCTCTCACTTTTTCAACAGAATTTTGAGTTGTAAGTTTTCTGTTTCTAGTACTGTAGGCCAGGGTAGTCAAGTACCGTTTATCTACGCCTTTCTTAACCTTTGTCACTCTCTGAAATAAAAACCCCACGGTTTTAGTGGCGTATACCACTGACGTCGGTACTTTAATTTTCTGCGAACGAGGAATCTTCTTTTCGATACTGTTTGGATCTGTCGTATAATTTTTTCGTCTCTGTAATGAAACGGTTGTTTCCAGACAGATCAGTTCCGATACCAAAAAGATTATCAGTACATACCTACACTCTCAACCTGGTATTCCTGTCGACTCGTGGCTTCTTGACTGCGTAAACTTGACACTACAACCTCTTCTAAGAACTTTCAGGGAACCTGACGTTTCTCTAGTTTGGTCAGTTAGGATTTCGTTTCATCAGGACTTATAGAAACCTTCCTGACTACGACTTCCAGGTTACGAAACCGGTGGACTACACTTCTTGACTGACTGACCTTTTCTGGGACTACGACCCTTTCTGACTTCCGTCCTCCTCTTCCCCTGCTGTCTCCTACTCTACCAACCTACCGTAGTGGTTGAATCACCTGTACTCAAACTCGGTCCGGGGTCCTCAACCACTACCTGTCCCTTCCGACCGTACGACGTCAGGTACCCCAGTGTTTCTCAGTCTGTGTTGACTCGTTGACTTGATTTTTTTTTTTCTTAATTACGGTAAACGTCGTAGTACCTACGTGGATCTCTAAGTACGATTCACTTCAATCTCTTTCTCTTTATAGTATCCTATAGTGAACATCTATTTTACTATGTTTACTTGAATAAATGTCTTATCTTTGTCTGAGCGTCTGAATTCTCTTACTTAAATACCAATGGTCTCCCCTTCTCGACCCCCAACCGTATCCAACCCTCAAACTCTGACTGTACATGTGTGACGATATAAAATTTTACTATTACTCCCCAAGGGACCCCCGAGTCACCATTGCTTAGACGGACGGTTATATCCTCTGAGCCCAAGTTAGGGACCAGACTTCTGGGGTGTACGATGTCTCGTTGATTCGGACACGAAGTCTCGGGTGTCGATGACTCGGACGTGTGGGACCTCGGACACGAGGTGTTGTCTTCGACGACGTCACTCGTCGGGCGTGTGGCATTGTCTCTTGTCGGGGTGGAGGGGTTCTAATCTCGTTGTTTCTGGGTGTGTCTGTTTTGCATACCGTCTTTGGTCGCGTTATGACATTTCGTTAATAGGAGGCTCTCTTTCTAAAAAAAATTCATTATTTTTTTCAATTTTCTATTGGTTGTTCCTGGATGACATGTCGTGTCCCTTGAGACGAGTTATAAGAGATTATTGGATTTGCCCTTTTCTTAAACTTTCTCTTATGCATGTTCATACGTATACCGACTTAGTGAAACACCATGGGGACTTTGATTGTTGTGACAATAGTTGATGTGAGGTTATATTTTTGGAATTTCTATTATCATTTTTTTTAATCTCTAATTTTGTTCTTGAAAATGACACCGTCTCCCACACCCTTCCTGTGGGGATCTGGACGTCCTGTATCCTCAAACGAGCTCTCCGTTCCTCGTCGTACACGTCTTTGGGACCCCACCCTCAGGCCGTGCAGACTCCGACTTGCGTCCGGTCACCCCACCTCTGCGATTCCCTCCCGCCCGCCTGTTCCGGTCTCCTACCCGTACCCGCCGCGCGTCTGCACGGTGCCGATCAGTACGGCGGTCCTCCTTGTCGTGTCGACGCCGTCGTCCGTTGTGCGAGTGAGGACGTGAGCTGGTCACAAGTGACGTGACGGACAGGTGGGCCTGGGGCGTCCTGCTCGAGTCTGCCAGCGTCTCGAGTGTGAGGTCACGGCCCGCGAGCCACCTCGTCGACGTGACTCGAAGTGCAAAAGGACACCTTTTGCTCCGCTATGGACGGAGGGTCTCTTCCTACCTCGGTAGATTGCGTACACTTTCCAGATCACATTTTGCCGGGCCCTCGTCGCTTCTTTTGGGTCGATCGGTCGTGCCAGTCAAAGATTTCGGGTTGGACGTCACTGTCGAACCGCATTAGACCGGGTTGAGGTTCGTCTATACACCGGCACACCGGCACACAGGCAGGTCCTCCACCCCAGGGACCGACCTCGAGTCGAGGACCCGACGAGTGGAGCGCCTCTTTCCTGTGTCGTCCGGGTCCTTCCTCGGCCTCACCCATGCCTCGCCCCTTGTGAGCCCTGTCGCTGCATCCCGACAGGTGGAGGCACGTCAAGATTGTTGTCAAAGGGACTCCTGAAGGGACCACCAGGACAACGACTCTGAGGTACGAAGGTTTCGTCCCCGGGTCCAAGTTGGGGACCAGTCCCTTGAGCTCGGGCGTACGGTGTTGATGCTCGACCGTTCGACGTTGCTTCTAGTTTCTAGGGTGCGCGGTTTGACTCCCGGCGGGACGACCGAGTCTCCCATTACTTTGATTCTGGGCGCGACGGTTTATGTATCTGTAAATTTTTTGTTTTTGTCCGAGAGACCTCACGACCCTTGTCCCGACCCCACGGCGGTTCCCAGAAGGGGTGGGACTGCCAGGTGTGGGTGGGTACGCGGTAAAGGTGCGACTACGGTGAGCATGAGACCGGTCGACTCGCGGTGCCCGAGTCTCCACCGGGTTTGGTTCCTCCGTCCGAACACGGTCCTCTGTGTCTACTGCGGCGGAGGTACTGGGGGTTGACGACCTCCCCCGGAGTGCCCCTGAGGTTTTCCTTTCTCCTCCTCCGAGGGGCGGCCGTCTCGGAGCCAGGGGTCGCCGGCGTAGGAGCCAGAACGTCGAGACCCGCACAAAGCGGACACGCCGACAGTCGGACTGCAGTCGACCCTTTCTCGGTGCTCCCGTCCCTCGAGTACAGATCGACATTCAGACATGAACGAATTGAGTGTCCTAGTACTTGTGTCAAGGTCGATCGCGTCCGTGGACACCCGGGAAGAGGAAGTTACCCTACGTCGGGAGCGAGGGTGCCGAGACTTCCGCCTGAGGTCGAGACGACTTCGACGACCTCGGCTCCCAGTCGTTCGAGGGTCTGCCCACGCGGTGGGTGAGGTGTAGACTCTCGGGACTGAGACCCTTTAACCGGACTCAGTTCAGTCGCGGGACGAGGGAGGTGTGTCTCGGGACTCGGTGAGGGTACGCGACCCGTCCCGCTGACGACAAAAGAGTCACCCCGACCACTTCCGGGGGGTCAGGGAGGTTCCCGGAGTGATCGGTCTCGAGGCTTACCCGGGGCTTGTGGGCCTCTACGAGATTCCACCACTTGGGTTTTGAGCCCCCGGACCCGGGGGGTGGGGGGGGCCGTGTGTTCCACCTGTACCTGAAGGGGAGTCCCGTCCCACGGTGACGACGGGGTCTGGTCCGAGACTGGGTCCCCTCGGGGAGATCCGACAGGACTCAACGACTCCTCCGCCGTCTCCTCGACCCCCCGCCGTGACGGGTTCGGGTGTGAGTGAGACTCCAGTGAGTCCCACGGGACCAGACCCGGCGGGCCTCAAAACCGTCGACGGAGAGACCCTGGATCAAAGGAATAGACACTTTGCCCTGATGTAATTTTTTTTTTTTACAACGGACGGTGTAGTCATTTGTTTTTGACGACGTCGGGAGTCGGTAGTGTCGGAGGGGCCTGACACGTGGGCCCTCTGATCCTCCCTTCCGTTCCCGTGGCCGGGGTCCTCGACCCCACGCGTAGTCGCCCCACCGGAGTCTCCCGGGCCCGAGGACGTAGAAGGACGTGTCTCTTTTCTTCCGGACACTACAGACACGAGACGAATCAGTGCAGACTGCGAGACGCTGGGATACCCGATATCGGACGGTCCGAGGAGACAGGTATCCTAAGAGCTCTGTTCTTATGACCTCACCCAACGATCAAGGAGGAGGTCCCCTAAAAGGGTTGGGTCCCTAGTTGGGGTCCAGCGGGCGTAACGTCCGTCTAAGAAATGGCAGACTCGGTCGTCCCTTCGGGTTCTTATGACCTCACCCATCGGACAGGGAAGAGGTCCCCTAGAAGGACTGCGTCCTTAGTATGGTCCCAGAGGACGTAACGTCCGCCTAAGAAATGGTCGACTCGACGACCAAAAGAAATTAGTGGTCAATAGAAAAGTACAAGTCTGAGGGACCAGAAACAACGTGTTAGAGGATATATGCGACCGAAGGGGAGACTGGAGAAGTCTCGCCAGGGAGTCTCGACTCTACGACACCAGACCCGAATTCGGGACTCAAAACAGACGACTTGTTTTGTATTAAGAGTTGGGAATCCAATACGTGACAAAAAGGTCAGTTGTCCTGGGCACAGGTGGAGTGTCTCGTCTGCACCCCAGTCACCAGTGGGGTGACGGCACGTGTCGGGGCGGGGGGGCGGTCGGGACACTGACGGGTCAGGACTCCCAGTGGGTACCCCCGGGACCGTCCGCCGGGTGTCGGTGGTTCCGGTAGGGCCGACCGTGCCCCGGTGCGACACGTCTACCTGCCTGCCTACGCCCCACGAAATAGGGGGAAGTCGGGTCGGGGTTTGGGACTCGACACCCCAAAGGAGGACCGGCGGTGGAGAAATTGCGGCCTGTCCTACACGACTTAGGTGGGAGGACACCACCGCCCCCCTAGTGTCCGAGTCGGAGAAGGTCTCGCCCTCACCTCCCGCACGGACGGGTGTGGGTGGGGGACCCCGACCAGGGGGTGTCACGGGTCCTCCTCTTCTGTCGAGGTCCGTCCGAAGACTACGAGATTTCTGGTGTCCGGTCTCCGTCCGTCCCAGTCCCGTCCTCTCTCTTGTTCTCCTTTCCTGCTGGTACGCACCAGATGTGAACCGCCCGTCGGGTCTCTCTACCCGCGGGTGGGGTCGAGGTCCTCGGAGGACCGGTGACAGTAGATCTCTGTTCCTAGTCTGACGCTGGGCCCTCCGCTCCCGACCGGGACCTCTAGAACGTCTGCCAGTCGAAGTTTCTCGCAGGGTGGGGTGACGGCCCGTCGTGAGTCCACCCGACGTCGCCCGTCGCTGACCACGGTCCCACGTCTGTACCCCTACGAGCCCCGGACCCAGAGGTCTAGGGCGAGGCCGGGAGTGGTCGACACCGGAGTGTGGTCGGCGGGTGGGACCCAGAGCCATGGTCCTCGTGGAGGTTGTCTGTGAAGGCTCGTCTGCCTTGCTCGAGTGACGGTTCTTTGTCTCGTGAGCCCCTACTGGTCCCCTCAGTGGGCCCCACCACTCCCCCACGACGTCTCGTACCCCGAGAGGTCGACCACCAGGGACCTCAGAGACCAAGCCCCTGGTCTCTCCGTGACGTCCGACCTGCGATCCGGCCAGGCTACGGACGTCCTCCCCGACCTTGTCGTCGCGTCCCTCCCCCGTGAACCCTGTGTGACCATGTCTGGGGGAAGAGACCGGGGCCGTGACCCCCAAGGACCGACCGTCGGTCCGACCCACTCCCCCACCAGGTACGACCTCCCCCGCCCCCGTCGTCCCCGTGATCAGACGAGTAGGGTCGGAGGCACTCGGAACGGTTCCCACGAGCTCGGATCGGGAAGTGGGTGGCGACGACAGACCCCGGGGAGGGTGGGACAGGTGGACGGTGTTGACGTGGTAGGCGGGTCTCGGGTCCCGCCCGGCCCGTGTAGGTCCGTAGTGGGAGGCGGGGTCGCGGGGACGGCCCAGGGGCAGACTCTGGTGTCGTGGACGGCGCCCGACCCCTCGCGACTTCTCCGTTCCGGACACGCAGTGAACCGGTCCCCGCGCCTTTCCCGTTAGGACTAGCACGCCCTCCCTGGGAAGGTCTTCCTCCCCGACCGGGTCCGTGTGGGGTCTGGTCTCCGGTACCGGCGGATTTCGTAAGGCTTTGGTAGTGGTGGTAGGGGCGGAGTAGTGTTGGAGTTTCCTTTCGACTGAGACTTGAACCGGGGAGTGAACTAGAGAAGATGAGTTGATCACACTCCTTATGTTAAAAATAGGGGTAAAGGGTCTACCGTTTCGACTCCGAGTCCCTTCAACTCGTTGACCCAGTTCGTCGGTCGCTCAGTCTCGACTCCTGGGTGCGGACGAAGGGAAGGGGTCAGGGACTTTGTCCCCCTTCAGGACCCTTTCATCGTCCGAGTACCCCAGGACGACTAGAGGGGGCGTTTGGGAGAGGACGAACCCTTCTTGACAGGAGGTCCCGGGGCTCCTGTCCGGTTGTGGTCTATTCCAGTGTCGGGGACCGGGACCCGCCGCACTCCACCCTGCTCCGTAGTCCCGGATGTCTAGTGTCCAAAGGTTGTTCCTCTGCGGTTACAAGAGAAACTTCGGACGAGGGGGTCCCCTGGTTCCAGACACCGGCCAGTCTCAAAAGAGGGTCTCTCTCTCGTCTAAGTTGTTTGTTTCGTCTCTTTGGCATTTCCTCTTGTTTCGGACAAGGGTGGTCCGGCGAGAAATGCTGCGGAGCGTGGGACATACCTAGACTGCGGAAACGCCCCCGGTCGAAGCGGACGGACGACCCCTACCTCGGGAAATTCCCGGAGCTTCCGGACCGACCTAGACTGAATCGTCGACTTTGTAGTCTAAGGTAAGTCCTCGGTGGGTCGGTTCATGCTGACGGAGACGGACGGAGGCGACGCACCTCAAGAGTTCTAAAAACAGTCGTCGACGGTCCGGTAACTCCTTTACTTAAAAGTCGAGTCCGACCGGGGTGTGTGACAAGGACACTGGGCTTGTCGCACCCCGGTTACCGACCGAGGAGGCTAGACGTCCTCGTACCCCGTCGTCGACACCCGTCCCTCTCCGACCTTGGGTCCTGTCGGACCCCACCCGTAGTTCCGTGGGGACCGTATTGGACCGTAGACTAGGGTGGGAGGGGACTCGAAGGACCTCGGGGGTCCTGGCTGCGGAAGACGGAAGGTGGGTGACCCCCAGGGCCCTGGAGTGGTGGGGTTCCCTGCTTCTAGACTCCGCTCGATTCTCCGCTCTGGACTGGTACCTACTGGAAGAGGTTACGGGTGGTCAGATGTGGGGCAGAGTCGGGGACACGGGGACGGTCCGACCGAGTCCTGTGGGTTTAGGTTGGAGTCTCGTCCAACCTAGTGGGGTCTCCCCGACGTCCTTTCGCGGGGGGGGATTTCCCGGGGTGGTCCTGTCCGACCGGGGGAAGGGAACTGAGGTAAGTAGGACGTGGGACCTGTTCGGGGAGGACGGTCGGGGGACGGGGAAGCTACGGGTGTTCCTCGCGGACTGGCACAGTGGAGCGGGGACCGGAGGTGACACAGGAAGGACAAAGTGCACCACTGAAGTACCTTGCTACAGTGACTCTAGTCTCTCACACCATTGGGCCCCATTGGCCCCATCGGGACGACCCCCGACAAGGGTACGAACCTCCTTCCGGAGGAGAGGTAAAACACCTCCCTACCCTTCTCTACTCTCCGAGGGAGTGCGTGGTCCCTCGTGTGTCAACGGGTGTCCTCCCCGGTCCGGGTCGGGTGTCGACCCGGGTCGTGGAACCGGGGTGGTCTACGGACGTCGCCGTAGGCCGGGGCACCCCGGTTCGGGTGGGCTCACGGGGCAGGTGAGGGGAGGACGACGAGGAGTGCCCGGCGGACCACCCCGGTGAGTGGAACTGACGTGAGACCTGAGAGGACCTCGATGGGGGCCGAGACTCGGGACCCGGCACCTGTGGGGTTGACGTCACAAGACCCGACTCCGGACCCGAGTCGTAAAAGCCTTCTGTCTTAACCACCGGAACGGGTTTGTCTCCCCGAAGGGACCACCGAGTCTGCCAGTTCTTAGACGGACATTAACTGGGTTCAAGTTAGGGGTCTCCAGGCGAGAATCGAAGACCCTCCACTAGACACAGTATGGACTGTCCTCCCAGAATCAAATGTCACTACAGGTACACTGGATCCCCCGAAACCCAGTACGACCTGGTCGACTGAACTCTCATTGGTACACCGGTCAGTCAGTGCGGGTGTGTTACCCCGGGACTATTTTTGAGACCTGTGACTGCGACACACTCGAGGGGACCACCCGTCACACACACGGCAGTGAGTGTCTGCGACAATTAGGTGCCCCTCAGCTGCCCCACGAGGCGCAGACCTGGGCGCAGGTCCCGAGACGGGGTCCGTAGAGGCGGGACCAAATTAGGCGTAGGAAAGGGGCATTAATCTAGCATGTCCCCCTATATATGGAAGTCGTGTAGGTCCTCGCGGAGGTCACGACCTAGATTCGGCCAAGACCCCTTGGGAGTGGAGTGTCGACCACCGACACCGTCACAGCATGTGGGTGTGCAGGAACCTCTGGGGTAAGAGACTCCCACGGGGACGTACATCTGACACGGGGGTCTGAAGCTTTCAATCGGATTTGCGGTGTATGCTACACAGGTGTCTGGGGGTCGCTGACTAGATGTCGGTCCGGGGTCCTTGGTCAGATTCTACCAACGGGGGTAGACCGTTTTCCCAATGTACGAAACGAGTTCTAATTGACATTTTCCCCGCCCCCAAACCCCCCCCCCCCGATCCAAGACCGAGGTCTCATCTTTTTTCCTCAGGGTCTCCCGGAGGGTCAGTGGACGAAGGACTGACCGGGTCGGAGGGGACTTCTACGTCCGAAACGGGGCTCACCCAAGTGCGTCCCCTCACCCCGAGTGGACCGACCGAGGCGCGCGGAGTCCGCCCGTCCACGAAGGTCCACGACTGCTTCCGGCACCCCTACTCGCTCATCCCGTGCCACCACTGCGTTAAGGTGCACAGGCTGCACCCCAGCATCGTCAGGTCCCAGAATGTGGCGACCCACGGCTTCATCGGGGGGTGGTGCATCTCGAACAACGGGCTGCGGTCGCGCACCGTCCTGTACGCGAACCGCCAGTACAGGGGCTAGGCGCAGGTGACCAACGAGAGCGTCAGCTTCGCCATCCGGCTCCGCCGGCACTTGAGACACAGCGGCGGGTACTACTTCTAGACCGACGGGTCGTGCCGCCGGCGCCACATGGCGGTCCCGACGCCCGTGAGCCGGAACTACGAGGTGGCCAAGAGGCTGCCCAGCATCGTGACCTGGAACCTGTGGTACAGGGCCACCTACGACCACGGCGGCTTGTGCTTCTCGAAGTCGAACCGCGAGTGGTGGCGCCGCAACGACTGCGGCAGGGAGTCGCCCCGGTGGTACCAGGTGAACAAGCGGGGCCCCAGTATGAAGAGGTGGACGAAGTCGCTCTGGCTGCCGCTCCGGCCCTTCTGAGGCCGGTCGCTGCACACCGGGGGCTGGTGCATCTCCGTCAAGAGGTCGAGCCGCCTCGGCACCGGCTTCGCCCGCTAGTCGTACCCGCGGCGGAACCTGGTGAGGAGCACCTGCCACAACATGTGGGTGTGCAGGAACCTCTGGGGCAAGAGCCTCGGCGCCGGGGGCCACTGCATGTGGAACGTCGGCTACCGGCTCCGCGACTTAAGGAACGCCCCCGACCCGTCCAGGCGGAAGCCCTACTAGAGGAACCGGAACACCAGGTGGACCATCTAGAACAGCGTGTACTTCCAGACCGGGGGCTCCTACTCGTCGCACACCGGCCGGGCCGCGCCGGCCCGCGTCCCCGACCACTGGTGCGGCAGCAAGACGTCCTAGGCCCGGAACGTCGCGTCGCGGAGCAGGTGGTCGTCGGCGCACGCGAGTAGGCGGTACTCGTCCCGCAGCGGCCTGCGCCGGAGGAAGTCCGTCAGCCTCCCGTCGTCCCGGTCGGCGTGCGGCGCCTCCTCGAGCCCGTCCACCCGGAACGCGACGAGGTCCAGCACGGCCTGGGTGACGTCGTGCCGGAGCTTCTGGTGCGCGAGCAGGAGGCGGAGGTCGAGCAGCGACCTCTGCTCCAGGTCGTCCCACAGGAACCTCTCCGACAACTTCAGTAGCGAGACCGCGTGCCGGAGCTTCACGTGGTCCGTGTACGCGGTCCTCTTGAGCATCTCGGCCGCCGTGACCACCCGCAGGCTCTCGTCGTAGTACGGGTCCGTCAACCTACCCTTGTCCAAGAAGAGGTCCTTGAGCCGCCGGCGCAGGGCGTGCAGCACCTTGACGTCGTACAGCGGGCGGAGGTCGTCGCTGAGCCGCAAGAGGAGCAACTACTGCTACGCGCTGCTCATCCGTTTCAGGTCGTCGTCGAGGTCGTGGAGCCCCACGTCCAACAGGACCTTCAACTGGCACAGCAGCACCGAGAGGGCGTCCGGCACCGACTTGTACCGGAGCTTCATCGCCGACCTCCGCCGGTCGTGCCGCGCCACCGTCCCCTTCCGCGCCAGCGGCCGGGTCTCGCAGTGCAGCCACTTGTACGCCACGAACGCGTCGCACAACTCCACGCGGTCGTGCGTCAGCCCCACACTCCGGAACACCTTGTCGCACTACAAGTACCTCGGGCACGACGAGGCGCTGAACGCCCAGAGCACCTGCGACTGGCTGTACGACTCGGCTGGACGACCCACCGCCCCTCCCTACCCCGGTGTCCACTCTCCCCGGTCCGGGGTCCGGGCGCGTCGCAAGGGGTTTGGACCGGCCGGTCGGGGCGGGGTGGGGACGAGTTGAGACGGTGTGGGTCTGGTTCGGGGCGGGGAGTTAGACTACCAGTTTCCTACTGAGGCCGCCATTTCGGACTCCCAGTAGAGACCTATCCTCGGACGGGTCCACTGGAGCTGGATGTCAGTAGAGGGTACCAACGTTCTTGTACGGTGCCACAGGGGTCGGGCCAATTCTCCTGTCGTCCACCCGAGCGCAGGGACCACCGAGTCACCATTTCTTAGGGGGACGGTTACGTTCCCTGTACCCAACCTAGGGAGTAGACCCTTCTAGAGTGTACGACCCCTCGTTGATTCGGGCACGTGGTGTCGATGACTCGGACACGAGGTCTCGGACCCTCGGCGGTGATGACTCCCACTGCCCGGGGTCTCGGACACGAGACGTGGCTCCCCGGGGGCGTTGCTCTTCGGGCACGTGACGCTGGTCTCTCCTCGAGGGCGGACGACGTTGACCTCTTTTCGGACGCGTCGTTACTTCTGGTTCGTGTGGGTTTTTATTTACTTAGAATTATTTTTTCTCCTGTCGTCCCGTCCCGATTCGCCGTACGCGAGACCTATGTAAGGAGCCGAGTCCCTACGACGACGTACGGGGTAAGACGTCGGTCCCTTCGGTTCCGAGCCTCTCCGCGGGCCGACGGACTGAGGGTACACCCGGTAGGTCAAGGTCGGGTCGTCGGTGGGGCAACCGGTTCCTCTGAATCTAAGCACGTCCCCCGGAAAACGTTTTGTAGGGGTTCCTCGGTGTCTCGGGTCCGTCTCGGCGTACGGGGCCGAGACGAGGGTCGCCCCGAGACAGGACTCGGCCCGAGGTGCGTCGGCACCGGTGTAAGGAGTAGTGGGAACGGGAACCTTTCGAGCGGCACTCGGTGACAGTCGGATTCGCGAGTCACATCTGCACGAGACGTTTAGGTCCCGAGAGATCTCCGGAGACCTGGGTCGACGTTACTCCGGTCGACCGGACACCGAGTGAGGGACCTGTGGACGAGGTAAGACTTAGGGTCACCCTTCGGCTCTTTTTCGGGACCCACTGTCACCCTGTGATTGCGTTGAACCTAGACGGAGTTGGTGTCGTCGGTCTTGTGGACGTCGGTCACCTCAGAGGGACCAGGACTGTCCACTGAGACCCGAGGACCCGACGTCACTCGCGGGGTGCACGGGGTCAGACGGGTAGAGACGACCCGGTCCCTGCACCCCGAGACTCACGACCAGGGGCCTCGTCTGTACTCGAACTTACGTTCCTAAGGTTTCGTGAAATTAATTCAGACCAGTTACTGTGGGGTTTGGGGTGATACCACGACACCTTTACTCCGAGTCGGTTGTGGTCCGTTTTGGGATCCGGAGTTTCACCGGTTTTCGTTTGACGTACGTCGCAGGACTGGGGTCTTCAGACACGAAGGTCGACCATTGTTCCGGTCTTTTTTTGGGAAAAGTAAAAATGAAAGTTTTCACACATTGAGGGGGGCTGGGGAGGAGTGAGGTCCAGTGAAAACATGACTTCGTTACTGGACAACTGAAATAAAACCCCCCGAGGTTTTAGTGACGTCTACCACTGACGTCGGTTCTTTAACTTTCTGCGACGTGGGACCTTCTTTTCGTTATTGTTTGGATGTCGCATAGTTTTTCGTCTCTATAGTGAAACGGTTGTTTCCAGGCATAACAGTTTCGATACCAAAAAGATCATCAGTACATACGTACACTCTCAACCTGGTATTTCTTCCGACTCGTAGTTTCTTGACTACGAAAACTTGACCACGCCACAACCGTTTCTGAGAACTCTCAGGGAACCTGACGTTCCTCTAGTTAGTTTAGTTAGGATTTCCTTTAGTTAGGACTTACAAGTGACCTTCCTGACTGCGACTTCGAGGTTATGAAACCGGTGGACTTAACTTTTCGACTGAGAAACCGTTTCTGGGACTACAACCCTTTCTAACTCCCGTCCTCCTGTTCCCCCGTTGTCTTCTACTCTACCAACCTATCGTAGTGACTGAGCTACCTGTACTCAGACTCGTTTGAGGTCCTCGACCACTTCGTGTCCCTTCGGACCGCACGACATCAAGTGCCCCAACGTCTCAGCCTGTGTTGACTCGTTGACTTGTTGCTGGACTACTTCCTTCCGACACGAGGTCGAAGCCAACAGTCAGTTCTAGGTTCATGTACCGATAGAGGGAACGAGGGAGGAGAGGACCGTTTCTTGGTTCCTTCGGTGTCACTGCACTAGTCTCAACGGGCCCGTTCCGGGGTCGAGGGACCGACCCGCCCCTTCTGTCGCCCCGACCCGGACCGGAGCGACGAGACCGGGGGCTCGAGGTCCGTCTGGTACCCGGTCACCGGGCGGTCCTTGTGACGACGCGTTTGGTCGGTGACACCGGGTGTCCCGAGTCCACTTCTCGAGTCCGAGTCCCCACACACGGACAGGCACACATCAGACGTCCTCACCCTTTTACGTCCTGGGGTGTGGGTCTGATATGTGTCACCAGGGGTTCGATGGCGGGTGGGTCCCGTGGTGAGAGAGACGTCGAGTCAGAGGAGAAAACATTCTGTTTCGGGGACGGGACAAGTCCGGAGAACTCTCGGGGAGTGAACAACCGTTAATAAATGTCTCGAACTGGAGACTCGGACCGGGACCCTGGTCCGTAGTGTCTGCTGTCCGACACGACTGGACCGGAGTGTTCGAGTCGTCGTCGTTGGGGGTTGGTCCAGACTTGACGAGTGGGAGCTAAGGTCTGGTGTGTCGTGCCAGGGGTGTGGAACACACTGACGAATTAGGAGTAAGGACGATGACGGGGAGTTAGCAGTCTGTGGAAGGGTTTGTACCGGTAGGTGACCCCGGAGGGTCTACCGAGTCGTCACTTCTTAGGTGGACGGTTACGTCCTCTGCGTCTTCTGGACTCAAGTTAGGGACCCACCCCTTCTAGGGGACCTCCTCCTTTGTCGTTGAGTGAGGTCACGAGAACGGACCTCTTAGGGCACCTACCTCCTCGGACCTCCCGATGTCAGACACCCCAACGTGTCGCAGCCTGTGCCGCCTCGTGTGTGTCCGCACGTCGACCCACTACGGTGGGTGGTGCGGGGGCACACGCCCCGGAAATCTCCCTACACCGGAGGCTAAGTCCCGGGACTACCATTCCGAACTGGAGTCAAGGACAACAGGGTATCGGGGTGGACGAGACCCAGGGACTTGTGGAGACGGGTCACGGGGTGGGTCGGTCCTTCGGTCCGACGAAGACTTGGGGTGGCCTCACACCAGACCTTGCGACACACATCGAGGAGGACCTGAGTGAAATGTCTGTCGCGACCTCACCTTACGGTCGGCACACTGGTCCTACAGTGGTCATGGACGAGGACGCCCCCCACGCCCGCCCCCCGAGCCTCCGACGACACGTGTCCCGGACCGGGGTCCCGGTCGGTCTCTCACCTGTCAGGACGAGAGGGGTGCGTCACTGTGTACCTGTATGTGTGTGAGATTCGGTGACCCGCTTCCGGGAGAGTCCGAAAGACCGGAGCACGCCGGGCGGAGGGAGGTAGGGACCGGGTCCAGGTGCGACCCCGTCGGTCAGGCCCCCGGCACCCCAACCCGACCCGGGCGGAGGCGGTACCCCACGACACGTAACCTGGTGGGACCTCCCTAGGTCCACCTCTGTGGGAACCGCCCCCCACAATCCCCGTCCTGTCTCGTCCTGAGGTTCTATGCTTTCACGGGGTTTCGTACCGTCTGGGGCTGTCTCATCGGTACACGTGGACCTCTTGCCCCAGTCCACTGGAGAGGTTCCCGTCGCGACTCACCCACCGGCCCCGGGTCTCGACTGAAGACAGGGAGAGCCGTCTCCTACGGACGGGCGACTACGGTTGGGGGAGGGTCCGGTTCTAGGACTCTGCGGGTCTATGGGGGTCGCCCAAGGGTGGGGGTCTGCCGCGGGCCGGACCGAGGTGCTTCTTCTCGGCCCTCGTCCCCGCAGACGGTCCGGCCAGCGAAGGGGCAGACGGGGTGCAGGAGAGTCCTCTACGACCCTGGACTCGGTCGGAAAATCGTTGTCGGGACTTCGGGGTCCTAAGATCCTTCGCTCTCTGGGTGACCGGGGTCAAATGTCTGTCCTTATGACTCCGGGTCCCCTGGAAGTTCTACTCTTTCACCAGGTCCCTCTCCTGGTGTCACAGGTGGGTTCGGGTGTCCATGGGTCCTGACGGGAAGTCGAGACCCGGTCGTCACACTCTCCAGTCCGGACCCTCGACCCCCGGGGGTCCCGACACATGGGGTGGGACCCGAGGGACGGAGTGTCGATGTTCTAGGGGTCTTCGGCTTAACAGGGGAGGTGACACTGTACAGACCCTTTCAAGAGTCACAAGGGGGTTTGGACGCTTTGTCGTGGTTGTACGAGGGAGCACGAGTTTAGGGTGGGGGGTGAGGGGGGTGTGTGGTCAAGTGTGTTCGGGACACCGGGGTGGAGGATGTGCTCAGGGACAGACTGGGAGGGGTGGTGGGGGCTGAGTGTCTTGGGGGTGTGGTCGGAGACGAAGACGAACCCAGACTTAGGTGGGTCTTTGGTCTCAATAGGAAATTTTTCGTAGTGGAACTAGTGTGGTGTGGGTCGAGATTTGAGAGGTCCCTGCAGAGTCGTCAGAATCATTTTAGGGTCCAGGGGTGGTACCGGAGACCCAGGAATGTAGGACGATAAAGGGTTTCTCGACGGGGAGGTCGGCACGACCTGCACAGGGACCGGAGTCCTGGAAACGTGCTCGACGAGAAGACGGACCTTACGAAGACGGCAAGTGGAGTGACAGGGACTTACCGAGTGAGAGAGGAGGACTGACACCGGTGGAACGACTCCAGTAGAGGAGGGGTGCGGAGGGAGTGAATGTCGTGAACAGTGTTTAATGTTAGTGGCCGAATAGACGGAAGACATAGAGGTCGGGGACTTCCGTTCCTGGCACACACCACTATTGACTACCCTGGACCGTGTCTCACCTCCGAGTCGGCCTGACCTACTGGTCCTGCTCGACGTGTACCGCGTGCTCGGAGAGGGACGATTGTAGACGACGTCACGAGTGTGTCGGCGCGAGGTCCGGGTCTCTTCTACGTCCGCTCCGTCGACACCTACGACGGTCCGGCTGACACTGTCACCTGGGCTCCCCCTCTGGGAACTCGGTCGTTTCGTGGGGAGGACGAATGGGGCTGTGGGCGGACAAGAGTCCTTGGTGAGAGAAGGGCGAGGTCCGACAAATCTGTGCCCTAGGTCCCGACCGGTTTCACCGTGTAGGGACCCCAGGGTCGTGGACGGGTCGGTACCACTGCCCGGGGTGTGGGTCCTCCTCGGACCTCTGCTATCAGACGCCACCACTGAGTCGACGCCCCACTGCACCGTAGGTAGGGGTCCCGGCGACTCTCCGACTTGTGTCCGGCCCTCGCGTCGCGGTGGGGTCTGCCCTCGACACGTGTCCTCCTCGCGCCCCCGAGCCACTAGCGACTGGACTCCGGGAGGAGGGGAAGGAAGGACAGAGCCCTGCGGCCCTCAGGGTCGCTCACGTCCTGAGTGACCCTGACCCCCTGTCCTACGACCGGAACGGTCCCCGAGAGTCGTCCCCCTCAGGACGGTGGGGAGGGTGGTGGTCCCCTCCAGCGGGGTAAGTGGTTCTTACCCAAAGTGCTCTACTAAAGGTCACTGTGTGCGTCGGGACACGGCCCCGACCTCCTGAGCCTCGTCCACACTCTGCCCTCCAAGGGTCGCCGCCCTCCCCACTCACGGCTTTCGCACCCGGTTCAGGTCGCTCCACCCACGGACGACTCGTTGTGGTGCCGACAACGACGTCGGACCTGGTGTGCAGACTGGACTCCCTACGGGTCACACGGAGACCAGTGACGGTGCACCCACTCCCGTGCCTCCTTCCTCGTAACAGACCCCGGGTACTCCCATACCGACGGGAACGCCTCCTGGTACTCCCCGACCGCACCTAACACGACCCTCTCCCTCTCCTTTTCCCCCCCCTTCTGTTTGATGGTTGGGAGACTCGGGACGTCGCGCGGTGCGAGTCTCGAAGTCGAAGTCGTAATCGACTGTCCACACTTTTGAAAGGCTGCCCTGACAGAAGTGGAAGTTGACCCTGGTACATAACGGAGAGGTACTCATGGACATTCTGCAGGCAGGACAGAGTTTTGATTTCTAAAATCCTTCCCCGCCCCCCTTGTTGTCACACAAACGGTTCAGTCAGACAGGACCGAGAACCTTCGGACAGAGGCACCGGGGGATGGAAGCCTCCGGGGTCATTCAGTCTGGGAGAGCTCGACATCCGTAGAGTCCTAATAAGACTACTGGATTCGCAGTGGGACCCGAAACTACCTATGTTCCGTGTAGTTAATGGACGTGCTGTGACGGTCCGAGGGCTGCTCGCTAAATAGTAGGGCGATTCTCCATAGCTAGGTCGAGGATGTTGTCGAGACGAGGACACTGGTGTCCGAAAGGGACGTCCCTTCGCCAATTTTACGTGGTGTGTCTTCCCTGCCCTGGCTACCACCCCCTGGTCGTGCCCCGCGAGTGGACGAGGGCGGTTTGTGACTGTCTTGTGGACGTTCGCCTTGCGGAGTGCGTCTTGTGGATGACTTACGGCGACGTTCCGGTGTCTGAGGAGATTCCCTCTCTTTTGGAGACACGTCGGTGCGTCCTGGGTTCCTTTTTCTTTCCTTCCCTTGTCCCGGACACGGGGTCCCTCCCTCGACACTTCCTCCTTTCCAGGGAGTTCGACCCCTCAGGAGAGTGACCGCCCCTCTGGTCTGATCTCCCGAAGCCGCGACTCCTCCTGCTCTCGCACCGTAGACCGAACGTCTTCCGTGACGTCTCTCATTGGACGGGCCCTCCACCCGTGGTGACGGGTCTCGAGGGAGCGGACTCAGTGAGTAGACGACCACGTCCCCCACGACCCACGACCGAGTCCAAAGTCTCCAGTCTTCTCCTGTCCCCGGCCGACGCACCTCTCCGACCTCACACGTTGACTCCCACACGAGTCCTCGTCGCTTCCGGGCGGTCTCTCCATCCGTGGCAAAGATCCCCCCACGGGGTCCTCTCCCGGTCTGGTAGTATTCCCGCAGGAAGGGACACTAACGAGGATCCGTTACCCTGTGGCGGACGTCCTCGAGACCCCCACCCTCGCTCAACGACGGTATTATGGGCGTTCGTCCACGGTTCGCGACACGGGCGACAGGACCCTCATGTGTCTACCGTCGACGGGGGTCCTCTGGGTGCATCACCACCACCCAGCACGGGTTGAGAACACTGGGGTACCTGACATCGGGCGGTCCGAGGAGGCGGGTACCCTAAGAGGTCCGTTCTTGTGACCTCACCCCACGGTAACGGCAGAGGTCCCCTAGAAGGTCTGGACCCACAGGACGTGACGTCCGTCTAAGAAATGGTTGACCCGATGGTTCCTTAAGGGTTCCTCTGGGTGTTCGTCCGAGGTTCGGGACGAGGGTGGCAGCGTCCTCGCCGTACCTGTCTTCGACGGCGATGCTCTGTGGTTCGTACGGGTGCGGTAGGGCTGCCACGTGTTCCCGGAGACGCGGACGTGTGGGGTGCGGTTCCCCCCTTGCCGGTCGTGGCCACTTCTCCGTCGTGCGTAAGCTACTTTCTTCCGAGAGCTGACCTTTTCTACCGTGTCGTCTTCCTGAGCTCGAGTGGAGGAGAGTGTTTTTGGAGTTTTAGTGTTACTGGACGACTTGCTGGTAGTCGTCTTTTTCTGTCCTTGGATGGGGGTGGGGGGTTTTTTTTGTAAAAGGTAAGTTTCTATTCCTTCGGTGGTTCTCTTCCATCCTCCTCACGAAAGTACTGTGGTAGTCTAGGACGTCGGAGGTCCACTCGCTGGGTGTCCAACCTTTCATTAATGTAGTGTCTCCAAGAGGGTGGTCTCCCAGGACTCGTGGACCAGTCGAGGGGTCGGACTCCCAGACCGCAGCCCTGTTTCTCGGGAGTCTCGTAAACCGAAACTTCCGGCTACCCCGACCTCACGTCCTCGAGGTGTCTTACCCTCTTTGTCTGAGGTGAGACCCTCCCGTGTGTCCCATGTGGCTCTGGGTCGGGTTTCGAGGGGTCCTCGGCCCCGACCTGGTCGGACACTCAGGACCTCCCGGAGGACCCTTCCGTTCCCAGTCGACGTCGACTGACAGGCTGTCCTGTGACACCGTCCCGGGGCCCTCTTGTGACTAGGTGCAATCGAGAGGGTCTCCGACGGCAAAACTGTAGTTCTGGACCGGAATGGGTCATTGGCTGTCCGTGGTTGCGACCTAGCGGTGTCCGGTTTGTTTGTCGTCGTGTCCTTGTGTCGGGGTGTACAGCTGTCCGTCCGGCGGATTTCGCCATGACTCGAGTGTCAGTGGAGATGTGTGTGGTGACCCGGGTCGAGACGGGTGATGTCCCTGTCCTGGGTCGAGGCGGGTGATGCCCCTGTCCTGGGTCGAGGCGGGTGATGCCCCTGTCCTGGGTCGCGGCGGGTGATACCCCTGTCCTGGGTCGAGGTGTATCGTCACCCGTCTGTGGTCAGGAGTGGTGGTCCTTCGGACTTGTTCGGGGTCCTGGTCGACATTTACCTTTCATTGGAAATTTTTAACATATTTTTATTGTTATTCATTTTTTAGAAATTTCTAATTTTCGTTTTTCTTTCCTGGTGTTTTACATAGAGACATTATCTTACGACATGGTTTTTTTAATATTAATTTTTTAAAAAATTGAATTTTTTTATGTGATCTTAATTATCGTCTTATTGACTCCGTCTTCTTGTTTATTGACTCCACTTTCACAACTTTTAGTGACGTCACATTGTCTTACTTCTTTTTTCTTACTTTTCTTTACTCCAGTCACAGCCTCTGGAGACCCCGTAATTTGTGTGGTTGTTACCGTAACACCCCCAGGGTTTTCCTTTGCTTCTCTGGACTCTTTTATAGACTTCTGTATTATCGACTTTTGAAGGGGTTGTGTTCTTTCCTTTGTGAGTTCAGGTTCTTCGTGTCTCAGGGTATGTTTTATTTGGGTTTCTCCTTTTCTTACTCTGTATATAATTAGTTTGACTTTTTTTAATTTCTGGTCCTTTTTAATGACTTTCGGGTTCTCTTTTCGTTGTTTATTGCATATTCCCTTAGGGGTATTCCATTGTCGACCAAAAAGTCTTCCTTGAGACGTTCGGTCTTCCCCCATCGTGTTATATAAATTTCACTACTTTCCTTTTTTTTTTTTTGGATGTTGGGTTTTATGAGACAGGTCGTTCCAAGTAGTAAGTCTAAACTACCTCTTTAGTTTTCGAAATGTCTGTTCGTTTTGGATCCTCTTAAGTCGTGACGGTTTGGTCGGAATATAGGATTTCCTTGAAGAGATGCATCTTTTCCGGGTTGATGTTATCTTAGTTCTTACAATGTCTACCCTTTTGAGTAGTCATTTCCGTTTGTGCTTCATTTCCGTTTAATTCATGTAATTTGTAGATGTGTAATTTATATTATAGTTTCGGTCGTTGACACTCATCTACTCTTGTGTTTACGTCCTATGATCTTTACGTAACCTTTCTTTCTCCGGTCGTTGAATTTTGTTTGACGGTGTATTTATGGTTTGGACGTTATCGTTTTGGAGGGTCCTTGGTGTTCGGTTTTTGGATGTCGTTTGTGTGTTCGTTATTTCTTTTTCGTTAGGTTTATGTTGTGATTTCTGTCTGGGGTTTAGCTTTCTAACGTTTTCTTCTCTCCTTTATTCTGGATGTTTAATTTTGTTAATTTTACCGTTATTCTTGTATGCATAGTTACTAATCGAATGTACATTTATCTAATTTACGAGGTTGGTTTTCTGTAGCCGACCGACCTACCTATATTTGTGTTCTGGGCAGATACACGACAGACGTTCCCTGTGTGAAGGCTGGATCCCTGTCTATGTTTCACTCCCCTACCCTTTTCCGTGAGGTGCGCTTGCCTTTAGTTTTCTTTCGACCTCGTCGTTATGAGCAAAGTCTGTTTTGTCTGATGTTCCCTGTTCCTTCCGGTGATGTGTCACTACTTCCCCAGTCAAGTTCTTCCTCTACGTTGTTGACATTTGTAGATACGTGGGTTGTCTCCTCGCGGAGCTGTGTGTCCCGTCTGTGATTGTCGCATTTCTTCTCGAACTGTCCTTGTGTCTTGTCCCTCCCTGAAGAGACTGTCTGCGGATCTGTCTCGCGGTTATTCCTTCGTCTCCGGAATTTGCTGTGTAATCTGGTCTACCCGACTTGACCGTAAATACCTTGGGACGCAGGTTTGTCGTCGTCTTGTGGAAGAGGAGAGTTGACGTGTGGTATGTAAGAGGTCGCGTCAGTGTAGAGTCCAGCGTTCAGTTCGGAACCATTCGAACTTCTTTTGACTTTAGTGTAGTAGTACGAGGTTCGTGTTACGACACTCTAATCCTTGGTTAATGTCTCCGTTTTTTGATACTTTTTGTTTTTTTGGGCCTCCGAATTGCTATACAATGATTTGGTAGTCACCTAGTGTCTTCAGTTTCTCCTTTAGTTTTCTACGGAACTCTGTTTACTTTTGTATTTATACTAGTAGGTTTTGGATACCCTGCGTCGTTTTCGTCAAGGTACTCCCTTCAAATGTCAGAATGGCTCCTTTGTTCTGTTTAGAGTTTATTGGATCGGAATATGGGTTTCGTTGATGTCTTTCTTGGTTTTTTTAGGTTTATAGGTTTCTGGGTTTCAATCTTTTTTTCTTTAGTATTTCTAGTCTCGTCTTTATGTGAACTAGCATCGGGTTTCCGGGTCTTTACTATTTCTTGTCTTTATTTACTTTATCTATTCTTTTATCTTTTTTTTTTGGTTATTTTGATTTTGAACCAAGAAACTTTTATATTTGTTAACTATTTATTTAACTATTTAAAATCAGTTTGAGTAGTTCTTTTGTTCTCTCTCCCGAGTTTAGTTATCTTTGTCTTTACTTTTTCCTCTTGAATTTTACTTGTGGTGTCTTTATCTTTTCTAGTACCCTGTGATGATGTGGATATACGGTCATTTTACCTGTTGGATCTTCTCTACCTATTTAAGAATCTTTCTATGTGTGAAGGTTCTGACTTGGTCCTTCTTTATTTTTCATACTTATCCGGTTAATGTTCATGACTATAACTTTGGTACTAAATTTTTGAAGGTTGTTTGTCTTCATGTCCTGGTCCACCAAAGTGTCCGCTAAGATAGTTCATAAACCTCTTCTCAATTGTGGATGGGAAGACTTTGAACAAGTTTTGTGACGTCTCCTTCCTTGTCTAGGGTTCGAGGAAGATGTTTCGGTGGTAGTGGGACTATGGTTTCGTCTGTTTCTGTAGACAGGGGGCGGGGTGGTGGCTTTCTTTTAATGTCCGGTCATAGTGACTATTCCCCAAAGGGACGACCGAGTCTACCCCGTAGTGGACGTCACGTCCTCTGGGTCCAAGTCGGGAACCCAACCCTTCTAGGGGACCTCTTCCCTTACCGATGGGTGAGGTCATAAGCACGGAACTCTTAGGGTACCTGTCACTTGTGTCTGTGTTTCCATGAGTTGTTTTATGATCGTTTGACTTAGGTTGTTATGTAATTTTCCGAGTATGTGGTGGTAGTTCACCCTGAATAGGGTCCCTATGTTCCTAAGAAGTTATAATGTGCGGTGTAATTGTTTACGGTGGTGTGAGGACTCACAATATATGGTGTAATTGTCTGGCTTCTTATTTTCGGTGTACTAGCAGAGTTATCTCCGTCTCTTTCCGAAACTGTTTTAAGTTGTGGGTGAATACCATTTCTGAGACGTCTTTCACCAGTGTTTCTTTTATATGGAACTGTATTATATCCGGTATATACTGTTTGGGTGTAGATTGTAGTAAGAGCTACCACTTTTTGACTTTTGTAAGGGAGATTCTAGTCCTTGTTCGGTTCCTACAGGTGGGAGTGGTGAAAATAAGTTACACCAAAACCTTCAGGATCGGTGTAGTTAGTCTCTTTGTTTTTCTTTCTTTTCCTTAGGTTTCACCTTTTCTTCATTTTGACACTAAGAAACGTCTACTGTACTATGATGGTATGTGTCTTCTAGGAATTCTACGATGGTCTTTTGGTGATTTCGCACAGTCACTGAGACTATTTCGACGTCCTATGTCTTAATTGTGTTTCTTTAGACAACGTAAAGATATACGATCGTTGTTTTCTAGTTTGTCTCTTTTATTTCTCTGTTAGGGTAACTGGTGACATAGTCTTTCTTCTTTTATGGTTCCTTATTTGGATGTGTTCCTCGGTTCTCGGGGCGTCTGACTTTTGATATTCTGTGACTACTTTCTTTAGTGTCTCCTGTGTCTCTATCCTTCTGAGCTGTCAATTTTGCTGATATGATGACTTCCGTTAGATGTCTGGGCTATGTTAGGGATCGTTTAATGGTTCTCATAAAAAGTGTCTTGATCTTGCCTTTCAAGAATTCAAACATACCTTTGTGTTTCCTGGGATTGTCGCTTTCGTAAGGATTCTTTCTTTTTGTCTCACTTCCTTACTCTGAGGGACTGGAGTCTGATGGGATACTTCGATACCAGTAGGTTTGTCATGCCATGACCGTGTTTTTGACTGATCTAGTTACTTTGTCCTATCTTTTGAGTCTTTATTTGGGACATGGACACGAGTTAATTAGATACTGGTTCCTCCGTCCTTATTGTCACCTCTTTTCTACCCGAGAAGTTATTCACTACGACCCTTTTGACCTGTCGATGTACATTTTCTTACTTTAGTCTTGTAATAAATTACGGTATGTGTTTTTATTTGAGTTTTACCTGGCTTCTGGATTTGCACTCCGGTCTGTGATATTTTGAGAATCTTCTATTGTCTCCGTCTTGTGAGAAACTGTATTTAGTGTCGTTTTAGAAAACCCCAGGTGGAGGATTACTTTTATTCCTGTTTTTATTTGTTCGCCCTAGATTAATTTGAATTTTCGAAGACGTGTCGTTTCCTTTGGTATTTGTTTTACTTTTCTGTTGGGTGTCTTACCCTCTTTTATGAACGTTTGTTACACTGGTTGTTCCTTAATCAGAGGTTTTATATGTTTGTCGAGGACGACGAGACGTAGGTTTTTTGTTTGTTGAGTTAGTTTTTTACTCGTCTCCGAGATTTGTCTGTAAAGAGGTTTTTTCTGTATGTCTACCGGTTGTTCGTGTACCTTTCTACGAGTTGTATCGAATAATAATAATCTGTTTACGTTTAGTTTTGATATTACTCTGTAGTGGAGTGTGTTATTTTTTCTTACTTATATACACATACAGATCAACTTAGTAGGACGACATGGGGAATTTGACTGTTGTTATATTTCGTTGATATGAGGTTTTTTTTATTTTTTATATGTTTTTATTTACAAAATTTTAACGGGGGAGGAGGTTTTTTTTTCCGTGGTTTATTGTTCCCCAGGTCGAGTAGGGAAGGGACGAGGAACCTTTCAATGGGTTTATTTGTTCCTTTGTTCGGTTCCCCGTTTTGTAAGTCTTCTTTTGAACGGTTCGAGAGGTTTCTAAGGTCACGGTGAGAGTCTCTTTTTCCGTGGCCTCTGGTCTCGACGTAAAACTTCCGGTGAGAAACCCTCCGGGTCGAGACAGGACCTAGTGAGTGGGGAGGGGCGAAGGTAGGGGTCGGTCCTCAGTCGTTAAAAGACTTACTCCCACAGTTGACGTAGGAAGGTCCGGTCTCCCTCGACCTTTTCGGGTCCCGGGTCGACTCCCCGACGTCCATTACAAGAGTGGCCGAGTAGGTGGTGTTTGAAAGACTTGTTGAGGGTGCACGGTCCGTCCCTCGGTCCAAGGACGGGGTCGCCCCGACGTGACACCCCAACCGTCATCCCTTCCCCCGTCTGTTCTAGACCGTCGTCAGTCGTGTGCTTGGTCCCTTGTCCTGTGTGCCGGAGTTTCAAGATACTTCTTTTATTTTTCCGTCACCCGGTGGTCCGTTCTTCTGCTGCCACCCAAGAAAGTCCGGGGAAACTTCTCCCCTGCGAACCCGACTTTGAACTCACTACACGCCTCGGTCCTACACGACCGTCCCTTCCCTCCGAAGTCCGCCTCTTCGCCGTCCACGTCTCCGGTCTTCGGTGGCCGGGACGTCCTTCTCGTTCCGGTCCCTGCCCGTCCCTGTGGTAGTGTACCCCGGTCCCTGAAGGCTCGGGACCTCGGTCTGCACGCGCTCTTCTTAAGCGGCGCCTGCAGGGTCGACCTTCTTCGCCTGGGGTCGGACCTCTCCCCTCCCCGTCGTACGTGAGACCTCGACCTAGAGGGCGTGTCCTTGTCCCGGGGACCTCTGTCGGGTCGGGAAGGACACACTGGGACCCTTTCACTCAAGTGGAGAGACCCGGATGAAAAGAGTCGGTGTTTTCACTACTACTTTCGTCGACGCCGGAGTATCCAAACAATCCTCTTAACGTACCCTGTTCGTAGCCCGGCCGGCACGGGAGAGGAAGAGTGGGTCAGTCGACAAAATAATGACGACGATAATGGTGACAGTGCCTTATTTGTGTCTTCTGTAAGGGGATCGGAACGAGGTTGACGTTGGAAGTGAAGACTTATTTCCCGAAAAAGTGACAGGTGGGACAAGTAAAAATTCAACTAAAAAAAAAAGAATTGTTCATACGTCATAAAAACATCAGTCCTCTTTGGGACTTCCAAAAGAAGTTCGGAGGACCCAGACCCAATGAAGATCTTGACACTATTGCTTCCTAAGGTCGCGATAGTCTATTGTGTACGCACGTCCCGGAGTACGACGTCGGTCCCAGGCCCCTCCCCCGAAGGCTCTCCTGCGGGGCACTACGACGTCGGGTCTAGGGGCGAGACGGGTGTGGACCTCCTGAGTGTGTGGAGCCCCTCGAGAACCCCACGTCCCCGTCGGTAGACAAGTCCAAAGTTCATCTTTTGTTTGATTCATGGAGTACTTCGTCCGTCTAGAGTGACGATTAACTCTCATTTTAGTCATACTAGCGACGGTGACTTCATCTCGGTGTCTAGTAGGATCTATGTTCACTTGACGGTTACCCCGGAAAGGGATCTATGAAGATGACAAGTCACCGGGAAAGAAACTTTTTTCTCTTGTTTTTTTTTTGGGTTTTTTTGATATATAGAGAAGTTTTTAACCTGTATGGACGTTGTCAAAATTTTGCCAACTATAAGAGGTGATACGCAAATAAATAAAACTAGAGCAAAAAGTCGAACCCTAACACTTCCAAAGTTTGGACGTCCGTTCAGGGCCCTTAACACATTCCGTACGGAGGACCAGAGTGCCCCAGTATCGTAGACGACCCACGACGAGGCGGGGCGGGGTCGGGCGCCGGAGTGGGGTAGGACCGGAGGACGTTCGGGGTCGGGAGGACGTCCCGTGACCCGACCGGTACCCCCGCCAAGATCTCGTGTCACTCCGAGTCGGTTCACCACTCCGATAGACGGAGTATGTGTCGAGCCGTCATTCACCCCGAAGAGACGGCCGTCGTGTCTTACAGGACACAGTTTGTCGTTGGGTCTCTCTCCCCGCCTCCGGCGGGGACTCCAGTGGGGGTGTCTGCCTTCGGGTTGGGAAGGTGTGGGAGACTACTCCGTGGGACACCCCGTCGGTCCATGGGTGGACGGTAGGACTCCAGCACCCGTCGTCACGGTGACGTTTTCCCAGAGTATGTGCACGTGTGTGAGTGTGTGTGAGGGTCCGCCCGTCACTGGGGCAGGCGGGTGTGGGTTTCAGTCCTTCCCTTTCCCCCAGGGTCTCGTGGGTCTCCCCGCCCGTCTGTGGAGTCCCGGACGAGACACACGGGGCCGGAAAAGTGAACTACGTGTGCTGGTAATTCGTGTGAACGTCACGTCGGTGACTCGAGAGACCTAACTGTGTCGGTCCGGGGTCCGCCTGCGCCAGAGACAGTAGTCCTGATAATAAGACTCAACTATCTACGACACACCTACCTGTGGTCGGGTGGCCCCACCCACCCGACAGGGGCCTCCTTCCCAGACCCACCGTGCGACGGGACCGTAAAGGGCCCGTTGTCCGAAAGAAGGGTCTTTTCCGTCTCCTGTCCTCCATTCCCCAGTTCCGGACACTTTCCGACGACTTTTTACTTCGTTGTGGACAACGTTTCTTAGTCGCCCCTTAAACCAACCCTTCCCTCGGTCTACCTCGCGGACTGATGGTACATGGGTGTGACACGACCCGTAGAATGTACTTCTAGAGTAGGAGTATCGGTTCGGACTGTTCCACTACTGAGCCAAAATTAGTTCTACCCGACCCGACACGACGTTGTTGGGTGTCGGGGCTCAGAGTCACCACGACCCCCGTCTTTATAAGGAACGAGTACACTGCACGAGACACCCAGTCGACCACCACCCCCGCTCCCCCGCCTCTCACCAGAAGAGTAGTTACAGTGAGGGCCGGTGGGTTTACTGTGGTATAGTGGTCAGTGGCACGGTGCCCCTTCCCTCTCTTTCGAGACCGTTCACACTGTGACCACGAACCGAATATTCCTGTGTGTAGTGAAGACGGGGGCAAAGTGACCGGTTTTGATCCGAAGGATCCACCGCCATCACCATTTTCTTGGGTGGTCGGTTACGTCCTCTGAAATTCTCTGGACCCAAGCTAAGGTTCCAACCCTTCTACGAGACCTCCTCCTTTATCGTTGGGTGAGGTCATAAAAACGGACCTCTCGATGTCAAGTACCCCAGCGTCTCTCAGTCTGTGCGGGGTTTACTGAATCGTGTGTCAGTGCACCGAAGTGAGTGGATCTTCTCGTAGTCTCCACCCTAGGATGTATGCCGGAGAGTCAAGACATTAAATGTTTATTCCTTTGCCGTCGAGTCTCTGCTTACCGCTACGGTTGTCATGATGATGGTTATTTGGTGTCACTACTCGTGGCTGATACATGATCCGAGACATGGCTCGCAAAACCTGTCCGACCCGGTGACCCGTTCTACACCTTACTGCGGGACTTTACTGACGGTGTGCAGGTCGGGTCGTCTACGTCGGTGCCTACCGACCGCGGGGACGAAGACGGGTTCTGGAGGAGGTGACCCACACTCGAGGTGGTTGGTTCACTCCGTCCGGGTGTCCGTGTGGGGTCTCGAGTCAGTAACAATGACTTTTCTGTTGTGTTTTATGTTTTCTACTTCTAGGGGTCCTTGGTGTCGGGGTTGTGTCTGCAGGAGTACCCCCACTCCGTCAGTCGTCCACCTCCCTCCCTTGTGACAGGATTCCTCCGTCGGTGACCGAGAACCTCCTGTCTTTTGTGAGAATGCACAAAGCCCATGTTTCGTGTCTGTGTGCATGGCTTGTGTCTGTATGTCGCAATCAGTGGTCCAGTACAGACTGAGAGACGCTGGGGCACCTGACGTCGGGAGGTCCGAGGAGACGGGTACTCTAAGAGGTCCGTTCTTACGACCTCACCCAACGTGTGGGAGGAGGTCCCCTTAGAAGGGCTGGGTCCCTAGTTTGAGAGGACGTGACGTCTGTCTAAGAAATGCAGACTCGGTGGTCCCTTCCAATTCATATAGGTATCTCATATGGACCATAATTTTAAATACGTCCACTTCTCGTCCCAACTTACGTTAATCCTTATTTTCCAGGTTTTACCAAATACCATCCCTTCACTAATTCCGACTCTTTATGACTTTTCTCATTGATAAAAGTGAAACGGAAGAATAAGAGTCGGAAATAGGGGTTTGTAAAATGTGACAACGTCAATGTCTGGTGATAAGATGTAACAAAATGGGTGAGTGTATCAACCGTACGAGGTAAGTAGTGACTTGTGTCTAACTGACCCCGGAGGACGTACGTTTGTGACCTACTTGGACACGTCAGAGAGACGGACCGACATTACAAATTACAGACGCGTCATCTCTTGGTGGGACTGAGTAAGTAAGTAGGTATCAAAACCTAAACATAGGTCGTTTGCAGAAACACGATACCACACGGACCAGCGAGTCAATGTAGGCCGAGAAACCGCTGGGGTGCCTAACATCGAGTGGTCCAAGGAGACAGGTGTTCTAAAGGGTCCGTTCTTATGACCTCACCCATCGGTAAGGGAAGAGGTCCCCTGGAAGGGTTTGGTCCCTAGCTTGGGCTCAAAGGACGTGACACCGGTCTAAGAAAGGTAGACTCTTTGGTCCCTTCGGGGGAGGGGGTGACGGAAACGAACGTCACTTGACACTTAATGCGAGGAGAGCTCCCGAAAGGACTGTCGAGTCAATCATTTCTTAGGAGGACGTTACGTTCTCTGGGGCCAACCTAAGGACCCAGCCCTTCTAGGGGACCTCTTCCCTAGCCGTTGGGTGAGGTCTTAAGAACCCGAAGGGACCACCGAGTCGACGATTTCTTAGGTCGACGTTACGTCCTCTGGACCCAAGTTAGGGACCCAACCCTTCTAGGGGACCTCTTCCCTTTCCGATGGGTGAGGACATAGGACGGACCTCTTAAGGTACCTGACATATCAGGTACCCCAGTGTTTCTCAGCCTGCACTGACTCGTTGAAAGTGAAACTCTATTTTTAGAAACCTCCTAATAATGTCTGCAAACTACAGTCTAACAGGATCGTCGAGACAAATGGGACGGAGTACTTTCGTTGAACCGTTGTTTCTCCGAAGAAAGTCGAATCTGTCCCTACCGAGTCTACGGAGGTGTAAGTCACCCCGTCTCTCTTCGACGGTGGACTCGAGGTGACGACACAGGACGACGAGGAGTCGAGCCACCCCGTGGGGTCTGGTAGAGACCGGGGCTCTGACCCCCAGACGTTCGGGTCGACAACGACGTTTGTCCTCGTCCCGGTTACTTTGCCTGTAGGGTCGAGAGTCTCCCCTGTTTCTCGAGCCACGAGTCCAAGCGGGTAGACAACTTTAGCGAACGAAGGAAAGTCAATAGGTCTCGTTCTCTCTCTCCTCTTTGTTTCGATCCCCCGTCTCTTGTCGGGGGCACGTTTCGTGTGTAACGGTGGGTCAGGGCCCAAGGAGGAAACGGTCGTCCCGACCGATCCGGGAACCGTTTGTCTCCACCACGTCCCCGACTCCTGCCCCTCCCTCCGACAGAGAGAAGGACAGACGGGGGGACTTTCTAGACGTCGCCGGGTGTCTACCTCAGTAATTCTCGTGAGACCGGATCTATAGTGAAAGTCGTTCGGTGGACCTCACTGTCGGACCCTCCTTTTACTTGTATGTCTTTTCCGGTCTTCTCTCCTTTTTTTTTTATCAGTTCGTGGTCGGTGAATGACCAGTACTCGACGAAAGAGAGCCACAAGGTCTTCGAAGAAGATCAAGTCCGACCGTCACAGTTTGGTCTTACTCTTCCACGGAGTTCACAGTTTCGGGTCCTATGTCGAGACCCAGAGGGGAGGGTACCCCTCCCGCCTCCCGTCCCCGCACACCGGTCTGTCGCGAAACCGTTCTACAAAGTTTTCCTGTCTTCGTGCACGGGAGACGGGGTCGGAGAGGTGTGGGTCCTGAGGACGGGAGACAACGGAAAACCGATGTTCGTTTTCTAACGTTTGCGGAACTACAAATACCCACTCTCCGGGTCAATTTCTTTGTCACCAAGTAAGTATGTCACCTCATGATGTCCTGACGTAATATATATATATGTGTGTGTGCGTGTGTTATTTGACCGAAAGAGACGATTTTACTCTTCGCGACACTTATCCTCCGACAGAGAATGTAGACAATTTTTGGCTGATGGATCAGTGAGTGTGTCTGGGCATCATGTGTGTGTGGACGACCCAAACGTGTCTGACAGAGTCATCCGACTCGTTCTTTCGGTCAACTGTCATCCATGACGACCACTCTTGCCTCTCCTCTGACAGAAGTGGAGTGTTGGGGTTCTTGGACGGCCTACGATACGGTCTGGGTCCCAGTGAAAAACAAAAATTGGGACGACACTCGCTCACAAAGACGGTTCGGGACATGTTCGGAAGAAAGTGACATAAGAATACCGTGGAAAAGCTCCGGTAGTAACAGGGGTAATGTGTCTACCCTTTTGACTCCGAGTCTCTTCCATTCTTTACACGTGTACAGGAGTCATGGGTCTCGACAAAACGAGGTCTCAGGGACGAGTGTGTCCCGTGGGTCATACCGTGCGACACTACTGGATCTGCCCACCTTACCCTCTCCGTTCCCTCCGAGTTCTCCTTCCCCTATATATATATAAATATATATATTTATTTATTTTAAATAATTTAAAATTTTATATATATAATTTAAATATTTTATATATATTTATTTATTTTAACAATGACTAAACCCAACGACACACCGTCTTTGGTTATGTTGTAACATCTCGTTAAAAGGAGGTTAATTTTTTATTGTTTCTTTATTATTTTCTTTTTGGAATTACTTGAAAACCCGGTTTGATTATAGAAAAAGTCGTTTCTTTCCTGATTCCAAAATTACACTTTAAAATCAGAACTCTTCAATCGTCCGAATTTCTTAACCTTTCAATCGAAGGTTTTGTAGTATTGACAAAGACGCGATATGATTCAGGTAAATTATTATGTAAACATAGATATGTTATAAGTACTTTTCACCTTTACAATCAACGAGCCAGCCCAGGTTGAGAAACGCTGGGTTACCTGACATCGGGTCGGGATTGCGACCTTAAGAGGTCCGTTCTTATGACCTCACCCATCGGTAAGGGAAGAAGTCCCCTACAAGGGTTGGGTCCCTAGCTTGGGCCGAGAGGGTGTGACATCCACCTAAGAGAATAGTAGATTCGGCGGTCCTTTGACGACATGTGTTTAGTGACGAGTCATTGGTCGTCGTGACAGAAGAGACATAAATAGGTTCCCTTTACTTTGGTACAAGTGAGTTTTTGGACATATGTTTCATAATGTCGTCGAAATAAGATCTAATAATTTTGAACCCTTTTTTTGTTTGTTTGGTTTTTTGGGTGGTTTTTTTTGGGGTTTCGGGGACGAGTTTACCGTGGAGTACCCGACAACTCTTTCTTCTTTGAAGGACCGACGGTTCCGGCCCACACGGACTGGTCCTTTACGACAAAAATTACTTTTCGTGAACTAAAGAGTTCACGGAGCGACGGTGAACCGTTTGGACTCGGGAGGAAGGACCCGGAGGCCTCTCCTCCGTGCCACTCCTACACGCGAGCGTCAACCGGTCCGGGGTCCGGTGGGACTTCTTACGCACTATGTAGACTGCCATTACACTCCCGTGTCTAGGCCGGACGCAATTGTCCGAGAGAGAACCCGCAGACGGAAGGAGAGACGGACCCCTCGTCCCTGAAGCCAGACCCTGGAGGGACGACCGGTGGCGACGGTCGTTTCGGTGGACAGGACGTTTCGAATACGGTCCATAAGTCTGTAAGTCACGGAGTCGAAGATGTAGACATTTTACCCACACTTCTATTAGTGTGGTTGGAGCGTCCTAGGGACTCCCTGACTTCCCCTTTGTCTACTTGTCTCGACCCACGACCCAAGTACAAGCCGGGGGTCGAGCATCCCCAAAACGGAACATGTCGATAAGAGTTTACCAAACCAGAGTCCCAGAAAAGTGTTGAAGTTTCACTGATTCCCGGGATTCCTCGAAGACAATACACCAAGTTAGATAACTATAAATAATGTATGTTTTAATTTTAACTCTGTTTTAACTTTACATATGATCAATTGACTTTTTATTATTATTTGAACGATATACAATCGTATTTATTCAACAAAAAGTATTTAGATTAAAGTTTTTTAAAAAAATAATTGTCTAAGAGATAGACGAAGACGTAGGTTAAATAACAATTTCACGAAAAAAAAATTGACTTTATATCAACTAAATGTTAGACCATGATTAAAGTCCACAAGTTTCACTGACAATGTATATATTTATAATCTAATAAAGGATAGTGTTTAATAATGTTCTATGATTTTCATCAAGGGTCACGATAAGTCATTTAGGAGTAACGAATGAAATGTATATCATCATACATAGAACCTCTTCCGTTACCGTAGGGTGAGATCATGAGAACGGATCTTTTAGGGTACCTACCTCCTCGGATCATCCGATGTCAGGTACCCCAGCGATTCTCAACCTGTGCTGACTCACTGAAGTGAAAGTGAAAAGTGAAAGTACGTGACCTCTTCCTTTACCGTTGGGTGAGGTCACAAGAACGGAACTCTTAGGGTCCCTGCCCCCTCGGACCATCCCCAACGTGTCTCAGCCTGTTCTGAATCGTCGTCGTCGTCGTCATACATAGATACTTAGGGTATGAGGATTTGTAACATTTTATAAAAGTAACTTCTGATCTTCTTTTATGTCGGAGTGGACCTGTCCCTAAACCATTGCCCTCCTCTAAAATTCTCGGAGAGGTCTAATGACACCTATAAGGAGAAACTGTTTTGCGATTCTGAACAACTCGTCGTGAACGAGACGCCGGACACCCTAGAAGAGTCTTGTCTTCAGCTTGGGCATAGAGGGCGTAACCGTTTGCCTAAGAAATGGTGACTCGGTGGTCCCGTAGGACTTGTCGTCAAAGAATTCCTAGTTGACGTCACACCCTGGACTCGGCGCACCACTTGTATGTATGAGACTGGAAGGGTAGAAGGTCAGACAGAACGTGGGACCGAGTAAGTGGGTACGCACTAAACCATCGAAGCACGTTACCAATGAACCTTTTGTAACCAAGTGCCCCAAAACGTGAACCTCTCTTACCCACTTTTTCCGTTTATTATAGACCTACAATGATACTTTTGTCGAAACTACGGTACCTGGGGTTGTCTAAGGGTCCCTGAAAGATCGTGGTACGACACTCTTCGTCTTGAAGGAGTGGGAGGTGCACTTGGTACAAAAATTTTATTCTTGAGCCTTTTTCTTTGACGGTACCTTTCACGACCCGTCACTGTCCCGTTAGTGGACGAGCCTCCCCGAGGACTCTCGAGGAGGGGCCGCACGCCCGTGGCCCGTGTGGTCTCGGCGGGAGACTAGGGGTGAACGGTCGGAGGGGAGCACCGTGAGTCCGGGGAGACGAGGAGGGAGGTAGTGGTCTACGACAGAAGAGTGGTGTCCTGGGGAGTAAAGGGGGGTTTATTGTCAGGAACCGCCAAACGTCTCCCGTCCCGGACTCTGTCGTTTGATGTCCCCGACCCGCACCCGACGACGGGAACCCGAAGCGTCGACTATTAAGAACCAGAGAACTTTAATGTGTACATTACACATAAATATCGGTTTATGTACCCACGGGTCTTTAACGTTGAGTAAGTATCTATGTAAAAATCGTATAGCAAACCGGGGTGGTTCAAGGTAATTTAGGACGAAGGGTCCAGGGAACACACCGATCAAAAAGGTCTTTGTTCCCCTCCCGAACCGGTGACATCCGACCCGAGGGGGAGAGGACCGTGAGGCCACGGTCTGTGAACCAAGACCTGGTGGACGAGTTTTCGGAAGTTCCTCCGAGACTGCAGGTTCGGAGTAAGTGAGACAAGGGGTCGGGGAGCGGGGGCTGTGAACGACCCCGTGTGCGACCTGAAAGTTCGAGAGAGGAGGGGGCAGAAGGACGAGTTCGGGGTGAGGGAGAGAGACATTCCGAGGACCTGAACTGTAGACAGACCGCACATGTCCTGCAACCTGTATCATAATCCAGTCGGTTTTTCAAGTGAATCCAAAAAGGTAAGGTAGGAAGTCTTTTTGGGTCTGTTTACAAAATTGGTTGGGTTGTCTATGGAATGTTCATTGAAGACCCGTGGACGCTCGACGACCCGGGACCCGACGTGGTCCTCGTCTCGTCTCTCAGTCCTCTCGTCAAAAGCAGACCAGGGGACGCTAGTCCCGAAGGGGTCCCCGCGTCGTCATCTCTGAGGGAGACGGTCACACCTTCGGGGTCCAAGTTGGGGACCCCGTCCTTCTAGCGGACCTCTTCCTTTACCGTTGGGCGAGATCATAAGAACGGACCTCTTAGGGTACCTGTCTCCTCGGACCACCCAACGCCAGGTGCCCCGACGTTTCTCGGTCTGTGCTGGATGACTGTTTTGTTGTCATAAAGGACGTTAATTGCGAGACAAACCGGATCCGCCGTCGCGACACTGGCACGAAGAGGTCGTTGTGGACAAGGAAGTCTCTTAGCACACGAGACGGAAATAAAAATAGAGGTTGAGTGACTCCTGCCATAAGACACAGAAGAAACGACGGACCTCATGTAGTCTACAAGTCATTATGACGACTCGTCCCTTCTTCTACTTGGTGTTTATGGGTGACGTTATTCCAAGTTTTTATAGGTTCACTCACCGGCAGTCATAGACGACACGATTGGACTTCATCCTATCCGTACAAAGTGTGAACTCATAAAATTTCCAACCTACCCTTTCTCGTTGGAAGGAGACACAAGATTTCCCACAAGATGGTTAGTGTCCTGAATTTGGACTCTACGACCGGCGTTCGTGGACTACCCCACCACTCCACGATTTCGGGACTAAAGCTTAGGGTCGCGACGACAAAGATGGGCATACTGACCGGGTTCCAGGAATGTAAGAGACTCGGAGTCATAAAGGTAGACCTTTTACCCCCCCCCCACTCTTTATTGACAAGGATATAGTTGTCGAAAGGACTCTTAATTTACTCTATCGGATCCCAGAAGGGACCACCAAGTCACCAACCCTCAGACGGGACGTTACGTCCCCTATTCCCGAACTAGGGACGAACCCCTTGATTCTAGGGTACGCGGTGTCCCTTTCTGGTGTGTGGTGTTGATTCTAGGTTGTGTCGGTTTATTTATTTTCTGTCGGGTACATGTCTCGTGTCACTCTGTGTGTTTTAAGTAAGGTAAGTTCTCTTGTCTTCAATGATTCCGACGACGATAGCATTGGGGACAACCGTCCTCGGGAATCGTCTTTTTAAGTTTCTACTGAGAGAGGTGGGGACACTGGTACAATGGTTGTACCGTTTCACTCAACGTCTGTATTGACTACTACAATGATTGATTAGTCCTCAGGAATTTTATCTCTCTACGAGACCCACCGGGACTGAATTAGAGTACTCAGGAGATTTCGTCTCAGAAGAGGTCGACTGACGTCTTCACCTGCAGTCTCTAGACTTCGTCCCTTCCTGGACTCCCACGACGACCGGACCTCCACCCCACCTCGCTTTCCCATAGACCGTACCTCAATTCCTCGGGTGAATGACTGTCGGTCCCTCCTCTCCCTGGAGTCAGGATGTTGGTGGTCCTTGAACTAAGAGGGTTGTTGGACTTACTCGGATCTTCGTCTTAGAGGGAGGGTGGGGGGTGGGTCCCGGAGTCCTATTTTCGGGTCGGGTCGACCGTGAACTGGGACCTGAACACTGTCAGATTCACCTCTCAAGTCAACTGAGTCGGGTTCGAGGACTGGGTCTCTTGACACTCGATTGTCTGTCCATGACAGATTCGGTGATTCAATCATGAGTAGACAATCCGTCGTTGTCTTCGATTGTATTCGGGACGGACAGGAGATCGGTATTGTGTATATGTAATTTTTGTAGTCCACCCCTGAAGGGACGACCAGGCCACTGATTCTGAGTCGAGGGTTAGATCCCCCGAACCCAAACGAGGGACCAGTCCCTCGATCCAGGGTGTACGACGTTGATTCTAAAGAGGACGACGTAGATTTGCAGGACGTACGGTGTCGTTTCTGACTTCTAGGGCACACGGTGTTGACTCCGGACCATGTTTATTTATGTATAAAAATTTTTAGTCCACGACAGGTTGAACCTGTTGACCGTGAAAGACGCAGGAATGACGATGTGCCCACTACGTCCCAGACAGATTGGGTGAAGATGGGGATCGAGAGTCGTCACACCGATAGTGCACCATCCAAGATTTATTAAAGTAAACTATTCTGAAGTTGAAGGGCCCGTCAGTCCTTGTCTTACCGAATGTCGACAGGTCCGACCGAAGTGGTGGCATTCTGGGTAGTGTTCCAGTTCCACGGGGTTAGTCCCGTGGTTCGACCCGTTTAGGGTCCTTTCCAGAGAAAGACCGGACCTCCTTTTTGGGGTCTGTGACGTCCGTCAAGTCTCCTTCAGTGGGTCGTGGGTCCCATCCATACACAGGTGTCCGTTTACTCCGAGTGAAATGTGTACGTGCCTGGCACGACGCCAGGGTCGGAGCTCGACACCGTCGGAGGGTCCCGAGTCGACTGGTCGGTTTGGGACTGTAAAACGAACATAACATTAACATGGAAGGACATTTTTCAGGATCAACCTCGCCATTTTTATCGTTGACGTTGAAGGACGCTGTGCCTGTCCGGTCAGGTAAGATGACGGACTTTGACTTGGACCCCTGAGGTAGACTGAGACTGAGATGTTTCGGGGAGACTCGACCCGACCCGTACGTCACTCCCCCGTGGATCGGTCTTTTGGGACGGGACGGGGGTGACTGCCGGTCGAGGACGCACTCTACGAGGGGAGTGAGGGAGGCACTTTTTTTGTCGGGTCATTGACGTTTTTCTAGAGGGGACCACCGAGTCACCATTCCTTGGACAGACGGTTAAGTTCTCTGCGTTCAAACTAGGGACCCGGACCCTCTCGGAGACCTTCTCCTCTACCGTTGGGTGAGGGAATAAGGACGGACCCTTTAGGGTGCCTGTCTCCTAGGTCGGCCGATGTCAGGTACCCCGTCGTCTTCTCTGCCCGTACTGAACCACTGACTTGTTGTTGTTTATGTCCGTCTTTGTGCAGACGTCGGTACCAGCGGCGGACGGGAGGAGGACGAGTGACCGACGTCTCGATTTTTCCGTCCTGCGGAGGACTGGTCCCGGGAGACCCTCTCGGTGACGGGGGAGCAAGTATACGACAGTACGAGGGGTCAAGTAGAAGGACAGACGCCGGGACGTCGGCAGGGTTGGTCCAGTCCGACTTCGGAAGTAGTCCGGACTCCAGGGTATGACGACGTCCCCTTGACATCGGTTCGGACCTACGACGAACGAGGGGTTTTGTCCCCGAGTGGTACAGTATCAGGTGAACCCCTTCCTGTCCTCTCGGACGGACATACAGGGGTCCGAGGACTTAGGGTCACCTCTACTTAAAGAGGTCCCTGAGGACAGGTGGTCCAAGGGATGGAGGGGGTGATACCCCGGTCTCCGGGGTCCAGGGTAGAAAGGAAGTTGTCCGGGGTGTCAAAGGGCGGACAAAGGTGTAGTTCATGTTTTCGAGAACCCAGTTAGAAAACGAATAAAATTTCGGAAGGCAATTTCCTTTTGTCTGTTCCTGAGGGTTTCATTATTTGTACCGTTAGGTGTTTCAAGATCCTCGGGGTCGGAAACCGGAGGTCTTTATCACTGTCTGAAATAAAAGAACCCGAAGTTTTAGTGACGTCTACCACTGTCGTCGGTGCTTTAATTTTCTACGAAGGAGGAACCTTCTTTTCGATACTGTTTAGATCTGTCGTATAATTTTTCGTCTCTACAGTGAAACGGTTGTTTCCAGGCATCTCAGTTTCGATACTAGAAAGGTCATCAGTACATGCCTACACTCTCAACTTGATATTTCTTTCGACTCGCGGTTCTTGACTACGAAACCTTGACGCCACAACCTCTTCTGAGAACTCTCAGGGAACCTGACGTTCCTCTAGTTTGGACAGTTAGGAGTTCCTTTAGTTAGGACCTATAAGTGACCTTCCTGACTACCACTTCGACTTCGAGGTTATGAAACCGGTGGACTACGTTTCTCGACTAAGTAACCTTTTCTGGGACTACGATCCCTTCTAACTTCCGTCCTCCTCTTCCCCTGCCGTCTTCTACTCTGCCAACCTACCGTAGTGGCTGAGCTACCTGTACTCAAACTCATTCGAGTTCCTCTGTCACTTCCTGTCCGTTCGGACCGCACGACATCAGGTACCCCAGAGCGTTTCTCAGTCCGTGCTGAATCACTGACTTGTTTTCTATTTCCTCCCCAGTCAGACACCAATAGTTACGGGGAAAGACTCGGAAAGGGACCTGGTCGATCTCTTAAAAGAGATGGGAGGACCCGACCTACTCCGGAGGAGGTAGAGTCCCTACGTTCCGTCTGCAGGGTGGATTTCGGTGGGCCGGGGAGGGGACCTGTGTGATCGACGAATCTTTGTGAGTGTAGGCAAGTCTACAAGGTCCGAGGTCTATCAGCGGAAAGTGATCATTTTGGGTACTACAGACGTCTCGAAAAGTCGTATTTTACTTGAAAGGCCTTACAAAGGGGTACGTGTTGTGCCTCGTCGGACCGTCCCCCGTCCCTAATTTTCCCGGAGTAAAGTGTCTACTGGTGCGTCCCACTTCCGACTCAGGGGTCGGCACCAGTCCTCTGGTCGCCCTCCGTCTCGGTCGTGAGCGATCTGGAACTAGAAGACCTTTTTTGTTACTACCTAATGTTTTTTTGACCTTCGGACTTATTTGACCTAGTGAAAAAAAAAAATTTCCTTATACTCTAGTAACAATGGTTAGTGTAATCGATTTTCCCTTTTACATCTATTGTCGTTCATACCCACCTCTCCACCCGAGGGTCTGTGGTAGTCATCCTGTCATTTGACCGAATAATCAGAAACGTTTTTAGTAAATCAAACCTGTTGCTTTTAAATTTCTGGTCCTTCTATGTACTAGTTCTGCATGTACTTAAGTACCGAACATACCTCCCAAATTTTTTTTTAGCCTGTGTTCAGTTTTCACGGGACAATCCTCTGATTTTCTTTTTTTTTCTATCGCGAAACCGGTACGACACCTTATAATACGTCGACACTTTTCCCTTGTTCTAGGTGGGTGTGTGATTCACTATCTGTGACCTTATGACTCACACTAGGTTTAATGTATTCCTGTTTTAGACATATTCTTTTCCCCCTGCTCTTCCGATACGGGGTTTGACTTCTGTCTATGGTTCCTGGTCCGACGAAAGTGTCGTCCAAGGTGCAGAAGATTATGACAAACAACTATTTCCTTAGGTGGTTACATACTAATTGTAATTTCTATTATTGTGTAGAATTTTCCTTGTACAAAAGAACCGGAAACATGTTTAGTCTTTTCGTCGAAGAGAGACCCAGAGCAGAGTTTGGGGAGAGGTCGTGTGCTACAAGTGTCGGACAAGTAAACAAACTGTGGGAGAAGAAGTCTAGGAGGGTTCCGACGTGGAACGACAGGACCTCCAGAGCCGAGTTGCAACAGTCGGATCTCCTCGAGTTACAACAGTCGGATCTCCTCGAAAGAAATCCGAGGGACCAGATTCACCTACGGGGTGGAGCTAGGAAAAGGAGTGCGACGGTGAGGTGGGGTGGGTGGAGGACGTCGGGTTGGATTCGAGATAAATAAATAGATAGACAACGAACGGAGGAGGTCAACTTACCCCCGAGGTCCTACCACTCCTGGAACGGAACAAGAGACGACGCGGCGTCTCGGACCGTCTTTTGTCGAACGTTTTTTTGTGAGTAACCCCTGAAGGGACCACCAGGGTACTAATTCTTAGCCGGACGATTGCTTCCCCTGTGTCCAAACTAGGGACTAGCCCCTTCTAGGGGGTACGGTGCCTCGTTGACTCGGGTTCTCGACGTTCATGACTCGGACACGTGGCTCTCGGGTACGGGACGTTTTCTCTTCGATGGTGTCGTTGCTCGACTCGTGGCGTTGATCTCAGTAGGGGTGAGATTGATCTCTTTCGGACACACGTCGTCGTTTCCGGGCCGTGTCGGTTTTCATCTGTCTTAAAATTTTTAAGTGACCGGTGCACTTCTTAGCCCTGTGGTTGCTGTCAGGCAAAGGAACACACAGGACACCGAAGCAGTGTAGTGAGTCTCGGATCGCGACTCGGTATTGGTGGGCCGATCAACAGACAGAGGGTTCGGTCTCCCACTCGCCTTAAGGTTCCTGTTGGGAGAAATTTCGACTGAAAGGGAAGGGTCAAAGATCAGACCCCACTCGGTAAGTCTTCCACGATTTATGTACGAGCGACGGACTTACCTCGACATGGAGAACGAAATAGGCTAAAGGTTTCGACGTTTGTTGTGTCCTCGAGTGACCACCTAATTCCCTGAACGACGGGCCCCAGGGCGTTCGGGTCGGTCCTGTGTCGTCCTGAACTTGTGACCTACCTCCCATGTTAGTGGTATCGAAAAGTCTTTTTTTCGAGAGGGCAGAGAGCCGGGAGTGGGGTCGGGTCTACTTCGCCTGTTCAGACTGGACCGGTTGACGTTTGGACCGTCCGTCGATCAGGTCCTCAAACTTCCCCGGCGCGGAAGGAATAGAATTGATCCTCTAGTTAAGACCAGTCGGGTGCAACTAGACACCAGCCGGAGAGGAAGTTCCTCATCCGTCTTTGGGTCGGTCCGAGAGTCAAAGGTGGGATAGGGAACGTACGATGAGACTCCCCGCCGGCGGTCAGCCTCCGCGGAAGGGCCGTCTGTCTTCACCCACCCCTCGGTGTGGCATCGGTTACACCCGGAGGGAGACCGCCACAGACTGTGTCAAGAGGGTGCCGGGACGAGTCGGGGGCGTCGGGAGGAGGAGTGTACTCCTCGGTAGTCCGACCGGAACGTCCGTGGAGGAACCGTTTCACACCCCTCGTACCACAGGAGGAGACACGGGGGTCTGAGGGACCACTAGGGTGATCGAGGACCCTCGAGACAGGGCGAAAAGAAACCCGCCACAGGGGACTCTTACGGGTCCCCTGTAAGGGTCCCCTGTAGAGGGTCCGATCTAGAGTGAGGTAGACAAGGTCTCACCTCCCTCGTTGAAGTCAAGAGGGTGTGGACGACGGGAAGTGGGGACCCGGGATCTGAGGTTCCGCGGTCTCCGTCCCTTATCGGGACAGGGAGACCTCAATAGCCGTTTCAGACTGAGTCAAAGGTGAGTGGGTCTTTCTTTTCCTTCACCCCGCGAACGGGAGTGAAGTGAGATGTCTACCTTTTTTACTCCCGGGTCTCTTCCTTCCACTGTACGGGTTTCCGGGTCGTGGGTAGCAGTCACCGTCTCGACCCTTGGTCCTACGGTCCGAGGACGGAAGATTAAGTCGAGGGAGGTGAGATGGTCGACGGGGAGCGGGGAGGACGGGTCCTCTCGATACGTTCATTGAGCACGGAATATTTTGCTGCACTATGGTTTTGAGAAAAAACTCTAAATCGTCGTTCTATAAATTGTCTTTGTGACATGTCTTCTCGTAGGTGTGTTAAACGTCTTCTCGTTTAACTCCGGGTCCCTCCATTCGTCTGGATGCCCTTCAATGTGTCGGTTCGTCCCCGTCCCGTCCTGGGGGTCCGGGGTGGTAGTCCCGAAATAGACGGCTGTGGAAGGTCCCCGCTCCCAAGGTCAACGCTCTACCGGCCACTTCTCCACCGGAACCAGAGCCAGTGTGACTTTGTTCCACTCCGGGTTTCTGGGAGAAGATTTGAGACAGGTCGGGTCCCCACGTCCTCTGCTATCACCCCTTTCCTTACCGAACCCTCTAGCAACGCATAAACGTCTTTTACGTCACCTTAAAGGGTCGAATTGAACCAAAGACTCTGCTGTCTCGACCGTGAAGATTTTTGTCCGACTACTCGGTGTGCGCGGATGGCAAAAAGTAGGTTTTCCCATCACTGTCCTGACCCTTCCTTTCCAAATGGTCATTCTTTCTTCTCTCGGAGGACCGTGATTTTCCTCCCCCGGGGTCCTCTTCCAGCCCAAGTTTCTCGGGTACGAGAAGAGGGGGGAGGGGTTAGACCACGACTTCTCTGAAGTATTGTCCCTCGGGAGGGTCGGGACTCAGGGGGAGACTGGAGGTCGGGGTGTACGGGGGAAGGGACGAGGATTACTTGTCGACTCCCTGGGCCTCAGTCCGACCGGTCCACTCGTGGACTTCAACTGTCCATAGTCGAAGTCGATTAGCCCCACCCTCCTGTCACACCGAGTCCCCGGGCCCCTAGGGCCTTTCCCTGACCTCGGACGACCCTCCGCCCTGACTGAGGTAGTGGACGTCTGTCTGGGTCCAAGGATTCCCCTTTCCGGACGACCCTCCGCCACATTTTTCGACACCTGTGTGTGAGGGGTAACGACGGGGGCCCGGGGTCTACAGACCCTTTTGATTCACAAAAGACCGACCCTTTTGCGAAGTTGTCGGACCCGACGGATTCCGTTAAGTTAATACTTTAAATGGTGTAATCTACTTTTGGTCGTAGAGTTAGTCGGTTAAGTAAACACAGACCAGTGGGACAAAAGAGCACGGTCTGGACGACCGGAAAGTGCCCGGTGTGGGTGTGACTCCGGAGCAGCCAGGTCTCGATGATTCCCGAGTCCCCTGCCCGACCAGAACCCCCAAGCACCCCACCCTGGAGGGTCCTAAGGGACGCGTCTCTCCGACGTAGGTCTTCGCGGGGGGAGTAGAAGGACCCCCTGAGGACCCGGTCTGGTGGTGTCAGGGTCCACTTGGAAAGGTGACGGAGGGTGGACGGACGAGAGACGGGAGTTGGACGCGGCCGGACCTCCGACCGTTACTTCGCCGGAGACCCTCTTCACACTTACCCAGGCCCCTCCGCCATCGGGTCCTGGACGGAAAGAGTAGAAATGGGTTGGTCTCGTAGGAGAGAGGTCCTTCGGAAGCGGTGGACACGAGGGGAGGACACGGGGGGAATCTAGGGGAACGATAGAGACAGTGACCCCCATGGCACCCGTGGAGGATTGGGGTACACCGTCGTGTAGGACCAGGTTCCCCCGAGGGCCTTCCACACCCGAGTTAGTTCGGGGAAGTTTGTAGTTAATTGTGTACTTACTTGTGTGGTGGGTGATTTCCTGTGAGGGAGACTACGGGGATCGGGTAGTGTCACTCTCTACCTTTCTCGGTTCGGAGGAAAGGGACGTCGGGTCGTTCAGGTTCCGGACCCATTACACCAGAAAGAAGGACGAGAGGAGAGGGTGTACCTCTCGGACGTCCAGATTCTACGATAACTCCCCGTAGTCCGACGTCTTTGGCGGAGGTTCCCCCTCACACGTTGATCGGGGGTCGAGGAGAGACCCGTAACGTTTGTATTTTGGTCGACGTCGGGGTCCTGGTTCCACAGATGGTAATTGATGGAAGGAAAATTGTTGGAGGCGCCTCAGTGAAGGACTGTTTCCCTTACTGAGTTCCACCTCTGTCGACGGGCCGGACATTCTTCTGACTGAGCAGTAGGAGTTTCCGTCCAGAACCCCTAAGCTCCGGGGGTACAATTCTTATGGTTTGGACGGGGGACCAACCCCACCCGAAACCCAGGACGAGGAGGGTCAGGAGTTTACATTCGGAAGTCGTTGTAGGACCTCGTTGGTCTTGTCGTGGACCCGAGTTCCTCGTAGTCTAGGTAGACACTTACCCCGCTGACTCCGGGACCCAGGCTTTCCCGAACTGGGGTTCAGTGTCAGTGACCTCAGACCGAGTACTGTTCGGCGACCCCAACGGCGGAGGAGAGGGTGCCGGTGGCCGTCGAAGGGAGGGAGGTCGTGCGGCGGTCTCACTTTGGTTTTCCGGGTCTGTGGACCGGAAGAGGCGGGACTTAGTGGTCCCTCCCGGTTTCGAGTCCCTCGGAACTGGGTCGGGGTTTCGTTGGGTCGTCCTTGTTCTCGGCGACGTAATTTGGACGCCCCCAGGACCCAACTAGGGGTGATGTTGGGGAAACAGTTCCAGAGATATTTCTAAGGAGACGAGTTTCTCTCGTCTTTAGTCAAACCGCCCCCGCCGAAACTTTGTCGTCGCGTCTTCACATCCCACGGGGACTCCCCGTGCCTGAGGGTTGGATTTCTAGGGAGTTCGTTGGTGTTCCCCCTTTTCCTCACTCCACACGGGTCCACGTCGCTCCAGGGCCTCGGGCCCGCCTTACCCCACTTGGTCTGTCGGCCCGGTTTCCTCCGAGCGAGACGTGGGCGATCCCACCGCCGGTGGGGCCCTCCGCCCTGAAGCCCGCCCACAGGTAAGGAGCCGCCGAGGTTCGAGAGTCGTGTCCTGCTCCCCGGGACAGTCCACCCTGCGTTCGCCCCGGGCCGACCGCACCTGCTAGAAAGGGCACCCCTTCGGGGAGCCGACAGAGACGTGCTCCGTCCGTCGGTAGACCTGGGAGCCGCAGTTCACGCGCCCCTGATGGAGCGTCTCGGGCCCGGCAAGTGTAGGAGTTTCTGTCCGTCGGAGGAGAAAGGTCCTAGCTATCATTAAAAAATTTTTCTCTCAGACGCCTGAGTTACTTAGTTCGTGAGGGCCCCCCACCCCCCACCCCCTTTCTCAACGTCGAGGGCGCGCGTTGTGGGATAAACATTTTGTTAAGTAAGGCAGCGAGACTCGAAAGTTCGTTTATTGGAGCGGCCCAGGGGTCCGTGCGTGCTCCGGCCTCCTCGCCTCGACCCTCCCCACGAAGAGAGGTCTGGAGGTGAGGGGTGGTAACAGGGGCCGGGGCTCTGGGGCACCACGTGATCCCCCAAGGCCCCCAAGCTCGGGGCCCCGCGACAAGGGGTCCGTCCGCCCGGGCGCTCCGAGTGAGACGGGCAACCGCGCCCTCCTCCCCCAACCACGGGTGTGCCGCCCCGCGCGTCCTGGGCCGTGGGGGCCAGGGCCCCGCCCCACCCACCACTGTTCACGGTGGCGGCCCCGGCGTTCGCGTCGATGTGGCTGAGAGCAGGGGTTGGGCCGGGGCCATGAGTGGCGAGCCCCGACGAGGCGGGCGGCGCGAGTCTCCGGCGGGGGGGCCGGCGCGCGCGCGCTCCAGGGAGTTCGGGAGCGGCGACGGCGAGGGGAGGGGGCCGAGGGTTTGCGGCGCCTCGCGCGGCGGCGAAACGCCAAGTCGGGGCCGCGGCGGTTGTTTGATCAAAGAGGCCGGAAGGGCGGGGCGGAGGGCTGGGAGTCGGTTAATCTCCGCCACGGAGACACTGCCTGCCCGTCAGCTCGGGCATCGATTCGGGAGGCCCCCTCTTTCCCCACCCGCGGCCCGGCGCGGCCGAGGCACTCCCCCGCCCCGTCCGTCTCCTTTTCCTGAAGCTGGTCTAAGAATTTCCCCGTCCGTGGCCGGGCGGGGCCGCCGGCCGGCTTCAACCACTTGTTTTGGCTGCCCACAAGGCCCCGAGAGGATTCCTCGCTCGAAACACCTGACGCTTATGTAGAAGAGACGAACGAGAAGCCTCTGTATGAAAATCAGTACTTTCGCAATTTGTTTGCAAAGAGAAAATACGACTCGAACGGAGTCACAAACTCTAAAAGAAGTCGGTGACTTGGGGCAGACATGAACCTTATTCATAAAAAGTCCCATGAAGTCTAGAAGAGGGTCAAGAGCAAAGAGTGGCTCAAGGAAAACATTCGACTGGCCGTCCGTAAGTAAGTAAGTAGGCAAGTAATTAAGTGAGGTGTTTGTAAACGACCTACGGACTCGCTACTCGATCCGAGTCTCACCCCCGCCCCCCCCCCGGCCCCCGCCCTTAATATTAAAGAGGAAGAACGAAGGACCCAAACGTGGAGAAATCCGACGACACATAGGTCGAAGAAGTGGACATTTCACCGCCCAATTTTTCAGGAGCATCCCAATAAACTCCTTACTTTTCTTTGTTTGATATTGTTTTAATTCACCTGTTTTTTTACAGGAAAGCAAGGCGGGAGAGTGACTTTTACCTAGTAAGTCCATACAGTGAATTCCTATGGTTTTCGAGACCACTGCAGGTCTTTTACGCAACATTCTCGGTGCGTACCCCACCCCTCTTAAGGGTCCTTCGTCTCAAGTGTGCCTGCCCTTCGTGTTCCTTCAAATACCGCCTCCCTCCCTCTAACGTGTTTTCTAAACCCACTCCCCACCTTAAACTGACCATCTGTGACCCTTCCTCTGGGGTTCCCGCCCTTCGGTAAATCTAACTTGTCTTCTCTAAGGTCCGAAGTCTTCGACAATCTCCTGTCCCCCTCTGTGTTCCGTAACACCCTGTCTTCGGAATGCCACATCTCGTTTCCCAAACTTAGGGCCGAGATGAGAGTTCTCGACGACTCCTGATCTCTGTCTCACGAGTCCGAAAGACTCACCACCTAAGAATAACCACTTTCCTTCTAAGATCTTGGATAACACGTCCCAATAAACATTTGTCTACTCTCGTGTGCACGTTACCCGGACCATGAGTCACGAGTCATATAGTGTCTAAAGCCGAAGGGTCCACCACGTCACCATTTCTTAGGTCTACGGTTACGTCCTCTGTTCTCTTTGAGCCCCAGATAGGGACCCATCCCTTTTGGGGGCCTCCTCCTTTACTGTCGGGTGAGGTCATAAAAACGGACCTCTTAGGATGCCTGCCTCTTTGGACCATCCGATGTCAGGTACCCCAGTCCTTCTCAGTCTGTACGGACTCGTTGACGCGTCAATGTCGTGTATACACATTATCCAAATGCAGAGGTAACCCGGAGCTAGACCTCTATCCAGTCTGTGTTTTCAAGACTATCAGTTCTCGTCAGAACCGGTCTCCATTCTTCAATCGGTTCACACACAATTCCACGGAAGGTTCCCCTTTTTCTCCGTAGTTTTATCGACCAGGTAATTTCTTTACTGTGTCTAGTGTAAACATCAAAATCGGAGGACGGTTAAAAGATCTCGAACACAGAAATATATTAACAGTCAACCTACTTCGAGGTGTATGGTTTAACTAAGAATCGTTCAAGTATTGGTAACGAATAATAAGGTAGCTCCAAGAGACACTTTAATATTCACGTTGGTAGATTTTAGACCAGGTGTAATAGTAAAAAGAGGGGGGAGGAGTTGAGGTTCGAGTTTAATCCATGACCTTATTTAATTTTAATTTACATCCGTGACCCTGTTTTTAGTCTGGTTCTTGTGCACAACTCAGTAACGTAAATCTATACTAAACTTTCCTCGACTCTTCTACCTTGAACGAGACGGTAGACAGAGTCAGGAGTGACGTCTGGGGCCTCGTGTGGGTGGTCGTGTCGGGGATGGTCGGTTACGACAATACTGGGTTCATTGTCTCCACATGAGTAATCAGGTGAGCTGACGTGTGCCTCAGGACCCTCTGGTCCCCGGCACTGTTTGAGACGTCTGTTGAACCAAGGAGTGTGTTCACCGGGTGTATCAAATCTTTATGACACTTATTTAGAGTACAGTCTTACCTTAAAACGATGTCATATTGTCTTTTGGATTTTATTGACACTTAAAATTTGTCTATCTTCAAACAAAGAAAGAATTGAATTAGATTTCAATTCATTAGATACTGCGTAACGGTCGAGGTGTCAATACTCCTAATACCCGAGGACATGAAGGTAAGGCGGTAGGAGTTACGAACCAAAGGTAAACGACTCGGGAGTACTAAGTCCTACCGACGACCTCGAGGCTGACAGTGTAGATAGAAAGTCTGTCGTCCTTCCTTATTCTCATCTTCTCGTCCACACACGGAGGGTTGGCGTAATCGAGGTAACTTCACTTCACTTCACTTCAGCGAGTCAGCACAGGTTGAAAAACGTTGGGGTACCTGACATCGGATGGTCCGAGGAGGCAGGTACTCTAAAAGGTCCGTTCTCAGGACCTCACCTAACGGTAAAGGAAGAGGTCCCCTAGAAGGGTTGGGTCCCTAACTTGGGCCCAGAGGACGTAACACCTGTCTGCGAAATGGTAGACTCGGTGGTCCCGTCAGGTTGAGGTGACTTCGTCCGACGTTTTCAGGGTGCACTCCGAAGGTAAATGTAAAATACATCTGGGAATATACCTATGTGACGGAGAGGTTCGTCTCAGTACCAAGAAAATAGTTCTTTTTCCCTTGTTTAAGAACCACAGTCGGTTGTCAGAACCGAGTGTGGAGAAAAGGACTGGACCGTTACGGTGGACAGGTCATAAGGTCATCAAGTTTTAGATTTCAGAATCTTTAAGACTCTACTACACGTCTTAAGTTATGTATAAACACTTGTTTTCCGATTTGAGAACCAAGAAGGTGGAATGACCTACTATCAGACCACTATCAGAGGAGACCACTAAGGAGGAGTGAAGGGTCTACAGGTTTATTAACCTCACGAACCCTTCACTCACTTCTGTCTGTTTTGGAGAAGGGATTTATACGAGTCTAGATACACTAAAGTAGGTCCCGGTACGGAATATAAGTGTATTTGTGACCGTCGAGAACTTAGACAGTAGGGTGGTTTGAAGAGGTCCTTGAAGTCCGGATGTCCCCGTAGACGAATGAGTCACCGACCCGAACCTAAGATCCCTGTGGAGTCGAACCGTGCGGGGGAGGGGGTACTCGAGGACTACGTAATGGAACGTTTTTGGTAAAACGAGGAAGTCCCCCGAAGGGGTAGTGTCCTTTTCTGTTAAGTTAGAAAACGAGGTTACTTTTTAGAACTGTGGTAAGACAAAATGGGGTGGAGATTTAGACACAGGTTAGACTCGTTAAGGATGGTGAAAAAGACGGTCCGAATAGGTTTGGTGGTAGTAGAGAGGAGAGGACTCGGTAGAGTCGTCGGGGGGTTTCGTAGAAGGTAGAGACGAGGGATCTCAGGTAAGAGTTGTATCGTCGACCTCCCCCGAAAAATAAATAGAAAAATTTGTCCATATGATCGTATATACCCGAGGAGTCACCGAGTCTACCATTTCTTAGGTGGACGTTACGTCCTCTGGACCCAAACTAGAGACCCAGCTCTTCTAGGGAACTTCTTCCCTTACCGGTGGGTAAGGTCATAAGAACGGACCCTTTAGAGAACCTGTCTCCTCGGACCATTCGATGTCAGGAACCCCAACGTTTCTCAACCTGTTCCATCTCGCTTATTCACTCTCTCTCGAACTGCCTGTTCGTCGGTACCGGGGGCCTTGACCGGGACGTACGTGTCGATCCGACACGACAAAAGGTCAACTTCCATTTATTAAACGGTCTTGTAGTGGTAGTCTGTTCCAGAGAGACACTGGCGTGACCCAGTTCTGTTTTTGTTCTGGTATTAGTGTAGACTTGTGACTTTTGTACTCGTGGTAGGTTCGGTGTTTTATGAGTTTAGACACAGAGGACCATTTAGCCTGACTGGAGACAAAGAAATACCGAATGTCGAAACCGGAGGTGGACCAGAGGAAGGAAAATCTACTCCAAATGATTCTATGTGGTAGTACCTGAGTAGTGACGAAAGACTGTCGTGTGTTAGGTCTAGTTACGGAGATGAAAGGACCCGAGAGAGGGTTTGATGGGTCGGTTTCGGGTTTAGGATGAGATCCAAGGTGGATTGTGGGAACCCGGCTCTACGGGAGGCAAGAGGGTACCATACACCCGAGGGAGTGACGTTGTTCATTATCTGAGTTGAACAAGTAGATGTCCATAAGGACTAACTGGTACGTTTGTGTGTCTATGACCGTCATGGCGGGGAGCTGTGTATGTGTGAAATGAACCGTACCCCCATAGATTGATCGACGGACGAGAGGGTCCTACGTTTGAGGGACTCTTGTTCCCAAACATAGCGACGAGGTAAAGATCCGGACTTCTCACGGACGGATGTCATCCGAGAGGTATGTAGACATGACTTACTTAAGTCTTACTTAACTTACATCGAAATCGTCGTCATAATCGGTGGTAATTCAGTCATCAACGACTAGAGTCACAACCTATTTAAGTTAGTCCGGAACGTAAAAACCAGTTCGAGGGGGTCTTACCTTGAGGACCAGTCCACCCGGGGTGCATCCCGTTCCGACACCGTTCTCTACCGAAACAGTCGAAACCAAGGGTTCCCTCCCCGGTCCTCCCTTACTGCCGGGAAGATCCCCTCGTCGTCCCTAGTTCCAGTGACTACTCAGTAGTAAAGTCGAGACCCTCATGTTTCCTCGACCCGTCCCGACCTCGACCGTCCTGTCTCCGATGCCCTCCGCCCTGTCACAGGACGGGAGTGACCACCGTCACACCCTTCCGTACTTCTTCTTCCTGAGACCCAAAGGACAAGGAAGGTTGGGTTCTACGACATCGGTAAACCGTTAGAGGTAAGTCGTGACGGGTATTTCGGGTGTTTTAACTACGAAAACTTGACACCATGACCTCTTTTGAGAACTCTCAGGGAACTTGACGTTCCTTTAGTTTGGTCAGTTAGGATTTCCTTTTGTTGACACTTATAAGTAACCTTCCTGACTACGACTTCGACTTTGAGGTTATGAAACCGGTGGACTACGTTTCTCCACTGGGTGACCTTTTCTGGGACTACGACCCTTTGTGACTTCCGTCCTCTTCTTCCCCCGCTGTCTCCTACTCTACCAACCTACTGTAGTGACAGAGTACCTGTACTCAGACTCGTTCGAATCCCTCAACCACTACCTGTCCCTTCGGACCGTCCGACGTCAAGTACCCCAGCGTTTCTCAGCCTGTACTGACTCGTTGACTTGTTGTTTACTTGGGGTAAAGAGTGTCCGTGAGAGGGGTGTGACGGTCTTTTCGGGGACAATGAATTGTCTCACCCTGTGAACTCGAAGACATAGTTCGTCACGTAGGACCGCCACACCCTTCCCGTTTCCCTCCTTACGGAAACCAGTCCCCCGTGTACGTCTCTGTGATCCCTTCTCCACGTCTGTAGGTCCCTGGTCGTTTCCTCTTCGGTCCGGCTCCCCGACCCTTACTTGGTTTCCTTCCTTCTATTCTCTTGTAAAGTCTTGTTTGCGGAGGAAACTCTTTACAACCGACCCCGGAATTTGGGTGAGGGAAGGAAGAGTTTTTGGTTTCCGTTTTGTGTCATACCTTGTTACCAAGTATTTGTTGACAACTTCTACGTTCTGTCACACGTCTCGCACGATAGAGACCCGGACTTCACCCTCCTTAGTGTCTCCCGTGAACAGGTACGTACCTACGTTTACTTCTACGAGACCCTCCTGAACCTTTTTGCTCGGGTCGCCCACTCCTCCCCTCCACCCCGACCACGCCCCATCTGCACAACTGTCAGGACCTCAAACTAAAGACTCGGCACCCTTAGATAGCGCAGAGGTTTTTATAGTAAATTTTCGATCAGTACCCGAAGCTTTACTTTATCTCGGTGCACAAAGATACGAGTCTAATCCTACCCTCTTTTTCACCATCAGTGAGTCAGTACAGGTTACGAAACACTGGGATATCTGATATCTGGAGGTCTGAGGAGACAGGTACCCGAGGAGGTCCGTTCTTATGGCCTCACCCAACGGTACGGGAGGAGGTCCCCTAGAAAGGTCGGGTCACTATCTCGGACCCAGAAGTAGTAACGTCCGTCTAAGAAACGGTAGACTCGGTGGTCCCTTCGGGGTCCTACCCTCTTCTTCCCATTTCCTGTAAACATGAGATCCATATACCGGACCTTAGTCCAAAAGAAACATACTATTTCTTAGTACAAATTGTTCTTCCCTCTTTCTTTTCCCTCCCTCCCTTCCTTTTTGTCGTAAACCTCTGACGTCTGAGTGGACCCGAACATAGGGCCGAGACGTTGAATAACACACTGGTATTCGTCCTATAAAACGGAGTAGACTTGGAGTCTGAGAGGTAGTTATTTCACCCTTATCATGATGATCGTGGCGAAGATCGAGGATAATGTCGTTCCCAAGAACGACACGGTACGGTACGATTCAGCGAAGTCAGCACAGGTTAAGAAACACTGGGATGCCTGACATCGGGTGGTCCGAAGAGACAGGCACCCTAACAGGTCCGTTCTTATGACCTCACCCAACGGTAAAGGAGGAGATCCCCTAGAAGGGCTGGGTCCCTAACTTGGGTGCAGAGGACACCGAGGGTGTAACATCCGTCTAAGAAATGGTTACTCGGTCTGCCCTTCGTGTGCATCCCATGAATTTGTCCAAGTTAATTCTTCTTTTCTCGTGGATCGGGTCTCAGAACCTGGATTATTTGGTATTTACTAATCGTCGACCCTAAACAGTTTACGACTCGTTACAAACACCCACTGAATGGGATTCATGACTTAGTTAACATTAAAAGTAAGTCCTTATGATTTGAGACGTCCACCAGAGACCACTGAGGGGTCGACCTATCCACCCTCGGGACGTGGAGAGTGACCGGTGGGTACTTTTAGATAAGGTTAATCCCCACACTAGGGAGGGCCAATAAACCTACCCCCGGAAGGTGGGGAGTCCTGGAGAGAGTTTGTACGTGTTTTCGTCACGTCCCACACCGGTCCTGACCTGACGTCCTAAGGACTCAGACCGAGGTCTTTTCAAAGAGGTCCTTTTGTCGGTCGCACGGGACACCCTAAAACAAGGTGTGAGTTTACTCAAGGACGTATCGACTCACCCTCACCGGACATCTTCAACAAATTTTCGACGTCCGAAACAAGTAACCACACGACGAAAGTTTTTACAGCTAGTTCGTGGGTCGTCCAAGATCTTGTTGTGTCCCTCGACTCATTTAGACTTTCCTCTACCCCGTGTCTCCAGTTATTTAGTAACATGAACAGGAATTTTTATCATGTTTGGTCTGGGTTACCCCCGTCTTTTACGTGTGTATCGTTTTACTTTGACTGTTAAGGTGTCTCTAAGTTCACTTTCTGGCACCGTCTCGACTTCCCGCCTTCTACTTAAAACCTCTGTCGCAAACGGGGAACGTCTACACTCTCAACCTAGTGTTTCTTCCGACTCGTCACTTCTTAACTACGAAAGTCTGACACCACGACCTCTTCTGAGAACTCTTAAGGAACCTGACACTTCTCTAGTTTGGTCAGTTAGGATTTCCTTTAGTTGGGACTTATAAGTAACCTTCCTACCTACGACTTTAAGGTTATGGTGTCGGTAGACTACGCTTCTCGGCTGAGTGACCTTTCCTGGGACTACGACCCTTTCTAACTTCCGTTTTCCTCTTCCCCCGTCGTCTCCTACTCGACCAATCTACCGTAGTGACTGAGTTACCTGTACTTAGACTCGTTTAAGACCCTCTGTCCCCTCCTGTCTCCTTGGATCGTGCGACGCCAGGTGCCCCAACACTTCTCTGTTCTCCGACTTGTTGTTGTAAACGGGACCCGACGGACTCACTCCTTTTAAGGTGTCACCACCTCTTTCGAAGGGTTCCATATTTCGGGACTGTACATTTTTGAAACCTCTCTCTAAAGTCTTTTCTTCTCCTCGGGGCCCTCCTCAGACCTCAAAATACCCTCCCGTCCCTCTTCCCTCTACCCACCACCCCAAATTCCTCTTTTGTGGTCTTCCGTCCCTTCTCGCACTGATTGAGGGTTAATTGACAGGACGTAGTCTCGGATGAGTCCGGGTATTGTTACTTTTAAGTCCTGTCCTTTTTGGTCCGTACTCTCGCCTATTTAACAAGTACACATAAGTCTGTTTCCCAATGACGTGTCGTGAATTTCCGTTACTCCATAGAAATACACAATTATACCTATGTAGACCTCTTGTACTACGACTCACTCTTTTCGTTAGATGTTTGTCTATGTGTCCCACGTTAGTGTAAATACATATAATATTTTGGAAGGTTTCGTTACGATATTTCATATATCACAAACGTGTAATGACAAATATGATACATTTATATCTTTGTGGTACATGCGTGTATGTGTATTATACGAAACCCTATTGTTTTACAAAACTCTTGGAGTTACTACAACTTCCAAAAGACCCTTTTATATTCAATAATTTTTATAGAACTTCTCCATATCTTTTGTCTTTCCCGAGTTACTGTTGTTTTCCCCAAATTTTCCAATAATTTTTCCTAGTTAGGTGATCCTTTTATCTTATATATATGGTTTGTTGTCTGGGAATTCTATCCATCTCATTTTTGATTATCTGGACCTCCCTCTCTGTCTATTTAGGTCAATATCACCTCCTGAAGTTGTGAAGGGAGAGTCGTTGAATATCTTAATGATCGTAAGAACCCTGGAGGGAGCACCAGGTCACCCATTCCGAGGTTCGAGAGTTCCGTCCCCAGGGGTCAAGTTAGGGACCAGGCCCTTGATCTTGGGTGTGAGTTGATCTCTAGGGCTTACGGTGTTGATTCTAGGTGGTGTCGGTTTATTCATTTGCTTATTTTTTACTGACAATTTTTTCTTAATGATCTACGGACCTCTTAAGGTACCTGTCCCCTTAGACCGTCCGATGTCCGGTACCCCAGTGTTTCTCTGTCTTAATGAATCACTGAGTCGTTGTTGATCTCAACATTGGTCGGAATTTTAGTCTCTATGTCCGCCAGACTTGTCGTATTAGTTAGTAGTCCGAGATTAAGTATTAATATTTTGCAAGGCGGGTGGTTGTTTTATATTCAAGAAAAAGTTCGCGGGTTCTTTGTAAGTGGTTCTATCTACTAGAGGACTCTGTATTTTATTTGGAGTTTTTTAAAAAAGTTTTTGTTTTAGTGAAATTATTTTTGTATCTATTTACTTTAGTGTGTTACAAGAGACTGGTATTACCTTAGTTTGATCTTTAGTTATTGTCTGTTAATCTTGTAAAGACATGTACATCCTTAATTTGTTGAGTCAAGGTTTTTAGGTACCTAGTTTTTTCTTCGGAAGTAGAGTCCCGTCCCTCGCCACCGCCCCCACCCCTTATCTTGTGTGTGTGTGTTAGTTAGAGTTATTCTGTAGAAAAGTTATAATTTCTGGTGTCTTCAGGTTAAGGGACATTTTGATAACATTCGTCTCTTTTACTCCAGAATTATTCTTCGAAAAACCGTATTACTTTTCTTCTAACTTAAAGTGCATGTGGCAGATCATTTACGGAGTACAAAGGAGGAGTGTCCTCGTCTCGTCCAGAAGTCCTTCGACTCGTCCAGAAGTCCTTCGACTGTATACCGACCTGACTGACAGATGATGTAAGTGAAGAAGGGTGTATTAAAGAAAGACTGAGAGGAGATTCCGGTCACACTGTGGAAACTTAACGAAGGTCTACGTGTGAACTCAAACTCTCGTAAAGATGAAAGAACCACAAAAAGAAAAAATGTGTCCTGTATCGACTCTAGACAGACATTTGACTTCAAAAAGCACCGCAGTAACATAATTCTCACCCAGTCCCTCTTACTTATTTTGTGTGAGATAATTTGGCGTGTCCTGACTTACTTTTATTTTTTATGTCGCATAGTTTTATACAACCCTACTGTGTTTTCCTCACGACTCTTCCTAAGAAGGTCGTCACTTACGAATATAATCTTTACTCCTTTTCAGAGTTCAATTATTGGGTCCTCAGATGAAGTTCTCAGATCTTTTTCTTTTCGTTTTATTCGGGTTTTGTTCTTCTTCCTTCCTTATTTCTGTTTTCGTCTTTAGTTACTATACCTTTTATCCTTTTATCTCCTTTAGTTACTTTGTTTTTAGACCAAGAACCCCTTTTCTAGGCATGTTGACTATTCCGACATCCTTCTGACTTCTTCGTCCTTTTCTGGATTTAATTGTTAATTTTCTTAATTTATCTCCTATAGAGATGTCTAAGACAGTTAAAAAGCAGTAAGTTATCTCATTATTTGAAAGATGGGGAAAAACAATTTTCCTTTTTTTTTTCCCCCTACTAAAAGGTTTTTAGTTACATCTCATAATGTCCTTATTTGTAATTTTGCAATTTCTTTATTAAATTGTTAAGTATATTAAATTGATTTATTAATTTCACAATTTATTAATAGTGTCTTCAAATATTTCGAACAAACTCCGTGGTCTTATTATTGTTGAAATTTTTTAGTGACTATAGTAGGAATATCCTATGTGCGGAACCACGCGGACACTTGTGTTTAAAATTAAAAATCACGGTTTGTTAAGGTTCTATTTTTCTAAAACTTAATACCGTCACGGTATATTATGTTCCACGAACAATCGTATACAGTAGAAATTTGACGTAAGGTGTTAGATATTAATAAAACATTGTATGTTATCTCATTGTTTGAGAAACAAAAAGAGAAAATTTTTACTCCCCCGTAATATATAGAAAATGATGTTTCCATTATTCCAATATGATATGACTTATTGAAATGTCACTATTTAAACTGTTGAATCACTTTTTCCTGGTAAAGGAGCTTTCTTGGGGTGTTGGATGGTTTTAGGTTTGTTCTACTTTGTCTGTTAGACTAATCAGAACATTAGTGATCTCATTGACTTAATCAGTAAAATTTTCACAACTTTTTTTTTTAGGTAGGAGTCTATCTAGGTGACCTCTTAAGATGGTTTGTAAATTTCTTCTTAATTATAAGAAGATATATTAAAGGTGTACTAAGATATATTAATATTAAGATATTAAAGATATATTAAGATATATTAAACATATATTAAGATATATTAAAGAAGTCTTTTGTCTGTTCTTTCTTTGTGAAGGGTTGAGTAAAATATTTCAATGATAATGGAACTATGGTTTTTGTTATGGTTTTTGCTTTTGACATCTGGTCGTAAGGAGTACTTGAGTCTGTGTTTTCAGAAACTGTTTTATGATCGTTCGCCTCAAATCGTTTTATATTTTTCTTGATATATGGTTCCGGTGCACTCTAAGTAAGGTCCATACGTTCGGACCAGGTCGCAAGTTTTGGTGAGTTACTTTAGGTGGTAGAGTTGTTCGACTTTTTGTAATGAGTATACTAATATTAAACACGAATCAGTGAGCCAGCACGGAGTGAGAAACGCTGGGGTACCTGCCATCGGTGGTCCGAGGAGACAGGTACCTCAAAGGGTCCGTTCTTATGACCTCGTCTGACGGTAAAGGAAGAGGTCCCCTAGAAGGGGTGGGTCCTTAGTTTGGACACAGAGGACGCAGAGTGACGTAGTCGTCCGACTAAGAAATAACGACCACGGTGGGTCTTAGTACTGTGTTTTCGTAAACTATTTTAGGTCTAGTGGCGTCTACCACTAACGTCGGCACTTTAATTTTCTGCAAATGAGGAACCTTCTTTTTAATACTGGTTGGATCTATCATATAAGTTTTCGTCTCTGTAATGAAACGGCTGATTCCAGGCAGATCAGTTCCGATACCAAAGAGGACACCAGTACATACCTACACTCTCAACCTGACACTTCTTCCGACTCGCGGCTTCTTAACTACGAAAACTTGACACCACAACCTCTTCTGAGAACTCTCAGGGAACCTGACGTTCCTCTAGGTTGGTCAGGTAAGACTTCTAGTCGGGACCCTAAAGAAACCTTCCTTACTACGATTTCGACTTTGAGGTCATGAAACCGGTGGAGTACACTTCTCAACTGAGTAACCTTTTCTGAGACTACGACCCTCCCTAACCCCTGTCCTCCTCTTCCCCTGCTGTCTCCTACTCTACCGACCTACCGTAGTGGCTGAGCTACCTGTCCTTAGACTCACTTGAGACCCTCTACCACTACCTGTCCCTCCGGACCGCACGACGCTAAGTACCCCAACGTTTCTCAACCTGTGCTGACTCGTTGACTTGACTCGACTTGACTTGACTTATGGGTGATACTGTCTTTGAAAGTCGTTCAAACACTGTCTTCCCTTTAAGATGTTTAACTATTTCTTGGAGATGCTTTTAGGATGTCAATTGAACTTTGAATTGACACTTTCTGACGGACGGAAGGGAGATTCTAGACCCTGATCCGTTTTCCACAGGTGAGAGTGGTGGAAATGAGTCGTACCATGACCTTTACGATCGGTCAGATGTTTGGATTCTTTTTTTATCTACTTTCCGCACGTCTAATTCTTTCTTTTTTCTTTTGATGGAAATAGATATCTACAGGACTGACAAATGTATCTTTTAGGGGTGGGGTTGGGAGACTCTCGATTATCTAAGAGTGTTACGGTAAGTCAGTCAGATTACTTTTACTTTATGAATATAATATGTGAATTGGTTTGCACATGTCCTAGACTTTCGTTTGTTGCCGTTTTACGACTACTTTTTGTAGTTTCTTCTTGAGACATTTACCCTTCTGTATGACACAATATCTAACCTTCTAAGTTATTTCTACGGTCAAGAGGGGTCTCACTGACTATCCGAATTTTGTTGAGAACAGTTATAGAGTGTTCCAAAAAACGTCTACGTCTATTCGGAAAAGATTTCAAAATGTACCTCCCGAAGGGACCGCTGAGTCATCATTTCTTAAGCGGATGGTTACGTCCTCTGTGCAAGTTAAGGACTGGGCCTTCTAAGATACACGGTACCCTGTTGACTGGGGTACACGGGGTCGATGACTCGGACGTGAGATCTCGCACACGAGACGTTGTTCTCTTCGGAGAGGTTACTCTTCGAGTGCTTGGCGTCGACCTCTCATCGGGGGCGAGTGTACCTCTTTTCGGACGAATCGTTATTTCTGGGTCGTGTCGGTTCTTATTTATTTGTAATTTTTTTATTTTACATATATCTGTATGTTTTGTTTTATCTACCGGATTTATTAAAACTTCTCCTTCTTATTTCACCCTTTTTAGTCAGATAGACTAAAGTCCTATAACGCATCGATGTCCCAAGTTCCGACACACAATTACTGTCTCTCTATATGTGTTTCAGTACCCCTTGGGTCTAAGTCTGGGTTTGTTGGTAGGAGTGGACAAAAAACTTTTCCACGTTTTCTTTTTTAAGTTGTCTCCCCTTTTATCGGAAATGTTGTCTACCACGATTCTGTTGACTTGTAGGTGTTTCTTAGAGAAAAGTGGATTTAGAGTGTGGAATATGTTTTTATTTCAGTTTTGTCTAGTATCTGTATTTGTATTTCGTTTTTGTTGTTTTTAGAAATCTTAAATCTTGATCTCTGTCTCAAGAATCTGAACTGTGTGTTTTTTACACTAGGTATTTTCCTTTTTAACTATTTGACCTACAGTGACTTTAATGTTTGAAAACAAGACTTCTCCTTTCTAATGTGTGACCCTCTTTTATGAACGTTTCGTATAAGTTGTTTCCTCGTTAAAGATTTTCTGTTATTAATCTTTTACCCATTTTCTGTACTTATCTGTGAAGTAACTTTTCCCACATTCTACTGTTTATTCGCACACTTTTTCAGAATTTGTAGTAGTTGGTAGTACCTTTACGTTTTATTTTGGTGCTACTTGTGGACTTTAATTATTAATAACATATGTTGATGTAGAGTTTCCCTTTTTTTTAGGTGTTACTCGATAATGATGGATGCATAGTCTTAGTGACTTTATTTTTCATCACCGTTGTGGTTTACGACCGTCCCTTTGCTTCTTTGCTCGAGTGAGAATGTGAACGACTTCACTTATATTTTACCATGGTAGTGGGGGCCCTTTGTCAAACTGTCGACGAATATTCCAACCTATACGTGAATGGTATGTCGGGTAGTTAACTCGTAAATAGGGTCTCTTTACTCTTGAATGTAAGGGGATTTTTGGACATACGTTTATAAGTATTGTCGAAATAAACATTATCAGTTTTTGACCTTTGGTAAGTCTACAGGAAGTCGTCTGTCTACCGATTTACTTGAAGCCTTGTAGGTATGGTACCTCACGATGAGTCGTTACTTTTTCCTTGGTCGACAACGATGTATGTGACTGAACCTACTTATCGGTCCTTTAATACGACTCACTCTTTTCGGTTAGGGTTAGGGCTTTCCAATGTGTGACATGCAAGGTAAGTTATTTGTAAAAAAACTTCACCTTTTTTTTTTGCTTTACCTCCTGTATTATATCCAAAGATCCCTAATCTCTTCCCGCCTCAGTTCCCCCCAGTCCTCCATACCCTCACTAATATTTTCCCATTGTACTCCCCAGAGACACCACGGTCCTGACGACTCACCGACTGCCACGACCACCTATGTACTTAGATGGGTCCACTTGAATGTATTTGGGGGTGTGTGTGTCATATTCATTTTGAGTCCTTTAGACTCATTCTGGGACCTAATGTCTTACTGTTGTAAGACCAAGACTATATGATATTCAAACTTTTACAATGTTTACTCCATGTAACCGGTTTTACGTGCCCCTTAGAGAGACCTGATAGAGAATATTGACGTACGCTTAGATGTGGGTAAAGTTATTTTTACAGTTTAATTTCTCAACGATAAGGAAAAAGATAAAGGGAAAGATAAGGATAAAGAGTAGGAGTCTATATGAACCCCGGAGATACCTTTGATTCCCGGTATGTCGAGTGACAAACTTTTAGTAATGATAACATTACAGGACTAATAGCTCTTAGTATAGACACTTTTGAGGTTTGTTTTGTGACTGTTTGTTTTAAGTTGAATTTTGTTAATAGACGACACGACTACTTCATCCCAAACAGTATCCTCCCATTTTACCGTATTTTTATTTTTTACCAAATTATTCTATATCGTATGGTCAACTAGGTCATTCTTAAGGTGTACGATAAATTCTATGATTTTTTATTATCATTTGAATTATGAATGAGGACTAACATTTTTAATAATACCTTAGCTCCATACGACACGACACAACGGAGTTAGCACGACTGAGAAACTCTAGGGTACCAGTCATCGGACGGTCCGAGGAGACAGGTACCCTAAGAGCTCCGTCCTCGTGACCTCACCCAACGGTACGGGAGGAGGTCCCCTAGAACGTCTGTCTCCCTAGTTTGAGTCTAGAGAATACAGAGGACGTAACCATCCGCCCAAGAAATGGCGATCATGGTGGATCAGGTCTCTCTAAGGGACACATAAAACCAGTCAACCCTTCGGGTTGACTTCATATCAACTAAAGGGTATGACACAATCAAAATCCATATGCTGTTACACTAAGTCATATGTTTGTAAGTCGTATATATGAAAATATTATACATACGTATATGTGTATATGTATGTGTGTATACATTTGTGTGTATACATACATGAAAAAGTCTAAGAAAAGGTACTGTCCTACGATTTTCTATAACTTATAGACGATATGTTATTTAGGAATAAGGACTAAAAAATTTTAACGATTACTTTCTTTTAAAGGAATGGGACTATCTGTTAGTCCACTCTTGATAGGGGTCGAGAAGTACTGTACTTGAAACCAACCCTTTTGTAGTTGAAAACTTGACAAACCATCCCTGGTCACACCTATCCCGAGGTCCACACCCCTGGCTAGTGTCCGTTCCTAAGTCTCGTCTCGACCGGTCTTTCTCCACGCAGTGTCCTCTCCTTTAATTGTGACCGAAAACGGTACTTCTATCTTCTCTTTAACTTTCACTGAGGCTCCAAGTCTCCCACTTAGTTACTGGTTAAAGTCTGAGTCTTTACCTCATCTCCTCCTTCTCGTCTAAGCCCCCCATCCCTTCTTTTAAGGACTAAGACAGGTAGACAGACATTGAGGTGTCCACTACACGTCACACCCCTTTATCATAGAGGAGTTTCTCGGGAGTAGCGAAATCTGAGTTCCAGAAGATTGTGGGGTCCCCTAAAAAAATTTGGTACTCGTTTTGAATCTAATTAGTGTGTAAGAGATTATTTACGATATCAAACTCTTATACCTAAGATTTCAGGTTCTCCGACGACCTCTTTAGTGTTTCACACCAGAACGTAGGGAATTTTTGTTGAGATGCTGTGTTTTTAATAATCATAGTATTAATAACCCGAAGGGTCCACCGCGACTATCATTTCTTAGACGGACGGTGACGCCCTCTACGTCTTTTATGTCCAAACTGAGGACCCAGCCCTTCTAGGGGGTCTCATCCTTTGGGTGAGGTATGACAACGGACCCGTTAGGGTGTCTGTCTCCTCGGACCACCCGATGTCAGGTGTCCCAGCGTTTCTCAGACTGTGTTGACTGTGTGTGTGGGTGTGCGTGTAGTAGTAGTGGTGGTAGGGGACGGGTACTTGATTGTTATTACGCTCTGTTAGGACCAAAACGACTCTTCTCGAAAGTTTGAGTTTTCTATCCCTCCTTCTTCCTTCCTTTGCGGGGAAACGAAGTTAGGACCCCCTGACTCGTACTCTTGATTCATACAACCTTTGTAAAATCCCCTTTTCCCTTCCCAAGTTCCTCCTGTCTACTGTTACCCGACCCCGTCCCCTGGGGTCGGGGGTCAGGTGCTGGTGTGTCGTCCTCCACTCGTCACCCTGTCGAAGTAGACGGAGAGGGGTGGGGGTGATAGCGAACGTAAAGACGGACGTGGTAGAGGGGTGGTGGTGGTGGTCTGAGGTAAGGGGTAGGTAACTTTTTGACAGCAGGTGTTTCGGACAGGGACCACGTCCCGTGACTCCTCTGGGTGAACAGGGGTTTAAACGGGGATAATTAGAACCAAGGGTTTAGAAGGATTTAGTTAACGACTATGGATTCCGTACCCACCCCGAAGGGACCACCGAGTCTACCATTTCTTAGACGGACGTTACGTCCTCAGGGCTCAAGGTAGGGACCCAGCCCTTCTGAGGGACCTCCTCCCTTACCGTTGGGTGAGATCATAAGAACGGACCTCTTAGGGTACTAGTCTCCTCGGACCACCCGACTACAAGTGCCCCAGTGTTTCTCAGCCTGTGCTGACTTACTGATTGTGAAAAAAGTGAAATCCGTACCCACTACACTGTAACACTCGGACACTCGGAATCTTTTTGGTACAAAGAGACCCCGTGTTCTTTACTGTCTCGTTTCAAAAGAAATGAACTTCAAAAAGATCCGAACCCACCGTCTAAATCTCACCCGAACCCAATCACCTCCTTTGTCTTCATCCTCAACCCCTACCTTCTCCGGACCCCTTAGCACTGAGTAAGAGATTATAGTCTTTTCGTCTCCTATTCTTCTCTAGGAGTTTCTCGGATTTTTTTGTAAATGAACGTAAATACGTCTATGAAGAACAAGAAAGTTTCATCAAATGAAAGATACTAGAGTAAATTAGAAGTTGAACACTTCAAGGGACGTTCGGGTGGAACCTTTAACACCTCCGGGTATATATTCTGAGGTCGGAAGTGACTACCGAGTCACCCATTTTTTTAGGCGGACGTCACGTCCTCTGGACCGAAGCTAGGAACCCAACCCTTCTAGGGGACCTCTTCCTTTACCGTTGGGTGAGGTCATAAGAACGGACCTCTTTAGACACCTGTCTCCTCGGCCCGTCCGATATCAGGTACCCCAACGTTTCTCAGTCTGTGTTGAACTCTGGTGGTATACTCTGAAGTCTTCCGGTGACTCACGAGGTTTAAAATCTCTGTCGTAGAAGGGGGATTCGTGTAATTTTATATAGGTACTCGGTGCGATTTACATTAATTATGTCTTGGGTCCTTTCCGACTTCCCTTAACTTTAACTGATCGACGAATCCAAGGTAAAACACTTGTAAATTTATGTATAAGTATAACTATAAAAATTTCTCTTTATAATAAAACCGGTGTAGTGAACCGTACACCCCAGAAAGAAGGGACTGGCCCTTAGTTTGGACATCGGGACGTAACCCTCACACCTCAGACTTGGTGACGTGACTGAAAAACACAAAATCTCAGGTACGTAAAGGGGACCGAAGGTTGTACAGTTTTCCAGTAAATTTGGAACAGTTGAAATCAATTCCTTTGGTTTAACGGAACACCCATTTGACAGGTCCTCGTATCCGAGGACTTCGGGTCCCTTACAGGACCGTCTTGCACTGTTTCTTACTCCCTGACTCCCAACGTTATAGTCTGAACCTTCCGAATAGAGTCCGTTTGTTTGTTTTACCACGACACCCTTTTTGCTCACCTCCCACTCTCCGTTCCCCGACCCCGAAACCCACCCTTTCACCCACTATATAAGTTCATCGAAGGTCGGTTGGGGTCCTCGAAGGGACCACCGAGTCGGACGTTACGTCCCCTGGGTCCAAGCTAGGGACCCAGTCCTTCTGGGTGACCTCCTCCCTTGTCGATGGGTGAAGTCATAAGAACGGACCTCTTAAGATACCTGTCTCCTCCGACCACCCGATGTCAGGTACCCCAACGTTTCTCAGTCTGTGCTGACTTGCTAATTGTGAAAAAGTGAAAAGTTGGGGTCCCCTCGAAGTCGGGTTAAGGAGCTTGTTACCTGTCCAAAGAAAAGGGCACACACTCTTTCCGAGAAGAGGGTGAGCTGACTGTGCCCACATCTCGTCTCAGAGGGTTACGGTGCGGACTCACCTTCCTTTCCTCTCGGTCTCCGAGGTAGCGTGTCAAACATTTCAAAGACTCGAGAAGAAAGTCTAAGACCGGAGGTCCATGTGACGCTCTCAGTCTAGGGTAGGTCCCTCATAGAAACGGAAAAGGGGTCTTCCGGAAGTCTCACCAGACCACCGTAAGTTAGATGGTGAGTATAAATAGAAAGTCAAATGTCTTGTCCAGAATAGTGGAAAGGTTAATGCGGAGGGTCCCTCCTTATGATGACCTCTGTCCTGGACCCGATCCGACCTCCGTTACTTGTTTTACTTTGTCTTTACCTTTAATTGTCGAGTCTCGGGTAAGCCCGTAACTCACAAAAATGAAGTAAAATAGAACTGAACGAAAAAACGAAAAGTCATTAATCACAACTCGACGAGTAGACACCCGAGGTATCAACTCGTTATAAACCACAAAACCCATGAAAACATTTACCATATACAAATTTTAAAAGTAAAGGATAACCAAACAACGAGGGTACACCTTTATGTTAACTAAAAAATTTACCTGGAAAAAGAGGGTAACAGGGAATATTTAAGTGAATAATTAAGATTGTCAAGTAGATATCTAAAAAACTTAAAAGATTCTTATGTCGGAATAAGAGACACTTATTCTTGTCGAAATAAAGAAGGACAGGTTAGGAATATCGAAAAGAAAGGAAAAGTACGAAATAACTTGACGGGACTTCCCATTGTAACATCTGTCCTTACCACGAGAATCGTTGACACAAAGGAAAGACTGAAGTTCCCCTTTCGTAAACTATGAAGTGTAAATTACGTGACAAACATCCCAAAAAGGAAAAACTACCACTCTTAAAGGGTAAAATAATAAAATTTTTAGTTTCATATCAACTAAATGTTATAATATAATCAAAGTCCACATATCGTGACACCAAGTCATAAAAACGTCCGATATGAGGTGATATTCAATAATGTTCTATCGCCGATATTAAGGGACACGATATGTCACATAGGAAGGACGAATAGATAAAATCTATAATATCGAACATAGACGATTAGAGTGTGAAGATTGGACAGGGAGTACGAGAGGGAGAGGGACACCATTGCCGATAAAACAAGAGATCTAGACACTCAAACAAAGACAGAATGTACGTGTATGTTATCACAATAAAAAATCTAGGGGTGTATATTCACTATAGTAAGTCATAAAGTGAAAAGAGTATGACAAGAGATCCAGGTAGACACGATGACATTTCCACCCTGAAGTAACAAGGGAAAGGAAAATCACCAACCCGTCACGAGTGACATATACGTATGGTGGAAGTAGGCATAGAAATGGGTAAGTAGACAACTATCCGAGAACCTGACGAAGGCACAGAACCGTGATCATTTGTTGCGACGATACTTGTACGTACAAAAACTGAAAGACACAAGTAAAAGAGGGGTTTATATATGGATACCCACCCTAACGACTTAGTATACCACCGAGATAAAAATTAGAATGTTCTTAGAGACGTGACAAAAGGTATCACCGACATGGTTAAATGAGAAATCCAAAACGTCTATGAAACATAGTCTGGGAAGGATACCTGGTAGACCTAAGAGACGGAGTCTACAGGAAAGGGTCGACAACGACGTTCTTCGGAGAAAAGTCCCCGAGACTGACGGCAGTGTGCGGAACTGACGTGAAAGGAAGTGGCGAGGGTACAACATGCTAAGATCAGAACTCGGTCTCCCGATAGGGTGACTACGACTCCTCCCTCTGAAACACTAAGGGACGACCACAGGGGTGTTCCCGTTGAGACCCCGGTTGGAAACTGACCACCTCTACCTCGGTTGACTAGTCAAGAAGGGAAAAAGGGGGAGGATCTGTCCGACACGACTCTTCGCCCACCAGGGTGTCCCGACACGTGTAATTATCCGTTACCGTTCGACCGTTATGTGGGAACATGACCGAGAAAGAGGGAGGACGGAGCGAAGGGGAGGGGAGGGACGTCGCGTGAGAGGAAGGGTGGGGTGGGGGGGTGGGGTCGAGGTCGAGTGTGTGTGAGATCGAGGAAGTCTACCGGAGTCCGAACCGACAGACCTCCGAGTCTGTCTCTGTCAGTATTGTCCACACTGGGGATCTTTCGTCTGTCTACAAACCTCGACCTAATGAGTGATTGACTTCGGAACTCCTAGGGCAATAATCGCTATTCTCCCACACTACTTGTGGACCGTACGCTGCCGTAACGCTACTAATTCGGAAATGGGACACCCATTGACCCCATTTTACACCCACCTTTCGTTCCGTAGACGACCACGTCACCGACACTCTCGACCTACCATCCTTCGCTTCTTTTCGTACTCCCAGCCCCTCGTGTGACCGATAACAATTGTCGTCTTCAGAATCTTTTTTTTTTTGGGACTATTTAGTCCCGTCGGTTAACAGTTGAGATCCGTGCGAGAGTTTCACTGTTTACTCTTCGAATGGCGGATTTCGACGTCGCTAGACAATCCTTTTGGTCAAGAGAGTATAAAATAGAGTACATAGACCCTCGATACAATGCTCGACATACGTGTCAATTCTGACAATATAAAAGGACTACTTAACTGGGAAAATAATATTGTTTTACGGGACAAAACTAGCAATCATCTCAAGAAAGAGAACTTCAAATGGAGTCGTCGAGAAAAGACTAAATGGACAGACACAGTCCGGAATAGGTTGTGCCCCTAGATCAAGGGACTGGTCCCTACCTCGGACCCGGGGGACGTAACCCTCACACCTCAGAATCGGTGACTTGGTGGTCCCTTCAGGGAACGGATAAAAATCTCAGTGTGGTCGAAAGAATACGAATCACTAACACACTATCTAGAATTGGATAGGAAAATGTAAGTCGAACGGAGGTAGAAATACAAAGTTCACACAAAGGACGTTTATTATGTCAATCCAAAACAAAAATAACTCAGACAGTTAAAGACTGAAAATTCATTCCACAAATCCATTTGCCAAAAATGTTGACCAAAACAAAATAGTACGATATGAATTTTTTTTTCACAGATATAAGTATAAAGAAAAGAATACGTCTTCCATTGTATAAGATTTATAACGAGACATGAAACGAAGGGGCGGGGGGTGGGGACAATTACACTACTGGACCTCCCTACCCTAACCCCCCTTCCCTCCCTCCAAGACCTCCCTCCCCTACATACATATTAATTCCGTCTAGCCGTGACAACGCCCTGAAGGGTCCGCCACAATCACCATTTCTTGTGGGACGGTTTCGTCCTCTACATTCTCTAAGCCCAAGCTAGGGACCTAACCCTTCTAGGGGACTTCTTCCTTTACCGTCGGACGAGGTTATAAGTACGGACCTCTTTGGGTACCTGTCTCCTGGGACCACCCGATGTCGGGTACCCCAGAATTCAAATATTCGTTGAAGGAGTAAAGAGAAACACCAACATTTCGAAGGGTAACAAAGCTCCATGGTAACAAAGAAAAAAATATTTCAAAAGAAAAAAAAATTACACCTGGTAAAAAGTTTTTCAGAAATAACTTAAACGATGTTATGCCAAAGATAAATACAACATAAAAAATCCGGGGGTCCGTACTCCCTAAAATCGAGGGACTGGTCCCTAGCTTGGGGTTTGGGGACGTGACCTTCTACTTCAGAGTTGGTAGCCTGGTGGTCCCTTCAGGGAACTACATGGTCACAAATAAGTTGGGTAACGATACCTACTATAAACCCGGGTCAGTCAACGATAATGTCTTATGGGAACACGTGCACAGAAAAAGTACGTCGAAGTCATCTAAACGTCTTCGACTGGAAGACCAGTCTCTTGTGTGTGTCGATGGGAGACGGAACCTTAACGATTTAAGGGGAAACCTTCCTAATGCAGGACAAGGTAAAGGATCCACTCCGAAGAACTCTTTCTACTAGTTCTCTAGACAACAAGTAATAGGCCCCACGGATTTGCGGTCTTGTGTCTCGAAGAAAGGGGACCTTGTAAGGTAAAGAAATTCCTCTTCGACAGACTCCCAAACGTACCCCCCCATACATAACGAAGGTCCGCAGTCACAAAGGTGTACACGCACACACTCCGCCACTCAGGTGACCGAGGGACCCGTGTATAAGATATTAAAAGACACAGTCATAGTGTAAAGTGAACGTGGTTCGTAAAGACTTAGGGTTCAGAGAGACAGACGTACTGTACGACCCTCGGAGTCTCACATTATCGTAAATCCTCTAAGAACCGATCCTGAAGAGTGGGTCATCAATGATACCACAGAGTCACCCGAGTGATAGAACGTCCTGACACGACTTTAGAGAACGGAGAAACATAGGGTAGAGGAGTAGAAAAGAAAAAAAACATAAAAAAAGGTAGAGAAAAGATAACCCACAAACATGGAAATTTTAATTAAATCATGGTAAAATAACCGAACTCCGACCTCTCCTCTACGCAACTACTATACTAAAGTCGTGAAACTAGGTCTTCACGTGGTTTTTACATATCTTCCACTACGACTTTTAAACATCCTATACTCCCTCTCTTAATCCTTTTCTCCTAAAAGATTATTCCCGAAGAGACCTGGTACACAATTCGACATGAAAGACCAAAGACTCTTTGTGCTCACTTCCTAAACTGAAAAAGATTTTAACGAAAACCAAGGGTCTACCTATATAGTAACCGACCCGGTGGGTCGAAGAATTGTGTATTTCTTAATACTTGTTGACTCAATTAAGACTTTTAATAATATCGTCTAGTGTACGAATTTTAAACCCAGGACGATTTTATAAACTAAGTCAATAGGACAGAGGACTGTGTATTTCCTACGAACTTTAAATAATGTCTCGTTATTTTGTTTTCGGAGGGTTTGTTTTTTGGTGTTCCTTAGACGTCTTAAGACAATGTGAAGACTGTTAAATGACCCCGTAGATACGTACGGGATTCGAAAGAGTCTATTGAACGAAGAGGTTTCCGATTCTCTACTTTACGTGTAAACAATAATGTCTGCTATGTGCAGAGTAAGCGTCAATTGCTAGATTGATGGTAGATAGGTCCTAGTATGAACACAGTCGACGAGACGAACCAGGACTCTTGTTCTGCCAGGAACAACAGTCCCTTAAATGTCAGACCACCCCCTCCTTACCCTCTGTCCGGTGTTTCTCTATTAATATTTTACAACACTATATACGATAATATCATTTTACATGTCTCCTCAGGTCCTAAATTAATAGTATCAATTGTTACATGTAAAAATATGTGCGAATGAAACTGTCACGTATGTAATTTTGACCTCTTCATGATTCTTTTAACCGATCGAAGGACTCGTCTCTACTGAATTTTTGAGTCCGTCATCGGACAACATCACCTTTAAGCAGACATGAACCAGAGGTTTCCAGACCCAAACTAGGGGTAAAGATGGAAAACAAAGATAATTTTTCAGGGAATTGACAGAAACCCACAGTCACAGAAGTAAAAATTGTTCCCCCCTCCACCACCTGAAGGGACCATCACTTCACCTATTCTTAGACGAACGGTTTCGTCCCCCGTGTCCAAGCTAGGGACCAGGCCCTTCTAGGGTGTCCTGAGCCTCGTGACTCGGGCGCAGTGTTGATACCTCGAAAGTGAGGTCTCGGACACGAGACGCCGATTTCTTCGGTGACGTTACTCTTCGGGTGTCTGAAGTTGCTTCTCACCGGGGGTGAGAGGAGTTGATCTCTTTGGGACCCGTTTCGTTACTTCAAGATTACGTCGACTTTGATTTATTTATTTTTATTCCTCCCCCCATGAAGGGACCAGGTGACCACTCCTGAGACGCAGGTGACGTCGTCTGTACGCAAGTTAAGGACCAACCATACTTTTGGGGTGTACCGGTTTTTATTTATTTATTTAATCTTATTCTATTTTTGTTCCCTTCCAATTTACTACCGACTCTGGGAAGGTACTACTTTGTAGAGTTCCCCACTTAAGGTCGAGGAGGGACTACACTTGGGTTATCTGATTACTCTTACAGTTACTGACGTAACGACTCGACCCGATCTACTCAGGTTCATTGGTTGGTCCCAGAAGTAATCCACCGTCACAATCTGCACGTCACATGGAAAACCCTTTGATTTGAACTGTTCAAATTACCGTCACCCCGATGTAACGAGGAGTAAAGACTTTGGTCTCAACGTTGCGACGGTCCTGGAATGTGCGTCTCGTCTCTTTCGTGTGTGAGGGTTTACAAGTACCCGATCCCGTCGAATGGTTGAGGTCGAATCCGACCCCTTAGTCTCCGATGACATTTAAACACCTACCACCGAGTTTCTTAACATCCCTTGGACCGTGAGTTATACTTAATCAATGAACTTACTCTTTTACAAAATAAAACCAAGTTATTTGTAAAAACTTTTAACTCGTAGATACAACGGGTTGGTTCAAGTACGAGTCCAGATACCCTTTGAGTCTCCACTTGGGTCCAGAGAAAACGTAGTTTCATAATTGTAAGATGGGAGACAGAGTTACTTGACTGGATGAGGCCAATGAACGACATTCCTCTTAGTGTGTCGCAAACAGAAAAACACTGACAGAGTCAAAGGTGTGACGTTGACTCTTCTCTTTCTGGGCGTCTCTGTTTCTAACTTCGTTCGTGGTAAAAGAAGCTGGTGAAGAACTCTAGGCGTCTCGACTTCCGGTAGTTAAACGGTAAGGGCCGTCTGTCGTACCCCCTTCCTGGTAGTCTAATAAATGAAACATTCGACACGGTAATCAGGAAGGTCTAGTGACCCCAGGAAGGAGAGAAACTGTAACGTGTAACGGTTTCAGAAGGTAACCAGTCGGATCTAAAGACCGAAAAATTCTAAGTCACAAAAAAGGAGGAAAAAAAAATGGGGGTCAAAAGTAGTTGTCTATGTGTACCTGTATTATCCCTGTCTACTTGTGTCAGGTCTCTGCGGTCATAAATACCTTATTACTGAATTCCCACAGACGTCACTCGGGAAAAATGGGATCTTCAAGAGGAAATAGGGTAAAGGGCAGCAGTACCGTTGAAACCCTCGATTGTAGGTCACGATACAGTGAGAGACACCGGTATCGACTAACCAGATCTAAAGAAAAGAAAAAAAAAAAATCAAAAAACTACTCCTGGTAAAAACTTCAGAAACAACTTAAACAATGTTATGATCAAGACAAAGTATAACACTAAAAAACCGGTGTTCCGTACACCCTAGAACCGAGGGGTAGGTCCCTACCTTGGACCTGGGGGACGTAACCTTCCGCTTCAGAATTGGTGACCTGGTGGTCCCTGCAGGGTCACCAGGTCTAAGTAGAACGTTATTCGACCCGATTAAGTTCAAGAAAGGGTCTCTGTAGATGACCCCTCCATCTTTCCCTACTGACTCAAAAACTTCGAACTAACTGCTGATGGGTGAGACGTTCGAGCACCACCGGGCCACCCAATGTAACATCTCCCCGACCAGGCATCGGTCTGCCTTTTCTCTTTGACCGTATTCGTTCTTCTCCCATATAAACAAAGGTTCCCGACGACATCGTTTAATGATGTTGGGTACCCCGAATTTTGTCGACTTTGACACAGTATCAACCTCCGATCTTCAGGGCTTAGCTCTACGGTCGTCTCGGTATGAGGTAGGCTTCAGAGATCTTCTCCTAGGAAGGGACAGAGAGAACATCGAGGACGACCGTCAGGAACCGCACAGACATCTGTGTAGTGGAGAAATAAAGTCACAGACAGAAGTGCATCGTAGGAGGTGACACACAGAAGTGTAGAAGAAAGACGTAGACAAACGTATAGAAAAAAAGAAATTTCTCTCTACAACCAAAACAAAGAAAAACAGACGTGCACCCGAGGGAACAACGTCGGGTGCCCAGAGAGTGACACCCCGAGGGGACGACGCCTCGTGCCCGAGAACCGGAGGTCGTCAAAGCCGAGTCCGAAATCTCGTGTCCGAGTCATCCACACCGAGGACCCGGACCAACGAGGGACCGGACACCCGACAGTCAAGGGACTAGTCTCTTCCTTAGGTGCAGGGGACGTAGCCCCCCACCTAAGAATTGATGGTCTGGTGGTCCCTTCGGAAGAGGTACAGAAGAATATTCGTGTGGTCAGTAACCTACTTCCGAGTTGGCTCGGGTCACACTGGAGTGGAATTAAAATTGATTAGTATGGTGTTTCTAAGATAAAGGTTTATTCTGGCGTAAGACTCGAAGGTCCAGTCGTACTCGTGACCCCCTGTGATGTGGTGGGTCCATGTCTCACCCACCGGGCTCCCGTAGATCTTGGAACTAAAGTTACACAAGAGTTCCGGTTTTGGTGTAAGGTTCGAAACACACAAGAGTCTGTCCGGGTACAAGACTGTTATTTAAGAGTAAACACAAATTTGGAGGAAGTTCAATCCACTGACAACAACAAAAACAAGTCGACGAGTCAAACACTGGGGGAGGGTGAGTGGAGTTGATTTCTTTCGGGTACCCCGTTACTTCTGGGTCACGTCGGTTTTTATTTCACTTATATAAAAAAAAATTTCTCTAAAAAAAAAGTTGACGAATGGTGGACTAAAGTACTCCAATTTGGTTTACCGGACTAACCTTAGTGGGAGTCCGAGAAAAGGGTCGACTTTTGGGTCCCTAGTTTGGGTGCAGAGGACGTAATCGTCTACCAAAGAAATAGCGACTCACTGACAATGTCTGTTGGTTTTCTTAAGAATTTTACGTATTTTATTATGTCTGGGGTCAACAGTGTTAAGATAATCGACGGTGATATTTATTTATAGAAAAAATACCCGGGGTCATCCCCACCCACGGTATAATTAGTTGAACTACGTCGTGTGTGCCACACAGTGCGTCCATAGACGTACCGGTTGGAGTTAATTCGGTCGTATTGTCCTCCCAGTATCCGTCCTGTCGTCCCCTGTGAAAGAGGTACACAGACCTGGTAAGGATCCGACTCCCAGGGACACGCCAGTCTCCCACCGACTTCGTCCAGGTCCATAATATAAGTCCATGTTTCAAGACTCCGTCCCTCGCAGGGAGAGAGTAAATACAGAGAAATATTCCCGTTCCTCTTAACACGGTCCTCCGGGATGACCCCTGTTCCAAGGGTGGGGGTCGGACGGGGAGAGGGTTCACCGAAGGGAATGGGGTCAGGTCTCCGAGGACGGGGTCGGGATGTCTAGTGTCCTTTTGACCCGACTCCGAGGGGGAACGTTCCCGACCCAAGTTTCCTCTAAGTGAAGGACGGTGGTCTCGTGTTACCGAAAGGTGTTTAACTGGATTGTTCCGGACCCCATGGTGGCACCATCGAGGAAAATCTCCGACGACACCGACCTCTGATTGCCGTTTCTTGTGTAAACCTGAGGGAACTACCATGTCACCTATTCGAAGGTGGACAGTTGCGTCCCCTGTGTCCAAGCTAGGGACCAAATCCTTCTAGGGTGTACGACTCCTCGTCGATTCGGGTACTCGACGTCGATGACTTTGGGCACACGGATCTCGAACACAAGATATTTGGCCTCTTCGGTGGTTTTACTCTTCGGGCACGTGGTGTTTCTTATCGAGGGTGAGTCGAGGTGATCTCTTTCGGGTGCCCCGTTACTTCTGGGTCACGTCGGTTTTTATTTTACTTATAAATAAAAAAAAAAAAATTTTTCTAAAGAAAAAGTTGACGAATGGTGGACTAAAGTACTCCAATTTGGTTGACCGGACTAACCTTAGTGGGAGAGTCCGAGAAAAGGGTCGACTTTTCCATCGCCTGTCCTAAGAAAGGACACCTCGAATGCACCTCCCGTAGGCTTCCCGAGATCGGTTCTTTACTCCGTCCCCACACGTGGCAGGTCCGGGACCAGACACCTGAATGTACGGGGAGGAGAGTGTCCAGAGGATTTCGGTAGAAAGTTTTTCGGTGAAGGCTCAAATACGTTGGTCGTCCTTTCGGCTAACTCGACAAAAAGTGGGAAACACGATGACTGCAGTCTCCGTGTCTAGTCTTGTAACCACCCTACGATGGAAGACGGTGAAAGACGGTTTGAAACGGATGTTGTGTACCTTACCCACAAATCCGCACTAGACTTTTTTAGACCACCTTTCTCGGGATGTCGGTACACCCTAGACCCCTGGTCCTCAAACGGTCAACGGGTGAGCTGTAAGTAAAGAGCGGGTGGGCCGGAAGGAGAGACCTAGTCTTGTGGGTAGACAGGAGGAAGTCAGTCGAAACCCGAAGCTCCCCGCAAGTAGAGTCAGGGTCGGACTCCCCTTGTTAGGACTATCTAGGTTCAGTCAGTACCTCCGGGCTTGAGAAACGACCACCACCTACATCTATTCCCATATACCGCATAAAGTCCGGTTGGTCGGAACTCTCCTGCAGACAACCCTTGAGGACCCTGTTAATCTTCTCTGTCTTCCCTCTCTACCCTGGAAGGGTCCACCGAGTCCACCCTTTCTTGTACGGACGGTCACGTCCTCTACGTCCAAGCTAGGGACCCACCCCGTCTAAGGGACCTCCTCCTGTACCGTTGGGTGAAGTCATAAGAACGAACCCTTCAGGGTACCTTCCTCGGACCGTCCTATGTCAGATACCCCAGTGGTTTCTCAGTCTGTGCTAAATTACTGATTTGTTGTTTTCCTCTCTACCGGAGAAAGACCGAATGTGGGGGAGGTTCTGTAAAGGACGGAGGGTCTTTCCCTCTCTCTGAAAAGATGACTAGAGTACCTTAGTGACTTGTCGATACTGGTGTGGACTAGGTGGGCAAATATAAATTCCTCGCACCCCAAGTCTGTCCTGTTCCTCAAGTCAAGTGTGAAGGTCACTTCCCAAAGTCTCGGGTCCGCCCAGGACTCTCCTGCTTTTTCCTCTGCTAGAACGCCACCTTCTTCTTTCAGTTCCCTCGGGGCCTGGGAACGAATCCTCCCGTCCGACTCGTCAGGGCCGTCCTCCCGTGACTCACCGACGTGACCACAATCGTCCTTCGAAACGCGACCCACCTGTCCCCCGCCGCCTGGCCTCCATTGGTCGCGGGAGACTGCCGGTGAACACCCTTTTGTGCCGTGCTGGCTCCGGCGCGAGAGGGTGGTCTCGTCGTTCCGCTCGAACGGCCCACCGTCCACCCACCCCGGCCAGGAACCCTTCCGCCGACTCTTCACCCGTCTCGGAACCAACGTAAATGGCTACCCCCCGCGTCAGGGCCCCTCCCCTCCCGCTCAACACCTCCGCCCACCCACCCCCACTCCCTTCGACCCGTGCCAGTCCTTAGTCTAACTTCCTCGCTCCGGTTCCTCTCTGACCCCTTTTCGATGTCACTTAACCTCCAAGACTACTCCCTCTCGACCTGGTCGATGGTCCAGTCCCCCCACCTCCCACGGACTTCTGGGGAATCCTGAGACTCCTACGGGCCATTTGACGTCGGGTCTCCCCTTGGGGGAAACGTATAAATCACACTTCTTCAGAGGACTAGACCCTTAGGCTAAAAGGTAAAATATCGGTTGAGATCCCATCACAACGTTTCTTAGACTGTGCAGACTCGCACGCGTATGTTTAAATAGGCCCCACCCCACCACAATGCCACCCCATCTTAGGGTCCCCGCGGGGGTCCACCTCTACCGCACACGCCTGTACTCGGACCACGACCACGCCAGAGAAGGGGGTGCACCCTTAGTCCCTCTCAACGCCCCCTGAAACGTGCGTTCTTTCGTCCGAAGGGAGGACAAACTTCGTTGTTTCTTGGAGACCCGGTCTACCTTCCTTTTAGTCAAGGAAAAGACCGCGCCGGATCCCTATGGAAATTAACTCTCAACGTTCTGGCCGGGAACTACCTTAAACGTTGCTCCGGTCCCGGCATACCCTTGTAAAGAACTACCTTTACTCGTAGACGAGAGATATTCTTTACGTTTACTACGGATTAACGCGGAAGTCTCTCGACACAGGGTAGGGGTCACGCCACGGGCGTCCGCCCATTTGGTCTGGTGCGAAGTTTCAGGAGTCGAAAGATGGGGTTCTGCCTTCGACACGGCTTGGTGTGACCTGGTCCGAGGTCCGTCGGTAGGCTCCCGCCCCCCGCAAACCCCCACCCCAATCCCACCCACCACGTTACGGACGACCCAAGGTTGTATAAGGTCCAGGACCCGTTTAACAATAGTAAAGTAAACTACACCCGTTTTGGGTAATACCCTAGACGACGAAATGTCCGTTCCTTTGGTCTCGAGTCTTTTGACTATCGCAAACGGACTACAACATGTCATATTCCACCCAGTCTCCGGGGGTCCTACTTACTGTCTCACTTTTCGGGGTCTCAACAGGAGATTGCAAATGACTCACGGATCCAGTGCAGAAGTCGTCTGAAAGAGAATAAGACAGACAGAGGGAGAGAGAGGACACTGACCGACTTCTTTTCCCCCGACGGATCCGTTCGTTATAAGGAAGGGTTACTTGTACGACAAAGGAAGGGGTTCGCAATCTCTACAGAATAGTGTTTTTCCTGAATATCATCCTGCCCGTGGGACCGTATCTTTCGTCAACTCTGGTCGTCAGGGGTTGGAAAACCCGTGGTCCCTGGACAGAGCACTTCTGTCAAAAGGGTACTTGACCCTTCCGCCCCCCACCAAAGGCCTACTAAGTTCGTGTAAGGTAAGGAACACGTAAAATAAAGATTAGATTACGGTGGCGACTAGACTATTGTCCATGGTCAGACCCCCGGTCTCCAACCCCTAGGGACCACATCTCCTTCGTCGGTAAGGGAGGTCCTTCTCCTTCAAGTTCTCAAAGACGTAGTAGTAATGGTAGTAGTAGTCTAAACTACCGGGACCTCAATCCTAATGAATGGAACATGAAGGCGTCGAGCACCCTTTCGAGTCGTATCCAGGACCGAGGTCTCAGTCGAGCATATCTTCCCTTCACTGGAAGGGGAGACACGAGCAGAAGAGTAGACATTTTACCCTAATATCGAGAGTAGAGTCCACAAACGACGAACTCAATACACGAGGACAAAAGTCTTCACGTGAACCGGACATTGGTGACGGATTATTGGTATCGAAAATAATCAAAAGTTCTAGAGTGTCGGGACTATTCCCAAACTCTTGAGGGACGTCCAGGACCCTCACACTACACCCAAGGACGAGAACGAAGACGTTGGTCTCTATAGTCTCAAAAATTAGAAAAAATGTATCATTCTATCCAGCGGATATTATATAAACTTTTGACGGAATCTACTATCCCAAAGGGTCCACCACGATCACCATTTCTTGGACGGTCGGTCACTTTTTCTGTCCCCAAACTAGGTACTCAACCCTTCCAGGGGAACTCCTCCCGTACCGTTGGGTGAAGTCATAAGAACGAACCTCTTAGGACACCTGTCGCCTCGGAACTGTCCGATGCCAGGTATCTCGGTTTGTCTCAATCTGTGTTGACTTCACTGAATCGTACGTACGTGCACGAAATTTCTATCATCAGTATCTTGGAGAAACTCGAGGGTCTACCATCTCTTAAGAAGAATGAATAAGTTACAATGCCCGATAAACATAGGGGGTGAGGGTATTTCGGTATACAACTTCGAAATTGGGGGTCGTAAACCTTACACCGGTATAAACTTCTACTGTAGAAATCTCTCCACTGATTCAATCTTACTTCCGACCTGGGGTCAGGTCACCCCAAAGGGTCCGCCGTGATCCCCATTTCTTGGACGGACGGTTACGTCCTCTGCGGTCTCTGTGGCCAAGTTGGGGACCCAGCCCTTCTAGGGGACCTCATCCTTGACCGTTGAGTAAGGTCATGAGAACGGATCTCTTAGGGTACCTGTCTCCTTGGACCACCCGATGACAGGTACCCCAGCGTTTCTCAACCTGAGCTGTCTCAGTGACTTGTTGTCTGTCTCGTTGACTCTAAATTCTCAGTAATTCACTGAACAGGTCCCAGTGTGCCGGTCCTTAAAGTTAGTCGACCTACTTTGGATTCAGACCCGTAAAAAAACAACAAAAAGATCTATGTTGTATCGTAGTGTCTGGGTCTCCACATATAACACAAAGAGTCCGATTTATCTATTTTTGACGAGTGCCTCACTTACGTCTGGGTAAAGGAGGGGTGAGCCCAGACGAGACCCCCAGGGACCTGACGGAGTAACACTCCTAGGATCTGTGACTCGAGAGACCTGTGTCTCCAGGGTACTTTATGTCTTGAGTGTTCGGTACCCCGGGGCAGACACTGACACTGTCACCGGTGTAAATGGGACTACGGGTTTACTGTCTTCGGGGCTCGGTAAATAGAGAGGTTTGTTCTTACAATGAGGGGGCTGCCCAGGACGGGGTAGTTTCGTGGAGACGAGTAAGACCCCTCCGGAGTTTGCCTCGGAGTGTGTACGGGTCCGACGGGCCCCGTGGGAGTAGTCGCGGGTGGGGAAAGGGAAAAGGACACAAGACCAAAGATAAACAGAGGAGAAGTATCGAAAGGGTGACACCTAATAATTGGTACAAGACCAATATTGGCGTAATAATAATTAGCACTTTCACCTGGTAGAGTTCTCACTACAAGTACGGTTACAGACACGGTCACTCCGCGGGGGTCACGGGCCTTCCGGGAGTAAGTAGCTACCTTAGAGTGTCACTGAGACGTCTCTAAACCTCGAGGGTGGGTCTTTAGGACAGGTCTCCCCATCCACCCGTGTCCATGAGACGGGAAGAGGTGATTTGAGGGCGGAGGACTACGGTAGATCGGTGTCGGTGTGAGGGAGGGAGGGGACCGTCTAGTCACCTACGTGTCTTTAGAATCACCGGTTCAACAATAAGAGATGTGTCCAGAGGTCTCCAAAAGAAAATTTTAACGTGTTAGGATCGTGATGTAGACCCCGGAGGGACCACCGGGTCACCATTTCTTGGGTGGACGGCTAAGTCCTCTACGTCCAAACTGGGGACTCAGTCCTTCTAGGGGACCTCTTCCTTTGTCGTTGGGCGAGGTCATTAAGAACAGACCTCTTAGGGTACCTGTCTCCTCGGACCACCCGATGTCAGGTACCCCAGCGTTTCTCAGCCTGTGTAGAACCTTCGATTTGTTATCTTTGTTGCAGTCAGGTAGATTCTTAGTACCCGGGGATCGCGTAGACAAATGAGTGCAGTCTGACTCACGTGCGCGCGCGCGCGTGTGTGTGTGTCGTGACGTCAATACGTATTTGCACACAATTCTGACACGTGTTTGATTCTTACATGTTCCCACTACAAAGAAGTATGCGACCTTTGTGGGCACACAAAGACATAATGTGGTACTTGTGGCATACATTTTTCCCTGTTCATGACCCTTCTACATCTTATTTGTATATGTCTTCGATCGAAAAGGAGGAGGAGAGGGGTGGGGTACGTAGACGAAGGGAGATGGGGTCCATGTGCGTGGAGTAAAATAGATAAAAATAAACCGGTGCGGCCCGGAATCGACGTCGGACATCCTAGAACCAACAACGTACTTCCTAGAAATCTCCACGGCACACCCTGGATCAAGGGACTGGTCCCTGACTTGGGCTCAGGAGGACGTAATCCTCACACCTCAGAATTGGTGATCTGGCGGTCCCTTCAGAGACATAGAGTAAAATCTCTAATGTGAGAGACAGGTATAGACGTGTGAATAATCTACAGGTAAAGTGTGTGTACTAAGTGAGGTCGAAGTAACGACGGGACCCACCCCAAAGAGAGACAGAATACGTAGGCTAGTCCTCTGTCCGAGTCTCTCCGACTCACTCCGCAAACCATGGGTCATTCCCCCAGACCTCTGAAGGGTCTCCCGTGATCACCATTTCTTGGGCGGACGGTCACGTCCTCTATACTCTCTGTACTCAAGCCAGGGACCCAGCCTTTCTAGGGGACCTCTTCCTTAACCGTTGGGTGAGGTCGTGACAACGGACCTCTTCGGGTACCTGTCCTTGCACCGCCCGCTGTCAAGTACCCCAGTGTCTCAACCTGGGAAACGTACGATGACTCGTGCGTACGTACCTCCAAACCTCAGACTCCGACTGAGGACGAGTCCGACGAGATTCTTTTTGGACGAGATTCCTGGGTCCCCGAATTTGTTGTTTGTAACTAAAGAGTGGTAAGACCTCCGACGTTCAGGTTCTGGTTCCACGACCGTCCCGACCAAAGAGGACTCTGGGAAGAGGAGCCGAGAGTCTGTCGGCGAGGGCGTGACGCAGGAGTGTCCCCGAGAAGCGACACGGACGCGTAGGGTCTCCAGAGAGGGAGAATATTCCTGTGGTCAGTCTACCTTGGTCCCGAGGTGGGACCACCGGAGTAAATTGGAAGAATGGAGAAATTTCACCTGAAGGGACCACCGAGTCTCCCATTTAGCAGACGGATGTTACACCCTCTGGACCCAAGTTAGGAACCCAGCCCTTCTAGAGGACCTCGTCCGTTACCGTGGGGTGAGGTCATGAGAACGGACCTTTTAGGGTACCTACCTCCTCGGAACACCCGATGTCAGGTGCCCCAGCGTCTCTCGGCTTGTGCTGAAAGTAGAGACCAGGACAAAGGTTTGTGTCAGTGTGAGGTACCCCAGTCCTTCTCAGTCTGCGCTGAAGTGAGTGAGTGGAGAGATTACCCGAAGGAACCACCAAGTGTACCATCTCTTCGGCGGAAGTTACGTCCTCTGGGTCCAAGCTAGGGGCCCGACCCTTCTAGGGGGATCTCTTCCTTTACCGGTGGGTGAGGTCATAAGGAGGACCTCTTAGGGTCCCTGTCTCCTCGGACCACCCGGTGTCAGGTACTCCAACGTCTCTCGACTTGTGCTGAAAGTGAAAGTAGAGAAATTTCCAGGGCAGAGGTTTGTGTCAGTGAAAGATTCCAAGACCCCTACTGCCTAGACGCCCGCCAAGTCGGGTGTCGAGGATCCGGACACGGGAGACTCAGTGGTCCGCCGGGACGGACTGGCCAGACCCACCACACCCGACCCTCGTGAGTCGGACTCCCCCTGGAGCGAGACTCGGGGGCCTCGTCCCGAGGTCGTCGCCGAGGGGCGGGGGTCCCCGACGAGGAGGGACGGGTCGTGGGGAAGGCGGACCTTCTGGGAAGGAGACGAGAGTGCGGGGGACGGGGGGTGGAGGGGTAGAGGTGGACAGGATGGACAGGAAGGTCTTCTAAGGTGCCGAAGAGGCGGTACTTCGGTGAGTGTCTTCTCGGCCGGCTCAGGACTGGACCTCACGGATCGCCTTCCCCTCCTCTCCCTACCCCAATTTTCGGCCGAACGAGGAGCAAATGCGGTCTGAGGGTCGGATAGGGCTCGGGTGGGAGGATGGCGCGCGACGCAGTCGGACCGTTTGGCTCTCGGCTCAATGACCTCGCTCGGTGTCGCTGAAATGGTCCTTTCGGGTCGACTGACTCGGCTGGCGTCTGGTCGCAGGGTCTCTTGGTAGAAGGGGCTCAATCTTAAGTCCGAAGTAAATATGAATTTTCGCCTCGCCCCTCTGGACCAAGTCTGGTCTGAGACCTCTCCTTCCACCACCCCATCCCTACACAATTACGGAGGACGGATGTTGGTTAGGACCCACCTCGACCACCTCTACAAAGGACACTCGACTTGTTTCCACAAAATCGAATTACGAGTAACGGACCCTCCGTCCCAACGGTCTCTACCCGGTAATACATATTAAATACGAATATCCGTGATAGGGAAATCACTAATTGAACATAATTTCCAAGACGGGGTACTGTCCTGGTCCCGCGACCTAGACAGTTCCACCTGAGGAAGATTACATATGGTCTGAGATACCCGATCCCCCACACACACGCACACACACGCACACGCACACACACGCACGCACACACGCGCGAGTCCGTATAGTGTGAGAAACACTGGGGTACCTGACATCGGACGGTCCGAGGAGGCAGGTACCCTAAGAGGTCCGTTCTTGTGACCTCACCCACGGTAAAGGAGGAGGTCCCCTCGAAGGGTGGGTCTCTGGTTCAGGTACGGAGGAGGTAGAGGACGAGACCGTCCACCTCAGAAATGGTGACACGGGGGACCTTTCAGGTTCCCGAACCACCCCTCACGATTTGTTGTTCTCTGAAGTCCTCAACCTCTATGGGGAATTTCTTTCCTTTATCCGTCTCTACAGGACCCTACCCTAGGAACCACCCTCGTCTGCGTGGAGCCGAAAACGACCCTCAATGATCTTTAACGGGGGTCGACTATCGAAGACCCTCACTCTCTCCTCTCGGTCTCTCTCTTGACGTGAGACCCAATTCTCTTCACACAATCTCCAGGGGGTAGTGAGGGTGGGAGGAGATACTTTGGTCTGTTTTTAGTTTGGTCACAGTGACTGAACCAAATTCAGTAACGCTATCCGTCCTATGAGGTCTAAACTTCTAAACTCACAGAACATCCCCTCTCGTCATCTCAGGACCTCGGGTGGGACGACCAGGTCACCCATTCTGAAGTGAAAGATTATATGTCTCACGCCCGAACTAAGGACCAACCCCTGTATTCGAGAGTGTACGGAGGACCACCTTTTTGGTTTTGTATCTTCGTTATGACATTGTTTAAGTTATTTCTGAATTTGTTAACAGGCGTATTTTTTTCTTAGAATTTTTTTATGGAATTTGAACAGATCCCTCCTCGTCTGTTCAATAGCCATCCCACCAACATGTTGACCTGAACAAAAACATTAGTCCCCCCCGCCGAGTCAGTCGGTCTGTCCTTCATAAGCGGAGACACTGATAATCAAAGTCCGCCTGGTTGTCAAACACGTTAGTGTTTCTTGCGCTCCACCCTCCCTGGCACAGACCGGAGTAGTGCCCCATTATTCACCCATAGACTCAGTACTCTCTCGGACTGTCGTTCAGAATAGATTCAGTCTGCCCTGTCAAGAAACACCATACGAAAGACAAAAGGTCTTACGTATTCCTACCTTCCTGAAACCTTGTATGTTCAAAGCCCCCTTTGTAGAATTGGTAGAAACAAACGACCTTCTTGCCCCAAACCCATTTCAAGTTGTAACAGGATTAGAGGGTCACTGGAACGGACTACCTACAATAGTCTCATTAAAATATTGTCCGAATCATCCTGTTCTGCGGGAGTTAGAAACGAGTTTTCACGACCCTTTAGTGAGATTGACCCTTTTTCATCGCCACCCCCACCCCCCTCCCCTTGAACCCAGAGTTCTGTGACTACAAGAAAAGAAAAAAATTTTAAATAAACCGACACGGTTTAGAATCGACGGCGAACACCCTAGATCAAGAGACTGGTCCCTAGTTTGGACCCAGGGGACGTAACCCTCGCACCCCAGAATTGGTGACCTGGCCGTCCCTTCAGGACCATAGTCACAAGACTTCCTAAGAAAAGAGAGACGAAGACTCGTCTCCCACGATCTCCCACCTCTCAAGAGCCACCACAACCTGTGTCCCTCCTCTCCCACAGTAATCCTCGTCTGATACTGCGCGCGACCTCCTCCCGTACCGCTGGGTGAGGTCATAAGGACGTACCTCTTAGTGATACCTGTCTCCGCGGATCACCCGATACCGGGTGTTCCAGCGTTTCTCAGCCTGTACTGACTTCGCAGAACCGTTCGTGCTTTGACGTCCAACTAAATAGACGGGTAAACAAACTTAGGAGGTAACTAAAGTGTGAGACATCACAGAAGGAAGCAATCGTTTATTAAAATGACTCTTTGGCTCACTTTAAAGTCACGTTTCGTAGTAAAGAACGATTTCCCGTAGATTTTATAATTATTTTCCTTTGAAGTTAATTTTATCTCAGCCTACTGGTCGAGTCCCTCGAGAGTCCGAGATATTTCTTCTTGCTTGAGGGAGAATTCCCCTGTGTCCTTGAGTCGGTTACTCTCCGGTAGTGTTGGGTCGGTTACTTTTCGGTGGCTGATGCAATGTCGGGCGGGTGAAGGAAAGGGCCGACATTCTCGCGAGAAGAACCAAAAGCGCCCCCAAACGGACACCGAGTAGTGCCAACGTCTGGGATTTAACCTTAAGAAAAGACTAGGATTTATTTGGGTACAAACGACCTCTTTATTGACCGTTAGAAACAAAATGGAGTCCCTCGGAGTTCAGAGACTTAGATATAGTCTAAACTCTAATTCCCGCCTAAATTTCACCCAATCTTTCTCCGAATATTTCCGGTAAACAGTAGTCCATAGCCTTTGGAACCTTTACACGGATAGGAAGGTGTGTTCTGAAGGTAAAGATCCTTAAATAGACTTCCTTAATCAGTCCATTACAAGTTTCTATAAGTTTCACTTCCTTTACAGGGACATAACAAATATGTTTACTTCTTGACCTTCAGGTCATTGTCAAACGATTTATTTAATATCTTTATAGTTGTATTATTTTTATACACTGGTAATTTTTCTTTCGTTATTTACTGTCTTTACCATACCTGGATTGTCTTTGTCTTCTATAATTTTTCTCCACCGTTCCTATGCGTCTTCTTGATATGTTTTTTCTAGAAGTACTGGGTCTATTGGTACTCGACACTAGTCAGTGGATCTCGGTCTGTAGGACCTCACACTTCAGTTCACCCGGAATCCTTCGGAGTGTTTTGATCACCTCCACTACCTTAAGGTCAACTCGAGAAAGTTTCGGATTTTCTACTACGACACTTTCACGACGTGAGTTATACGGTCGTTTAAACCTTTTGAGTCGTCACCGGTGTCCTGACCCTTTCCAGTCAAAAGTAAGGTTAGGGTTTCTTTCCGTTACGGTTTCTTACGAGTTTGATGGCGTGTCAACGTGAGTAGAGTGTGCGACCGTTTCATTACGAGTTTTAAGAGGTTCGGTCCGAAGTCGTTATACACTTGGTACTAGAAGGTCTACAAGTTCGACCAAAATCTTTTCCGTCTCCTTGGTTTCTAGTTTAACGGTTGTAGATAACCTAGTAGTTTTTTCGTTCTCTTATGGTATTTTTTTTAGATGAAGACGAAATAACTAATGTGGTTTCGGAAACTGACACACCTAGTGTTATTTGACACCTTTTAAGACTTTCTCTACCCTTATGGTCTGGTGGACTGGACGGAGGTCCCTTTAGACATACGTCCAGTTCTTCGTTGTCAATCTTGACCTGTACCTTGTTGTCTGACCGAGATTTAGTCCTTTCCTCATGCAGTTCCGACATATAACAGTGGGACGAATAAATTGAATATACGTCTTATATAGTACTCTTTGCGACCCGACCCACTTCGTGTTCAACCTCAGTTCTAACGGTCCTCTTTATAGTTATTGGAGTCTATACGTCTACTGTGGTGGGAATACCGTCTTTCGCTTCTTGATTTCTCGGAGAAGTACTTTCACTTTCTCCTCTCACTTTTTCGACCGAATTTTGAGTTGTAAGTCTTTTGATTCTAGTACCGTAGACCAGGGTAGTGAAGTACTGTTCATCCACCCCTTTGTCACCTTTGTCACTGTCTGAAATAACACCCCCCGAGGTTTTAGTGACGTCTACCACTAACGTCGGTACTTTAATTTTCTGCGAACGAAGAACCTTTTTTCGATACTGGTTGGATTTAGTTCGGCGAGTCAGCACAGGGTGAGAAACGCCGGGGTACCTGATATCGGGTGGTCCGAAGAGGCAGGTACCCTATAAGGTCCGTTCTTATGACCTCACCCAACGGTAAAGGAAGAGGTCCTCTAGAAGGGCTGGGTCCCTAACTTGGGCCCAGAGGGTGTGACATCCGTCTGCGAGATGGTAGATTCGTACCCTTTCCCCTTTATTTGTGTCTTTCATATACTCAGTGAGGATCCATTGTCTGGCGTTCTTCGTCTGTACTCGCAAAGTCGAGGGAACGCACCGGTGGTCCAATCTTATTTCGAGAAGCGGATTGCAGTGTCTCGATCCTTCTGCACAGATCGAAGATCGGGTGTGAGGAGATTAACATGACGGAGATTCCATCGATACCCAAAGGTCCGTGAAAGGACAGATAGGGTATTTTTCTCGTTGTACTCCGATCGTACAGGATAAAGGAGTTGTCAAAGATCGATATTTGGTACGTTGTGCGACCAGGTATAAAAGGACTCTTTGTCACAAGGCGTACCTTCTAAGAAATGGTTTCGACTTCGATGTGTTAGTGGTTGGTCCCTACGACCTCTTCCACAATGAAGTGGTCGATTACTCACCTTAATTTAAGGGAGATTCAGGGAAAGTTAAGAGTCTCAGGGACTCATGTATTGAGACACTGAATCATAGTTCCTTACCTCTATACGGGTCCTTACGGGGTTCTCCTTTTTAGGTTGATCTATGTGTTTCCCCAAGGGTGTCTTATATTTATATTTTATACATTCTATGTTTCAGATCATGATTTTAGACCGAAATTATCTAAAAAAGTCATCTAGGAGATAGAGGAAAAAGAGGATCTCTCACGAAGTATCCCGTTCATCTCCGGTAGGTTTCACGAGGTGCTACTCTGTGTGAGGTTCAACCTAGTAAGGAAAGTGTTGACTGACGTCGAACGTCGTAGATTTACAACTTTCTTAAACTTGCATTACCCAAAGTCCTTGTTTCGTAACACAGGTCAGTGTGAGTTCGAGAACGGAGGACCTCCTTCTCGTTCAATTCTCTCCTTCACACGTTCCGGTTCCTCCCCCAGATCCTGGGCTGTCCGAGTAAGTGGTACAATACCCCGACTGACGGTCCCTCCTCAGAGTCTTTCGGACTTTCTGGTTGGCCGTCCCGGTGGGGAGGAGGTGGAGGGGGACGTAAATGCTTGGTTGTCGTGGGACCCCGGGACACCACCTTTGGTGACTTAACTCCTGCGTTCTTTCAGGGTCTCTTCACAAAGACGGTTTGCCCGACTCACCCTTCCTGCGTCTGTGGGCTCAGGGCCGGTGGGTGTGTAGCTCAAGGGGGGTGTGTGTCTACAGGTCCGCTCTTCGGGGGCCATATGCACGGAGCGGTCGTACGTACGTACGGGACTTGGGGTAGTGAGGTAAAGACTCTGAGTTAGAGTTTCTCTATGTCTTCCCCTGATACATGTTTCCACAAGTGGTGACAGTAGGAGTTTCAATTTGTGGTCTTTATTACATACACAAGTTGTTGTCCTTTACCAGTATATAGTGTGATCTCAAAGTAGTAGTCTTATAGGACGTCAGTATTTTTATTGCAAATGTTTTTGATTCACAGACGGGGCACTCACATCCACCGTCCAATGATTGGCGTCGAAGGGGACTGGGAGGTCCTTTCCCCACGAGACCGGTGAGGGAGGAGGACCTTGGGTGTCAGGTGTGAAGTTAGTGTCTTGGATTATGTGTGAAGGCGAGAAAGTATAATACACACGGATGTGACAGGGTTAGCGAACAAATGTGAGAACCCTCTGTCTCCGACTCTAAAAAAAGCAAAGGTTGTACGGAGACTCTACAATACCGGGTACCGTTCGTTCTTTGTCTCGTCCACGAGGTATCTTCAAGTGGACTTGTCTCGGGTAGTCATGTTCAGTGTTGTCATATTTCATTGCCGGTTTTGAATGTCTTTTGTAACCTACATTTGCGGTGAATAGTCTTACAATGGATGCATGTTACCCTATGATAAGTCGGAATTTTTTCTTCCTTTAAAACTGTGTGTCATGTTGTACCCACTGAGAACTTATGTAATGCGATTCACTTCATTCGGTCCGTGCTTTCCTGTTTATGACACACTAAGTAAATGTGCTCCATGGGTCTCATTAGTCAAAGTATCTTTCTTCCCACCGACGGTCCCCTAACCCTTCCCCAGTTGTCCCTCAATGACGAATTACCTACGTCTCAAAGTCAAACCCTTCTACTTTCTTTAAGCTCTACCTGTCACCAGTACTGACGTGCTCCTATACTTACTTGAATTACTGTGACTTGACATACGACGACGATTCAGCGAAGTCAGCACAAGCTGAGACACGCTGGGGTGTCTGTCGTCGGGTGGTCCGAGGCGGCAGGGACCCTAAGAGGTCTGTTCTTGTGACCTCACCCAACGGTACAGGAAGAGGTTACGTACTTTCACTTTTCACTTTCACTTCAGCGAGTCAGCACAGGCTGAGAATCGCTGGGGTACCTGACGTCGGGTGGTCCAAGACGGTAGGTATCCTAAAAGGTCCGTTCTCATGACCTTACCCCACGGTAACGGAATAGGCCTTGACATACGAATTTCTATCAATTTTTCCTTTAAGACAACACACAATAAATAGTGTCAAAGATTTTTATAATGGAAAAAAAAAAGAAAACTTCCAAAACCGGTACGGCGTGTCGTACACCCGAGACTCGAGGGGCTGGTCCCTGACCTGGGGGTGGGGGATGTCACCTACACGTTTCAGAACTAGTGACCTGAGGTCCCTTACGGGTGGTGGTGAAAGACTCATTATTAGAGTACCTAATAAGACCTCACCATAGGAGTACCCAACTACCGTGATAAGAAAAACGGAGAAAGATAAGAGATTTAAAGTACTACTCGTGATGACGAAACTGTTTATGTTCTTTTATTTAAACTTGTCTTTCGTTTTTCTTTTGGGGAATGTTCAGTGAAATTTCTGTGACAATTTTTTTTCACCAGGTGTTGGTGAGGTCTAGTCCCTCTACGATCCGGGAGTTGCTTCGTCTCGTCTTGGAATTTGCCCCGACACGTCCGCTCCAGTCCTTCCGTTCAGGACCCACTCGGTCTGCTCCGGTGGGGAGACGTGTCCGGTGGTGAGAGGGACGAGCCCAGTCTCGGACTGGTGGTCCCTTGCCTCTTGACCTTCCATTTTCGATGGGAGCACCAGCCGTGTGAAGGGCGACCTTCTCTTTCGTTCCAAGATTTCGTGTCGGTGGAACAGCGTTCGTGTTGTACAGCCCCCCTGGCAGTCGTGTCCACGGGCCGGAGAGCACGACGTCTGGACACATCACGGGGGGAACGTACCACGGTACTACTGACGTGTGCCGTATGTCCAGTATCTACATCAGGAGTCCCAGAGAGGACTCAGGCATCCCGGTAGAGGTACCTCTGGTCACCCTGCCGTCTGAGGTCGACGAGACCGAAGCGAATTGGTACGCTCCACAGTACAGGTCCGGTCAGTTTCCCTTGAACTGGCACAAGACTTCAAAGTATGCGAACAGAGGAAGGACAACTTTAGAGAACTGTCGTATTAATTTTTCCTCTCTGTAATGAAACGGCTGTTTCCAGACAGATCAGTTTCGATACCAAAAAGGTCATCAGTACATACCTACTCTCTTAACCTGATATTTCTTTCGACTCGTGACTTCTTAACTATGAAAATTTGACTCCACAATCTCTTCTGAGAACTCTCAGGGAACCTGACATTCCTCTAGGGTGATCAGGTAGGATTTCCTCTAGTCAGGACTTATAAGTAACCCTCCTGACTACGACTTCGACTTTGAGGTCATGAAACCGGTGGACTACGTTTCTTGACTGAGTAGCCTTTTCTGGGACTACGACCCTTTCTAACTTCCCTCCTCCTCTTCCCCTGCTGTCTCCCACTCTACCAACCTACCGTAGTGGCTGAACTATCCGTACTCAAACTCGTTCGAGGCCCTCGACTACTATCTGTCCCTCCGGACCACACGACGTCAGGTACCCCAGTGTTTCTCAGCCTGTGTTGACTCGCTGACTTGACTTGACTTTTTCTCTCGCACCTGTATATAAACAATTATGTCGCATTCTCTTTTAAACACGGAGTCAACTTTTGATCTATAACACCCTTCGTACGGTGAGCCAATGGACTAAGAAAAAAAACCGACACGACCCAGAAGTAACGACGGGAAACCCAAAGAGATCAACACCACTTGTTTGAACCAACGAGACAGGCTCCGTACACCCTAGAAGGGCCTGATCGCTAACTTAGGGACAGGAAACGTAAAGTTCCGTCTAAGAATTGGTGACCTGGTGGTCGCTTCGCGGACCCAATTGACTAAGACTAAGATACCCCAAGAAGTGTGAAGTACCGGAAACCCAATAAAATATAGGAGTGTTGTCTATCGGTACGTTTATTAAGAAATGTCTGTACGTTTATATAAGACAGGTCACCGCCAAGTAAACTGATCGGGGAGAGGTCACCTTCTTGGCTGAAAGCGTAAGTAAACATTTAGGTAAAGTCATAAAGAGTATTTACAGAGAAAGAAAAATTTTAGTGAATAAATAAAACCGACGCGACCCAGAAACAACGACGTACTCCCGAAAGAGATCAACACCTCTTACCCCCGATGAGAAATCGACGCCACCCTCCGGAAGAGAAAGGTCCCCGAAGAGACAACACCTCGAGTCCGAGAACTTAAACGTCCGAAGTCATCGACGCCCACCACCCAAGTTATCAATACCGTGAACCCGAATCAACGAGAACACCACACACCCTAGAATCAAGGGTCTAGTCCCCACCTTGCACAAGGGACGTAGCCGTCCACCCAAGATTTGGTGACATGGTGACCCCTTCAGGGACAGAGACGAAAACTGAAGAAACAATAGAGAATTACCAAGGGAGTAATCATTGCTTAATTTATTTTACAATTTGTACACAAGTAAAATGTATACATCCTCTCAGTATGAAAGTAGTAATTTTTTAATAGGAAATTGGTAACTTTCGATGAGTACTAGTAATAATTTATTGTTTTGTTCAATGTTTATTACATGGAATATAAAAATTTCGTTTTACCGTACACACAATTATCTACGTGTCTTTATTTTTTCAAGTCACGTCATATATAGTTTTGCGTCCTGACAAATAAAGTCATACCCAAGTACCTACTTAAATTAACAGAGGTACGAGTAGAATAAAGAGTCCGAATTGTACATAATAAGCACTTATGTTCAAAAATTTGTGGTTTCTTCGTGGTCAACTTTAGACCTTGTATGGTAGGAAAGATTAGTTTAAAGGGACCCTAAGTCTTGAGGAGAGGAGGGTTAGACCGTTCAGATTTTCAGTCCTCCACTGAAAAGACCGTCTTAGGGAGAAGGAAAGATCCTCTCCTATTCCACCGACTGTAAACTCTTCGGGGTAACCCAAACCTCGAAGTGTGGGCCTCCGAGACCCAACCAGACAACCCACCGCTCTACCCCGGTACCCCATCTCCGAAGACTCCTGTCATAACCTCTGAAGTCCAGAAGGGTCTACCGCGATCACCATTTCTTGGGTGGACGGTTACGTTCTCTGAACCTAAGGTAGATACCCAGCCCTTCTAGGGGACCTCTTCCCTTACTGTTGGGTGACGTCATAAGAACGGACCTCTTAGGGTACCAGTCTCCCGACGTCGGACCACCCGACGTCAGATACCTAAGCTTTTCTCAACCTGTGTTGATTTCACTGAATCGAGGATTGAGCCATTTCTTAGACGGACGTCACGTCCTCTGGACCCAAGCTAGGGACCCAGCCCTTCTAGGAGACCTCTTCTTTTACCGTTGAGTGAAGTCATAGGAACGGACCTTTTAGGGTACCTGTCTCTTCGGACCACCCGACGTCAGGTACCCCAGCGTTTCTCAGTCCGTGCTGACTCACTGATTGTGAGAGTGGATTCGTTGAATCGTGGGTACGTCCGAGACCAATGTGTTTTTTCTTTTAAACTCGTTTGATGACCAAACATATCTCACCGAAACTCATTAATACTGAATTTTTATGACTCCATAACTATTGAATCCAGACTTAGAGCCATTGATCCCATGGTCTATCTACCCGAGACTTTCACACAGGTAATCTACTTCGACACCCTCTCAAGTTCCAATTGTAAGTAAAGAGGTGGGGAAGGAGGGAGGAAAAGGGAGAAGGACGGTGGACTTTGGGGTGTACTTCTTTGGGGTGCCCGTCTGGACCCACCCCACCCATCGGAGGAACTTCTACGACCCACTCCGTCTACGACCCACTTCGGTGGTGCTTCACGAGACAGTCGGCACACCTGCGTCGATGAGGCTCAGGGAAACACCTCCCCACCCCCAACCCCTCTTTACAGTCATGGGGCTTTTTTCGACGAGACGGGCCCCTTCTTGGACCCTCAGAGACGGTCCTTACTGCAGACATGGGAAACACGAAGTTGTGGGCGAGACAAAAGTCTGACTAAGTATTCATACGTACGTACGATTCAGCGAAGTCAGCACAGGCTGAGACACGCTGGGGTATCTGCCGTCGGGTAATCCGAGGGGGCAGGGACCCTAAGAGTTCCGTTCTTGTGACCTCACCCAACGGTAAAGGAAGAAGTTACGTACTTTCACTTTTCACTTTCACTTCAGCGAGTCTGGACAGACTGAGAATCGCTGGGGTACCTGACGTCGGATGGTCCGAGGAGGCGGGTACCTTAAAAGATCCGTTCTCATGACCTCACCCCACGGTAGCGGAAGAGGTTAAGTATTGTTTGCTGTATTTTCACTACCTTCCGTAGAGCGTAACTGTGAACGAGTGGCAATGAAACGAGGGAAGAAGGGAATTAGTCCTAGAAGCCCCTCTGGCAGGGCTAGCTTCCCGACAAAGGACATCCAGTGGACCAGCCTTCCCAGCACCCGAGGTCCCCTCCTCGTTCCGAAGGGAGGCGCGCTAGGAGCGCCGGGCTCACGTCCTGCGGGGCTCGCGCGGGAGACCGCCGCCGTCAGGGCATGCAAGAAGTCGCCGGTTCCGAGCCAAATCGGTCCCCGAAGGGACGTTTCGGGTCTCGCAACAGTGGAACTCCAGTCGCGTGTCGTCCCCGGTGCTGTTTGGATCCACCGATAGGGCGAAACCTGGCTTAGTGAGCCGCCCTGACATTCCACTGAACGATTGCGGTAGTCTGTTCTTTCTTTGACCTCTCCCTCCGCTGTTGTAAACGTTTAAGAATTTTTTTTTTTTCACCATGGAGAAGGAAGGAGCTTCAAAATAATGATTTTTAAAGTTTTTATCGATTTTCACGTTTCTTAAAATGTCACCTATCTGTACATAGATAGTGGGCCTGAGTAGGTAATTGCAAAATAAGATGAATAAAGAAACGTGTGTATGGGTAGGGGGTGGTGTGAGGTCTGGGTAGTTTTGCCGAATAAAAGACTACGTAAAGTTTCATCCGACGTCTGTTGGAGGGGGTTTTGTAGAGTCCGAAGTCAAAGTTTTTTTTGTTTACCTTCTCCAACGATTATAAAAAAACCTCCCGACATCACATGTAAAGGTAACAGGACAAAACAGGAACATTGGGACACTTACTCAAGAAATAATTCAAGTCTATTAACTGTATATTGCAATGAAATCAAAGTCCACATGTTGTATTACCATAAACATATAAACATATATAACACCTTATTAGTGGTGTGATTCAGATCAATTGTAGGTAGTGGTATCCATCACTGGAAAAAAAAAAAGAACACTACTCTTGAAAACTATACATAAGACCTACCTTAAGAGGTCCGTTCTCATGATCTCACCGAACGGTAAAGGAAGAGGTAGATAAGACCATCGTCGAAAGTTTATATGATGCACCCTAGAATCAAGGAGCTGGTCCCTAGCTTAGGTACGGGGGACGTCGCCTTTACTCCTCAGGATTGGCGACCGGGTGGTCCCTTCAGGCCTCCATCCTTAAAAATGGGGGTCCGATGTTAAAAGCAAGCCATAGTAAAATAAGTGAATGAGAACGGACGCCGCCCGGAACGACACATGACCGAAAAGAGACCGACGTCACTCGTCCTCGACGAGAGACCGACTCCGCAAGCCCGAGCGGTACGTGTGACCGAAGGGAACACCTCGTGCCGGCGACCCCGTGTGTCCGAGTCGTCGACGCCACGCCCCCGAATCAACGAGGGCGGGGGACACCTCAGAAAGGCCCAGTCCCTAACTTGGGCACACAGGACACGCGATCATCCATCTGAGGATTGGTCACTTCGTGGTCCCTTCAGGGAAAATTTAGGGTAAAATGTCCGTACCTTTGACTCCCAGACCTTTTCCCTAGTAAACTGTCTCGGCACTAAGTTAGGCGCAGAAGGTGTAGTCTACGGGAAACTACCGAAATGTAAAAAGAACCTTAAATCGTCTTGAGCATGTGTCCCGGTAGGTCCTGGCCGTAGTAGACAGGGGAGGGCGGGACAGGAGGGGTTGTGGTAGGTGGGATGGTCCTCCACGAAAGGGTCTGGCGACGCACATCGGAGACGGGGGTCCCTACGACGCGAGAGTCGTGCAAAAGAAAGAACGAATTGTGACAAGTGGTAGTCCTTAATGTCACAGAATTGTAACAAAAGACTAGCAATAGACTAAGAGGGTCCCTACCTTCCTAGAGGTCCTGGATCTCGACCCGAGTCGCACACAGTCAGGACTTCCTTCACCTAGTCGCATCTCGAGAGACGAGTCGAAGGACTCAACGATTCAGAGATTCTACACTCTGGAACCCTGCCTGTAAGCTCACAGTCAGATGCTCCAAGGGTCCACCGCGTCACCGTTGCTTAGACGGACGGTCCCGCCCTCTACGTTCTCTGTGTCCAACCCCTCTAGGGGACCTCCTCCTTTATCGTTGGGTGAGGTCATAAGAACGGACCTCTTAGCGTACCTGTCTCCTCGGACCACCCGATATCAGGTCCCCCAACGTTTCACAACCTGTACTGACCCACACGTGTGTGTGTGCGTCTGGTGTTTGTGACAACGGTAGAACGAAGAACAGAGTTCTGTCTCGTCGAGTCCCTTCCCGTGTGAACTCGTCCCCCGGACTGATCTGGAGGACCAGGGGTGACAGGAAGTCTTAAACGTCAAAACACTCTCACAAAAGACAATAAACGTCGACTTCCGTAGGACACACAAATCGACAAGTGAATCGAACGTGGGAGTGAAACGAATCGTAAAATAAAGTAAATTAAATTTTTAACAGTCACACAGTAATTGCTTAAAACCAAATCAACGGGACCCAGAATCAACATCGTGTACCCTAGAAGCTGGAGACAACCTGTAAACCCTAGAAATCAACTCGTACACCCTAGATCAGGGGACTGGTCCCTAATTTGGACCGGACGTGACCCTGACTCCTCAGGGTCGGTGACCCGGGGGTCCTTTCAGGAACGAATCGTAAAATCTTTATCATAAAGATCTGACTCACGGATTCTTTACTACCAAAGTTTAACACATCGACCTCTTTCTGGGAACTCCCAGACGTTCCTCTATTTGGTCAGGTGGGATTTCCTTTAGTTGGGACTTATAAGTAACCCTCCTGACTACGACTTCAACTTCGAGGTCATGAGACCGGTGGACTACACTTCTCGACTGAGTGACCTTTTCTGGAGCTACGACCCTTTCTAACTCCCGTCCTCCTCTCCCACCGTCTCCTAGTCTACCAACCTACCGTAGTAACTGAGTCACCCGCAGTCAAACTCGTTTGAGACTCTCACGTCCTGTCCCTTCGGACCGCACGACGTCAGGTGCCCCACTGTTTCGGACCCTGTGTTGTCGTCGTTGTTGACTCGTCTGTGTCGGTCACCGGACGAGTGGAGGAGGGTCCTACCGGGACCACTCCACGTCGGACTCGGGTAATGTCCCATCGTCACCGCGGTGACAAGGGGGAAACGTCACTCCTCCGGGTCCGGGTCTCGCCTTCACTGATCGGATTTCAGGGTTCCAAGTCGGGCCCGTCCAGACCCTTGGTCTGACACAGAAAGTTTTCGAGTGTGGTTGAAAATTTTTGTTACACACGAAAACCGAAATTTACTATGTAAACGTATCTTACTTTAGTTTGTTTCTTTTGTAAACTTTAACTCAAGACAACCACCTGAGAGAGAAATCCGTTTCGCATGGTTTGCCAAAGCCGTAAAAACCCTCCCCAGACCGAAACTGTCATCTACTTCGCACCTTGCACAGTGGCGAACACGTAGGGCGAACGAGTCCCTGGTACCAGTAGAAGGGGCATAACAAGGCTCAATTATACACACACCGACTCCGCTCGTGTCCTACCACCCCACAAAAAAACTCCGAATAACTCTACAGTAAGTGTGTGGCATGTCGAATGAGTAAGGTTCACCTGCTAAGTCTCCGAAAGCTTATAAGTCTCGACACGTCGGTGGTAGTGTCACCCCAAATCTCGCGAAAGTAGCGAGGCCTTCAGTCGGGTATGGGAAACCACGTAGAGGGGAGGGGCCCGGGGACCACCGGCGGGTGGACGAAAGGTAGAGACGTCTCGACACACGAGACGTACGAAGAACACTTTGCCCCAGCGTACGGTGAGCCAGGAAACACTGACCGAAGGGAGCTCATCGTCTTCCAAAGTTCAAGCAGACACCCATCACACATAGTCATGAAGTAAGGAAAGGCACCGACTTATCATAAGATAACATACCTATGTAGCGGAGAATAAATAAGCAAATGACCCAATACCCGCGAACCACGTAAAGGTGGAATACCTATTGCGACGATACTTGCAAGTGCATGTTCAAAAACACACCTGTATGCAGAAACAAAGAGGACCCATACATGGATGCTCCTCTTGACAACCCAGTATACTATTTAGATACAAATTGGTAGACTCCTCGGAGGTCTGTCAAAAGGGTTCACCAAAGTGGTAGCACACAAGAGTGGTCGTTACAGAGTCCCAGGGTTAAAGAGGTGTAGTAGTGGTTGTAAAGAATGATAGACTGAAAAATTTCAAAAAAAAAAACCGACACGGAGATCCGAAAACCCTAGAGTCAGGGGTTGGTCCCTAGTTTGTACCCGGTTCCGTCGCTTTCGAATCTTAGGGTCAACGACCTGGTGGTCCCTTGAGGGATGATAGACTGGAAAACTACTGTCGAAATCGTCACCGACACCTCACCATTAGACCAACCCCGAAACTAAACGTAAAGGGACTACCGATTGGTACAACTCGTAGAAAAGTACACGAATTACCGTAAACGTATAGAAGGAACCTCTTTACAGAAAAGTCTACGAAACGGGTCAAAAATTAACCCGGTAAGTAGACAAATAATAACTCGACAAAGTCACACCCAAAATCGTTTCCCTACACCCCGACCGACTTAAACGAGTGACAGACTTGGTAGACCTCTGTCCTACTAGGTTCTCGTGACAGAGAGTAGATTCTTTTAGTCCATAAAGAAAAAGTTTTTAAAAATAACCTCATGTCAACGAAATGTAACAACACAATCAAAGACGACACGGTGTTTCACTCAGTCGACACGACACGACACGAATCAGCGAGTCAACACAGACTGAGAAACCCTGGGGTTTCTCACATCGGGCACTCCGAGGAGACAGGTACCTCTAAGAGGTCAGTTCTCATGACCTCTCCCAACGGTACGGGAGGAGGTCCCCTAGAAGGGTTGGGTCCCTAGCTTGCGTCCAGAGGGAGTAACGTCCGTCTAAGAAATGGTAGACTCGGTGGTCCCTTCGGGTTCATAGGACCTCACCCATCGGATAGGGAAGAGGTCCCCTAGCAGAACTAACTCCCTAGCTTGAACACAGAGAATGCAGAAAACGTGTCCGTCCGACCAAGAAATGGTAGTCGCGGCGGACCCTTCGGGTATATAAAGTATCATCACCTATATACAGTTAACGTTGGCAACTAGTTCATCTGGTTTCAAGTTTATTTCCTTTGACCTCATCCTGTACGGATCGGTAGCGGTGTGGTTCCTTCTTACGAAGGACCGACACACTGGAACCCACCTACTGAATTGAGAAGACTCGGAGTCCAAACCCAGACAACATATCCGACCAGGAGAGCTACACACACGCGACCTTCTAACAGAGGGAGTCGCGAGAGAGACGCCGTCCACGACGTCACTCACGACGAGGTCCTAACTACTCTGATTGCGACGGAGGGAAGAAAGGGGCGGACAGGGTCGAGTCGCGCCCAAGAGTCCCGAGTTTCCGAGTCTCGTGAACTTCCTTTGAGTGCGAAGGGACCCCCGAGGGGCCACCGAGTCAGTCACTCCGTAGGGGGGTGTTATGTCCTCTGGGCCAAAGCTATGCACCTAGCTCCTTCTAGGGGACCTCTTCCTTACCGTTGGGGGGTTGGCATACGAACAGACCCTTTAGGGTACCTGTCTCCTCGGAACACCCGATGTCACGCACACCAGCACTTCTCAGCCTGTGCTGACTGCGCTACCTCGTCTGTGCGCGCACAGGAGTCCAATGTCTTCTCTTTCCTTTCCGTTCCTCAAATTCCCTAAACGGTTTTGCGTGGATCACTCAGCAGGTCTGAGGAACGAACAAGGTGGTGTGGTACGACAGAGTTCCGCAATGGCACCCTCAGACACAAACACCTAATGTGTCAGTCAACTGGACCGGGAGCTACTTAATCCTCAGTACTTGAGAGGAGACTATTAAGTTCGGTACTGTATCAGGTTCTATTCTATCCTTCCCCATCCCGGGAATGAGACGTCAGCCACACGTAAACTAGAAGTGACTACACGAGTCGTGACAATTAGGGAAACACTGTTTATGTCACTCGGGATAAGCCAGGTACTTGAGTTCGACGGGACTTGTAGTAAAACTGACAATCGATGTCAACCCCCAAGAATTCGCCTTGTCCCGTTTCGGGACTTCTATGTACACTGGACTGAGTCGCCGAGTCAGCTATTTTTGTTAGTGGGTTTCTCCTTCTCAATACGGAGACTTTTAAGTGTCACCAGGAACGTGACGAAACCGGTGCGAGAAGTTTCGAAGTCTTGACGGAATTAAGGTAAAATCGTGAATTAAAGGGTGGAAAGAAGTGTTCCCGAAGGGACCGCCGAGTCTGTCATTTCTTAGACGGACGTTTCGTCCTCTGGGTTCAAACTACGGACCCAGTCTTTCTAGGGGACCTCTTCCCGTACCGTGGGTGAGGTCATAAGAACGGACCTCTTAGGGTACCTGTCTCCTCGGACCACCCGATGTCCGGTACACCAACGTTTATCCGTCTGTACTGACTCGCTGATTGTGAAAGTGACAGGGAAAAGAAGTGTCTCTGTTAACCTCAGTTCGCACGCGAGAGGGGACTGAGGACGGTGAAGTAGAGACGGGTCGGGTTCACGTAGAGGCGAACAAGAACGGAGACGGAGAGATCAGTTTCCCCTTCTTCATAAGGAGAAGCATCTACGCAGTCCGTCCCAGGTCTGTCCTTCACCTTAAGTAAGTCTACTAAATTTGCTCCTCTGAAAATTCCTTCACAGATTAATATCTCCCACCCGAAGGGTCCTCCAAATCACCCTGGTCCCTTCGTGCTTCTGAGTCTGTTCTGAATGGCTGATTTTGCGTTGTTTCGTTTAATATTTCCCACGAACACCTGTCCGAAATTTCTTTGTTTATTTTCTACAATTGTGAGGGTCTCGATAGTTATTACTTTCAGTAGTGGTGGGATCCCAACTTCTGTGTCAGACCTCCATCTAGTTCGCCGGTCGCTCCGATGTAACGAGGGCCACCGAAGTCTCCTCTGACAATGAACGGAAAAGCTCGAAGAACTGCGGCGGACTCAAGGAACCGAACACCGGGGAGGGACGTAGGGAGATTGGAGAGACAAGAGTGGTGTAAAGACGACTGAGCCCGGGAGGACGGAGGAGAACATTCCTGGAAACCCCACCGTGACCCGGGTAGGAGTAGTAGGTCCTAGTAAAGGGGAGACTCCTGCGAGTCGAAGTACGGTGGACGGGATCCACAAGTATCTGTCCACTTACCTATTTCTCCGACGCCATACACACATACCACCTTATAGCGAGTCGGTATATTCCCTTACGTAAACTCGGGTCAGATTACTCCACCTACTAGGATCTCGGAATAATATGTCCCACTTCATTCAGTCTTTCACTTCCTGTCTGTAGTATATAATTACGTATATATACCTTAGACCTTTCTACCACGACTACCTGGATAAACGTCCCGTCGTCTCCTCTACGTCTGTATTCCTTGTCCGAACACCTGTGTCGCCCCCTTCTGTCCCGTCCTGTCTATCTCTCCCATCGTACGCGATGGGGTACACTTTGTCACCCTTAAACGACACTCTGTGTCCCTAGATTTTGGACACGAGACCCTGTTGGATCTGCCCACCCTACCCCACCTTCTACCCGTCCTCCGAGTTCTCCCCTCCTAGATATACACGCATGTCGACTAAGTGAAACAACATGTCGTCTTTGGTTGTGATTAATGTGGGGTTAATTTTTATTTAAACTTTTTTTAGGGAAGGCGGCTCAAGGGAAACGGTCCATTCTAGTGCGCCGGGGTCCAAGTCCCCTAATCAGTGACTCGTAGAGACCCCCGGGAACAAACCGGGGGGACTTGGTCGTAGAACGGTCCGACCGGCGTGACCGTGACATCCGTAACAGATTGGGAGGGACGAATCCCGTTCCGACTTACGTTTCAACCAGGAAGTACACCAGAACGTACCTTTCACTTTTGACGATCAGTGAGTCGGGACAAACTGAGGAACACTGGGGGTACCCGATATGGGTGGTCCGAGGAGACGGGTACCCTAAAGGGTCCGTTCTTATGACCTCACCCTTCTGTAAGGGAAGAGGTTCCCTAGAAGGGTTGGGTCCCTAGCTTGGGTCCGACGTAACGTCCGTCTAAGAAATGGTAGACTCGGTGGTTCCTTCGAACGGTACACCTTCCCTTAAGTGTTTCGACCTCAGAAGGAGGGACCTTCGAAACGAGAATCGCAGTCCCCTGTCGGGACCCGTGAGAGACGCCCGGTGTCATGTCAGGGGGACTTGAACTCATCTACGAGGTGGACTGAAGACGGGGCCAACCCCACCGCCCCTCCCTTCGCACCGTCTACCGACCTGAAGTGTAGTGGAGAAAAGGACCCAGATTAGTGAAAGTAATTTTAGGTGACGTGCAAAGGTCACATAATTTTTATATAAACCACAATCCGACACGTACAGAAGTTTTGGACTCTTTTTTGGGTACGACTTGGTCATTATACCAAAATGTAAGGGGAGCAAACGTCCTTTATCTCAAGACTCGTCAAGTCCGACTAAATAGGTTGGAGTCTCTTGTCTGTACAAGGTCTTTATAGGGGAGAGACGACCGGGAGGGGGACCGAGAGACTTGACGGAACCGTAGATAAATGTTGAGATCCTCACCGAAACGGACGATTAAAGACTCCTCCGATCCTTCCGTCCTCGGCCCCAGTCGAACGGTTCCGACGAGTCTCCAACCGGACGGGGGATCAGGTCCGTTCAGGAAAACCCAGAATATAAGACTCAAAACCTAGGTCGGAAAGACTTATTTCACCCCTTTCTATGCGACTTCACCTTCGGCGTAAATCACTGTCTCCCCTCTACTTACAAGCACCTTTACAAACGTGCGTCACGGTTTACTTGCACAAAATTTTCTAAATACATAGTCAATTTATAAAACTGTCACTTCGTTTTTATTGACACCTCTGGGGGAGGTAGACCGAAGGGGGGCGGGACAAATGACGTACTTATACATGTGACGACGAAACCTTCAAAGTGGCTAAGCTCCTACTTACATGTCTTTTTCTAAGACAGAGGACCGGTCTCATCCTCTGTCGAAAAATTAGGACTCTCAACTCCTACTCTCTTTTATGTTTGGGTCCGGTGGGAGCTCCCCAAAGCAGAGGAGAGGAAAACACAGGCTCTGACTTCAGTATGGGAGGTGGGAGGCGTGGTTTAAGGACTACTTACGAAATGATCGCCGTCTACGCTAACATGAACGTCCCCACACTCACCGACGCTAGCTTTTTGAAACTTATCGTCGATCACGGTCCCTCTCTTTTACAACGAACATGAATTCCTTAAACTCGGCGAAGGGAGTACCGAGTCACCCATTTCTTAGGTGGACGTTACTCCTCTGTGTCCTCTGTGCCCAAACTAGGGACCCAACCCTTCCTCCTCTTTTGCCGTTGGGTGAGGTCATAAGAACGGACCTCTTAGGGTACCTGTCCCAACGTTTCTCAGTCTGCACTGACTCGTTGATTTGTCTCTGTCTTTCTTTCTTAAAGTCCGGGTACCTAGTCTCTTCATTGTGTACCTTGAAAAATGACCTTACAGTTACATTGAATGTATCCCGTCCCACCCACCAATCCCTTCCGTAGGACGTTTCAAAACTCCGTCTCGACTTCTCAGCTCCTTCTCGACCGAACTTCCAAGGTCTTGCGCCTGGGGACATCCTAGGGACTGTGTGACCCACCGGGAGTGGTCCCAGGGACATGGACGGAGGGTGGTAGATGTTCCGAGAGGCCGGTCCAGAGTGAAGGGCTACAGTAGAGGTTGTTTTCACGACTCTTCGTCTTAAAAAAGGAAAAAACTCCGATTTGGAGTAAACCACCGTTTAGGACGGACTCGAGGGTACTTCGAGACCTAGTAGAAATAAAGAGAAAATGAGGAGGAGGACTCAAAGCGATGTTTTAAGACCCACACCAACTGATGTCTACTGTAGGGTCTGGGACGACGTCTATCATCCTTTATTTGTTAGAAATCTGCCTAATGAAAGGATTTTGGGTGTTTAAGTCTCAAGGTCTGGGTAGACCGACGAAAAACTCTGGGGTACCTGACATCAGGTGGTCTGAGGAGACAGTTACTCTATGAGGTCCGTTCTTATGACCTCGCCCATCGGAACGGGAAGAGGTCCCCTAGAAGGACTGGGTCCCTAACTTGGGTCCAGAGGGCGTAACGTCCGTCTATGAAACGGCAGACTCGGTGGTCCCTTCGGGAGACCGGGTTCGTAAAACTGATTCCCTAACACCTGGGCCCAGAAAGAACGTCATTTACGAGACTGGAACAACTTTTCAGACAGAGGGGTCCTCGGGTACTCGAACGCGTTCCTCGGGTCAAAGTAGAAATATACGGTCCCGGGAGCTAACCCAGTACAGGTATTCGTACTTTTGATAGCCAGCTGTCTAATAATTAGCCTCGACAAGTGACTCCCACAGGGAGAAGATGACGTGGCCCTCCTACTGTCCCGACTCGACATGTCCCACCGAAACTGGTACTCTACATCGTGCCGACCTGGTCCGTCTACACCATGTGACACGGAACCCCGCCCCCCCGCCACCCCTCGTCAGTATCGGGATTTACCCGTCCTTCCATCCGCACACCTGGGACTTCTGGGTGGGGAGGGGACGGGGGTCTGAGTCCTATTTTACCCCCGTCCTCTGGAACTTAAATAACTATGGTTGAGAGACGAGGTGCTACCTTACTCTTTCGAACTTTACCTCGTCCTGGGATTCAGGAACGGGAGGGGGTAGTATAGGAGACGGACGGAAAACAGACACCTTTTGAAATCAGTTTCTTATTCAAATTAGTCTCTTCACTCTTCACACCCTTGTTTCCTTTTGTCAGTCTCCCCTGAGTTACTATTATTACATCGGTGATTCGTGTCCGGACGTAACCTCTTCCTTTACCGTGGGGGAGGTCGCAAGGACGGACCTCTTAGGGTCCCTGCCCCCTCGGACCACCCGACGGCAGATACCCCAGCGTGTCTCAGCCTGTGCTGACTCGCTGAAGTGAAAGTGAAAAGTGAAAGTACGTAACCTCTTCCTTTACCGTTGGGTGAGGTCACAAGAACGGACCTCTTAGGGTCCCTGCTCCCTCGGACCACCCGACGACAGAGACCCCAGCGTGTCTCAACCTGTGTTGACTTCGCTGAATCTTCGTCGTCGTCGTCGTCGTGTCCGTTCCTGGAAATCAAGAAGGAGTTCCCGATATCTATTATGAGACTCGGCATAGGACACTCGACAGAATGTCTATGATTTTGTGGTCCACCTTCTTCAACAGATGTACTACTGGTCTATCTGACCCTCTCGGATCGCTAGAGAAGTTCTTTTACTCCTTCCTTGTAAAGTACGGTTCTTCCCGAGCTATTTCCTGTCTTTACCATACCTGGATTTTATCTTCGTCTTCTATAATTCTTCTCCACCGTTTTTATGTGTCTGCTTCACATGTTTTTTCTAGAAGTGCTGGGTCTATTGGTACTTCCACACTAGTGAGTGAATCTCGGTCTATAGGTCCTTACACTTCAGTTCACCCGGAATCTTTCGTAGTGATGCTTGTTTCGACCACCTCCACTACCTTAAGGTCGTCTCGAGAAAGTTTTAGGATTTTCTACTACGATACTTTCACGACGTGAGTTATACGGTCGTTTGATGACGGGGAAGGAAGACAGACATTTTCAAGAGCAAGGTGACCAACGGTTCCCCACCCCCTTCAGTCGGAAACGTGTCTACAGGGGTCAACGGGCGTAGACTTTGTTTCGTTTGAACGGAAAGGTGGTTGGACCCGACAAATGACCGAAAAGTCGCCGTTTGTTGACCTAGGGTTTGTGAGAAACCATTGTTCAAGTAAATCTCTTTTTGTTTCTTCTTTCCAGGATGTGGGACGTGTAGATGTAATCACTTCATCTTCGGTGTGCCCGACTTGTTTACTTATTTCACTATTTCCTCCCGAATTAGAAAACAAAATTTAGGGACTACTCAAAACGAGAGGATGTACAGTCCGTGACCAAATAGAAACAGTGACATGTACTGTAAGTTCCCTGGAGGCACCGACGAGGACTGAAGAGATCTCAGTCATACCTTATCTTCCCGTCTCGTAAGTCTTTTACTCCATCCAACGAATACGGTCCAGACTGTAGTCTGTGACAAAGACGTACCCCCTTCGTTTGTCGAAACTTTTTGAACCAACTTGCTCATTTGAGTATCCTTTTTACTAGTCGACTCACCAGTGGTCTCTGTCCTCCTCTCTCTCTCCCTTCATCTACTTCCACGACTTTTCCATGTCTAAAGGGTAATTTTCTATTTATTTACAACCCCACATTACATGTTGTACTATCTATATTAAATATACATTAATTCTATATATTACTGCATACAATGTGTTTTTAGCAATTCTCTCATTTAGGACTCAAAAGTAGTGTTCCTTTTTATGAAAAAAGAAAAATAAATTAAAAGATGGATATACTCTACTGCCTACCAGTGATGTAAATAACACTATTAGTAAAGTACTACCTACACTCAGTCGGTTGTGGAACTTGAATGTCTCACAACATGCACACAGTCAATGTAGAGTTTATTTTGGTCTTACTCTTTTAGAAACCAAATTCATCTATAAACACCTTTGTAGGGATCTTTAGAACTTCCCCTTGTGAGTCAAGTCAAGTCAAGTCAGCGAGTCAGCACAGGTTGAGAAACGTTGGGGTACTTAGTGTCGTGTGGTCCGGAGGGACAGGTAGTTGTTGAGGGCCTCAAGTGGGTTTGAGAGCAGGTAGCTCAGCCACTACGGTAGGTCGGTAGAGTAGGAGACAGCAGGGGAAGAGGAGGACGGGGGTTAGGGAAGGTCGTAGTCTCAGGAAAGGTTACTCAGTCGAGCAACGTACTCCACCGGTCTCATGACCTCAAAGTCGAAGTCGTAGTAAGGAAGGTTTCTTGTGGGTCCCGACTGGAGGAAATCTTACCTGACCAACCTAGAGGAACGTCAGGTTCCCTGAGAGTTCTCAGAAGAGGTTGTGGTGTCAAGTTTGCGTAGTTAAGAAGCCGCGAGTCGGCAGAAGTGTCAGGTTGAGAGTGTAGGTATGTACTGGTGTCCTTTTTCGTATCGGAACTGATCCGCCTGGAATCAGCCGTTTCATGACAGAGACGAAAACTTATACGATAGCTCCAACCAGTATTGAAAAGAAGGTTCCTCATTCGCAGAAAATTAAAGTACCGACGTTAGTGGTAGACGTCACTAAAACCTCGGGTTTATTTATTTCAGACTGTGATAAAGGTGACTTCCCCTTGTGATCTCTCACTTTTTTCTTTTGTCCTTTTTTCTTCTTTTTTTAGACAGTAGGTTATCACACCAACCCCCTGACGTCCTATTGGCTATTGGGTGATCCACCGTGACGCCTAAGTGGGAACTTCGTGGGCCGCGGACAGAGATACCATTGTTCAAATGTTTAAATACCTCTTTTAACCGGAGCAGGAGACCCACACACGCACCACATTCTTCGTCAAAACTCACAAGTCTCTTCAGTCGAGACACGTCGTCCCTGACAACTATACATCCACAGTTTCTCTCTGTCTTAGTGCCTTTGATAGTATGACACGTTCCGCTACTCCTTGCACTCTCGCCTCTTGAGCGAGGAAGATTATGTAAATGTTCAGCGAGGAAGAGTATGTAAATGTTTCGTGGAAGAATGCCGAAAGGGACTGAGACTACGAGAAATTACGTGCGCTGAACCTTCGTCCCTAGCTCCGTCCGACCCTCGGACTCCCACCCGCCGTCCGACCTAAACGAAAACGCGTTCTATTGTGACGGCCTCCAGTCGGGGCCCCCCCTCGACCCCACCGAACTTGACACCCACAAGATCCCAAAAGATAATGTATTTTGTAATGCATTCGGGTCTGTCGGTCAAGATGCACAATAAAGCACAGATCCGCAAATTCTACCAAGAGAGAACTTACACCCATAGGTCCGCAAATACTAGCGAGAGAGAACTTACACCCATAGGGTCGAGAAACATAATTTGCAATGGTCTTACACCGAGACGATTGGGAGGTCTGGGGAGAACGAACTAGTATTCGGGTCGAGGGACCAGAAACAGAGGCACCACGACATCAAAGGGTGACCGCTCCACGGACCCCGAGGGATAAGTGACACACGACTGAATCTAAGACCCGGTTCTCCCGCCGTTGAGACTGTGGACGTCCCGACGTCTGTATGAAGGGTACGATTGTCGCTCATATATTCTTGCGACGAGACCTCTTTAAGGGAGGGGGGTCAGGTCAATGAATCATCGGTCTCTTACAAAGATTTGTATATATGTATAAATAAATTATAATTAACTAACTATTAACGAAACGTTATGACTAAACTAAAGACGGTATGTACTCTCTCTTACAAAACTTCCACTGGTCGAATGTGGAAGTCTCCCCAACGGAACCACATCTTAAACACAACCAAAAGTTGTCACTGTCCTCCTCTTCCCTCGGTGTCTCCTACTCTACCAACCTACCGTGGTGACTGAGTTGCCTGTACTCAAACTCGTTTGAGGTCCTCTACCACTTCCAGTCCCTTCGGACCTCACGACGTCAGGTACCCCAGTGTTTCTCAACCTATACTGAATCGTTGACTTGTTGTCACCTCGGTTTAGTAAGAAAAAAAAAAAAAATAGAAATGATGACTCGGTTGTCCCTTCGGAGGGTTTAGTAAGAAATTAAAAACAAAAGTACCTCTCTTCCCTTTCTCCTTTCTTACTTTTGTGTCCTGGACTCACCATAAAAACGTCTGGAAAGAAACATTCTTATACGAGTAGAGTCTCAAAATGGACCTATCGACAAGACTTATAAAGTGTCTTATAAAAATTTTAACTTTTATAAAACTTCATTAAAGTCTCAATCTCTTTTCAATAAATTTTTCATGTTTCTTAACGGTACTACCGCCACCAAATCAACGAATCAACACAGACTTAGAACGCTGGGGTAACTGATATCGGATGGTCCGAGGAGACAGACACCCTAAGAGGTCCGTTCTTATGACCTCACCCAACGGTAAAGGAAGAGGTCCCCTAGAAGGGTTGGGTCCCTAGTTTGGACGCAGAGCATTCAGAAGACGTGACCGTCCACCGAAGAAATGGTAATCGCGGTGGACCCTTCGGGAGTTTGTTCCTGTAGAGTCTTTTGGTGTCATGTTAATGGGTTTCGGTCTTTAATTGTAGTGTGTTATGACAATAAATTAGTTACGCACGAATCACCGGAGTCAGTACAAGCTGAGGGACACTGGGGTACCTGATATCGGACGGTCCGAGGAGACAGGTTCCCTAAGAGGTCCGTTCTTATGTCCTCGCCCATCTGTAATGGAAGAGGTCCCCTAGAAAGACTGGGTCCCTCACTTGGCACCAGAGGGTGTAACGTTCTTCTAAGAAATGTCAGACTCGGTGTTCCCTTCTTATTACTTGAAATAATTTTGAAACAGTTGAAAAGGTGATCACAAAAAGTAAAGTAAAAGGAAATTAAAGTAGAGTTTGTAAAAGGGTGTCAAGTCCTGGATTAGGTCCTAGTGTATAACGTAAATCAAGAGTACATATAAACACGGAAATTTTTACTCATTCAAACAAAAAATGAACTAAAAAAGGAAAAGAACGATAACACTCAGTCCCGGAACATTAACTTTCAAAAAGACGAAGACCCTTAGTACCGACATAGAAGTCACCGACCGTCTGGACCACTACCTTTTATATATTTAGGTCATTTAAGGGACCAACAGTTTCCCAATCCTAGTGCGAGAGTCACTCCTCCCGGGTCCATCAGTCCCCTATTTCAAGGGTGTCTGACACCCCGTACCGGTTTATTTGGGGCATTTAACTGTGTTTGGACTTGAGTCTGGACGGTCAAGGATCGACACACTGAGACCCTTTTAACGAAGTGATGAGACTCGTCGTTAAAGGAGATATTTGACATCCAGTATTAGACTCAGAACCTTTCAGTCATACTCCTATTTACTTTATCTATAATAGGTTACTTTTAAATAGGTGACGTCCCGGACCACCTTCTTCGAGATATACGCGAAAGAGGATAATTTTCATAATTTCTTACGAGTTTTATAAACTTTGACACAAAGGTAAAAGAATCTGAATTTGGTGTTTCATCAAATTCATTTGAAAATTTCTGACAAGTAATGGAGTTGAAAAAGTTGGTAACATTTGTAAATTTTCTAGAGATATTGTAAAAAACCCCATTTACAATTAAGGTTTGAGGATTAAAGAGGGAGGGAGACGAAAGGGAAACCATTTGCATGCAAACAAAAGATCTAGACACTCAGATAAAGACAAAATACAATTAGACATAGTGTAAAACTAAGGTGTATATTCACTATAGTATAGTGAATAGAAACAAACTGAATAAAGTAAATCACACTATTAAAGATCCAGATAGGTACAACGACGTCTACCGCAATAAAATAAGAAAAATTACCGGCTCGTTATAAGGCGACTTCGTGTAGAAGAAATGGGTAAATGGACAGTCACCTGTAAGTCCGACAGAGGTACAGAACCGGTGACATTTGTCACGACGCCGCCTGTAACCCCACGTACAGAGGAAAACCTAATCTCAAAAGAGACCTATATACGGGTCCTCACCCTAGTGACCTAGTATACCATTGAGAGAAAAATCGAAGAACTCCTTTGAAATATGACAAGAGGTGTCACCACGAAAAAAAAAGAAAACAGATGTGGTATTCGGAACACCCTAGAATCCAGCGACTGACCCTGAATTTCGGTCCGGGAGTAGTCACTCTTGTGCCTCAAGATTGGTGACCCACTTTCTTAAGGGTCACCACGAAAATATTTACTTTCAAAAACAAAACTCTATTAACATCTAAGTGCACGTCAACATTCTGTATTAAGTCTCTCTCGAGTACCTGAGAAATAGATACAACCGGGGAACCCTCGAAGAACGTTTTGTGACCACGTCGCAGAGCCGGTCCTATGACCGTGACCACGTCGGCCCTACGTCCTGTACGGGTAGTGTGTTCGCAGGGAGGACGACGCGAAGAGTCAGTGTGGACGAAGGAAGAAAGGAAGTAGGGGAGGTAGTGGGCAGTCGGTGCTTAGATAGAAGGTCAAGAGATTAATGTGAAAAGTCTTTAGACTATATACATCTTGGTGTGTCATACATTGGAAACCCCTGACCGAAAAACGTAGGTCGTATTGAGAGACCTCTAAGTACAACGGACTTCTTTACCGACAAAAACAAATAACGACCGATCATTATTTGTATATAACGTACCACACAGTACGAGATATCGAACGAAAGATCTCGAATCAACTGAAGTCAACGTAATTTAACCAGTGTGTCAAGTCAACCGTAGTGGTTGAGTTACCTGTACTCAAACTCGTTCGAGGCCTTTAACCACTACCTGTCCCTTAGGACCGCACGACGTCAGATACCCCAGTGTTTTTCAGCCTGTGTTGACTCGCTGACTTGACTTGACTTGTAATTCGACCAGTGTGTCATCCCGTATGTTTGAAAAGGTCCGGTCTTTCATCAGTCTGACCAGACATAAAGGTGATTTTCTCGTTATGAACTCTTTTTTTTTATAAAAGAACCTTTTGGAAAAGTTTTGAACTTTAGTCTCTAAGAATAAAAGGTTATCACTCTCATAATTTTTATTTTGTTAAGAGTTCTTTGTTCTAACAACTTTATACTTTTTAAGGGTTGTTAACTATTCTATGAGACTTCGTCCTAGAGATTTTTGTACGTTACAACTCCGTATTACTAAAAGAGTATTAACGGTTAAGACATTTTCATTCTTTTTGTTTAGGTCCTCCTTAACAAACCGTTCAAAGTACTTAGATCGAATTCAAAACGTAAAAACCACGAGTATGGAAAGTGAAGGAAGTCAATATCCTGGATTCTTTCCGCCGTAGTCACGGTGCACATTCACTGATATCTCCTCGACACTAATCGTCTACGCACTCCCCGGCACTTACTCGATGCCGAGGGCGACGCCTGAATTTACTACTGTGAGCTACACTTTTGAGCTCAATACGGTCCGTCCTGTGAATCGTGTTTTCACTTATTTACTTGACAAATATTTGACTGTAAACTGAGAAGTAAGGTGTAGGGGTCTTTCAAACCCAAAAGTTCAACTGGGGGTGTGAAAAAAATTTTATTGTATAAGAATGATCCTTTTACCCTCTAGTGAAACGTAAACCGACAGTCCCCTTCAAAAGGCGGGCAGAAGCGACACCCCATTCTTAAATTGAAGCAGAGGAGACCGGCAAACTGAAGGTTGTGTCGGTTCCGTCGCGACTATCTTTATTTACACCTTCGCCCCGGCGTCCAACCCTCGACTACACGTAATCTTGAAGGGACTTGTGGAGCTCAAAACGTCAAAAATCCTACGGGACTCAACTGGACGTCCTTCCATTAAATTGATCAAACGATGGGTAAATTCGGAGTCCGTACAAGTTCCATATGCAAAAAAAGGGGGTAGTCCTAAGATTGTCATATTAAATAAAAGAGGTAATCACAAGTGAGGACTTACGACCAAGCCTACGAAAAACCCTTCTGCACCTCGGTGAACTGTCACACCCAAAACCGAAACGATTTTAATTACTTTAATTTAATCACCGGGGTCCGTGACCTACCACCAGAAAATTTAAAAGGGGAAACATTCGTCCTTCCATTGACTGACATGAGAAGTCATAGTGACGTCCACTTACTCAACCGTGTCCACACCGTCCACACACACCCATATCCGACTGTGTCCACCACCGTGTGCATCCACCATCGAACCGTGTCCACACAGGACCCGAATTTGTCTTAGAGGCCTCCAACTGGTAGACGGGAAACGGACGTCTGGAACCGAGGGTGGGACTCGAGACAGATCGGGAGGGAGGACGACTTCACCCGAGTGACCTGCTACCTCTTTCTCGAATACAGAGAACCACAATCAAATGGTATCACAATCAGCGAGTCAGCACAGACCGAGACACTGGAGTACCTGCCTCAGGTGGTCCGATGAGAACAGGCACCCGAAGAGGTCCGTTCTTATGACCTTATTCTACGGTAATGGAAGAAGTCCCCTAGAAGGACTGGGTCCCTAGCTTGGACCCAGAGACCGTAACATCCGTCTAAGACATGGTCAACTCGGTGGTCCCTTCGGTTTTAGTGTAGGGTGGTAGGGACCCACCCGAACTTAGTGGTTGTAAAACAAATTATCGACTTACATAATTGGTCAACGCGGTCTCAAGGGTAGTCCTACGGACATACGTCCCCACACCTCCCCACACACACACACAGATCGCCGACTCAGGAGAGGAGTTTTGGGTCAGGAGAAGAGGGGTCTGACCGTCTGTCCACCCCTGACACCAGTAGACCGGTCGGAGAGACGTGGACCGGACGGGTGAGACCTCAGGGCCGGGACGAGAGTCGACCTGTAGAGCCCGCGGACCCAAGGAAAGACGGAACTCAGGTCTCCAGTCGGAGTGGATCCCCCTGGGCGTCGGGTCTTCTTCGAGACACCTCCAGACTTGGGGTACACCCTCTGTCCGAGTTTAGAAAGGGACATCCTACGGGGGTCCGTGTAGTTCCCTCACCGCCGGGCCGGAACAGACGTCATAAGGTACGGTCAGGGGTCCACTGGCGATCCCCCGTCACACCGGGCTGAGGACGACGGCGGACTACGGCGCGCCGGGCCGGGGCGACCAACTCGTCGCGACACACGCCGTCGAGTCTCGGTGTCGGCGCCGACAGCAGTGCCGGCTGTGGGCGACGAAGAGGGAGAGCTGGTGTCGGCGTCCAGTCTTTGGGAAAGAACGGAGACTCGGGGCCTTGCAGAGGAAGTACCCTGAGGACCCCCGACTCGGCGGCCTTTAGAGTGAACCGAACACCGTATAAGACCGTAAAGAACGTTCAAAACAAAAATCACATTGTAAGGATGTAAGTCAAAATGTAAAGGACCCCCTTCCTTACATAGAAGTCAAAAGAAACTAAATAGGGGCAGAGACGATCGGCTGTCGAGGGGTGGGGGTGGCGGAGGGGGTGGGGAGGTGGGGGACGGTTCGTCAGGAATCGAACCGTGATCCAGGTCGTCCCAGAGGTGCACATGTACATCACTACCCACTACGACCGGCCCCTCCCTACGTCTTTGCCATACACTCCGGGTCCGGACGAGCCACGACCCATAAAGACCCACACACACGCGAGTCAGCGAAGTCAACACAGACTGAGAAACGTCGAGATACGTGACGTCGGGTGGTCCGAGGAGACAGGTACCCTAAGAGGTCTGTTCTTATGACCTCACCCAACGGTGTTGAAGGAGGTCCCCTAGAAGGGCTGGGTCCCTGACTTGGGTACAGAGGGTGGAACGTTCGACTAAGAAATGGTGTCTCGGTGACCCCTTCGGGGTAAAGACCCATGTGGGTCTATAAGGATTTAGGTACCGGGAGGTAAACCAGAGGAGTTGACATAAGGAGTGGGAGACAAAGGAATAGATAGTTTACGTCTGGCATGAGTATGCATAAACGGAGTGATGGGTGTTTCCTATACGACAAACAACAAATCAACGATTCCGTGTAAGCTGAAAAACACTGGGGTACTTGATACATCGAGGGGTCCGAGGAGACAGGTAGCCTAAGAGGTCCGTTCTTAGGACCTCACCCAACGGTAAAGGAGGAGGTCCCCTAGAAGGGCTGGGTCCCTAGCTTGAGGACAGAGACGGAGAACGTAACGTCCACCAAAGAAATGGTAGACTCGGAGACCCCTTCCTGGGTACTTTTACTGTACGAAAGGGGTATTGGAGAAGTCCCCGACCTCCCAATTTTCTTGTTTGTGTCGTCAGTCCTCAACTTTCGGATCCTCCGTTAGTCCGTAGGGAAAACTTTCGGAGAGTAGAGCCCCTACTGGTGAAACTACTGTAGTGCTCGACACATATGTCGTACCGAAGAACCGTTCACGTCCCCCGAAGAACCCCAGTGACTACCCTCACTACTGGTTTCCCCAAGGTACTCTTGCTCCGGCGTTCCTACGACGCCCGTCGAGTAACGAGATTTGGAGGCTCGATCCAACACCAAGAAACTGGAGCATAATACAGAGACAAAATACGAAAAGATTTGGGAGAGTATATAAAAAAAGGGTAATCAACCATGGGTCGGACAACACCGTCGACCCCGTAAACAACCCCTCCGGCAAACCTCAGTGACTCGACTTCAGTCCTACCTTTCCCCTAACAAGAGAACTGTGGAAGACAGAAGAGTGAAAGTGAGGACGAGTCTTCACCTACGACAACCCTTGAAGGGACTACCAGGTCACCGGCTCTCGCGAGGTCACGTCCCCCGGACCCCAAGCTAGGAACCAATCCCTTGATCTAGGGTGTACATTGTTAATTCTCAAGTGTACGTCGTTGATTCTGGGCCGTGTCGGTTTATTTACTTATTTATTTATAATTCTTCTCTTTACTTACGACAGAAGCCCCGTCCTCCCGTGGTACTCCGTCACGGAACCCGTGGGACCGTCACGGTACGGACACAAGGACAGTGGGTGTGTTCACCGGTCAGTAACATAGTAGACCATTGAAGACTTGACCGGAGCCAATGAGTTTCACACCAGGCGCCTGGTCGTCGTAGTCAACCTCGCGCAACCTCGACGTCGTAGGATCGGGTGGGGTCCCGACGCGACCTGGGGTTCCCCCGACGACAGGAGGGGTGCTTTGGACACACCAGTCGCGCCGGACAACTCGCTTACCAGGAGTCAGTACCATACGCACAGTCACCAACTCCCCAGGAAGGGTCCAGGAGTCACTATCTATATCCCTGGGGGTCCATCCGTCGAGAGACGAGACTCGAGTCCCCAGTCTAAGTACGTAATGTTGGGGGTTCCCGGAGGACCTCTGGCGACCTGACTGAAATCCGGGTGCGCCTCCAGTGACTTCGGGTCGCCCCGGGTGTCGGACTCCTGTGACACAGACACCGGAGAGGGGAGAGTGTTCCGGTGAAGACTGGGAGTAAGAGGAGGTCCACCCGTCAGAAGGGGTCGCGGTTGGGTTCGGTCTGTGAGTCGTCTTTGGGATCAGTGAAGGAGATTACGCTTCTCTTTCCGCGGGTGAAGTCATTGTTGTATTTAGGGTCTCCCAGACGTACTCAGAATTAAGGATTCGTGCCTCCCGGGTGCACAAGTATTTTTACGAGACTTCTCCGGGACCCTTGAGGACATGGTGGGGACCATCGCAGGAGGACATTTGTGTGGGCACAGGTCCTCACCTCGTGCAACAGAATCTTTCTTACCACAGTCGACCTTGACTCGACTTACGTCGGATTACGTTTTAAGTACGGTTTCCTACCTACCGTTTACTTTCGAATAATTAGGTCGAATAAGTCCCGAGGATTCTTTATCAGCCCACCGTCTTCGTCGGGTACTTATAAGAGCTGCGATTGACCCTGCCACGAGGCCCGGAGACGACCCGCCTCCACCCTCCTCCACCCCCACCCGCCACAAGTGTCGGGGGAAACCCTCGGCTTCTCAACCCGGACCGACGCTCGCCGGTGGAGGACTGACACCGGGCCGATTCCCTCGGCACAGGGACGGGGCAGACCCGCTGACCTAGTGCCGGTAGTCAGACAGGGGGGTTGAGGAGGGATACCGACGCGTGCGCACCCACCTCGTCCTAGACATACCTCTACGAGGACTACTCCTCAGTCCCCGCCCCCCGCGTGACGTACCCGGCCCCGGACCGCAGGGTCGAGACGCGGATGGTCGGCGCACCGAAGTCCCTGTGGTGGACGGGACGAACTGAAATCGAAGGGGAGAAGGGGCACAAGATTCCCAAGGTGCTCAGCCCACACGTCTCAGGACCTTCCCCAGACCACTCGCGAGCCATGTGCCGTCGACACGGTGCAGCTAAGAGTGCCACCAGGGGTGACTGGAGGTAGGGGACTCCCACCGGGACAGATGACTGAACGAAATTTTTGTAAAAATTCCTGAAATTTTTTTACACACACGAGTCAGCGAAGTCAGCACAGTCGGAGAAAAGCTGGGGCACCTGACATCGGGTGGTCCGAGGAGACAGGTACCCTAAGAGGTCCGTTCTTATGACCTCACCCAACGGTACGGGAGGAGGTCCCCTAGAAGGACTGGATCCCCAGTTTAAGGTCAGAGAATGCAGAAGACGTAACAGTCCGCCCAAGAAACGGTGATCGTGGTGGACCCTTCTAGGTAAAATCTATTTATCAATTCTCAGCAAAAATTTAAAAGTCAATAAACCGACGCGATCCTAAATCAACACCGGCCACCCGACTGGCCCCCAGCTTGAGTCCGGGGGATGTCACCCCCTCACCTCAGTCGGTGACCGGGTGGTCCCTTCAGGGATTCTCATCGAAATTCCAGAGTCTTTTCGACTCTCCCTCCACGTCTTTGAGGGTATCTGTGGGAGTGGGAGTGGTGTACGTGGCAGGGGGTGGTCTCACCACAGAAACAATGTTACCCACAAGAACGTGACTACCTAGTAACAGTGGGTCAGGTAGCAAATGTACGCAAGTGAGAGTCACACCATGTAAGACACCCAAACCTGTTGATGCATTACTATGTATAGGTAGTAACATCATCGTCTGTCCCATAAAGAAAAAAAGCCAACACGACCTAGAATCAACGTCGTTCGTCCTAGAATCAAGGGACTGGTCCCCAACTTGGGCCCGGGGGTCGTAACCCTCGTGTCTCAGAATCGGTGACCTGGTGGTCCCTTTAGGACGTGTGCGGGATAAAAGTGGCGGGATTTTTGGGAGACACGTGGTGGATAAGTAGAGGGAAGGAAGGATGGGGAGTGTTGGTGACTTTCCTGGAAAATGTCAGAGGCGTCAAAACGAAAAAAGACCTTACAGTCTATCAACCTTATTATGTCATGCATCGGAAAAGTCTATCTGAAGAAAGTGAATCATTATCCTTGAATTCCCAAGGAGGAGCAGACAAGTATAGGACTACCGAGTAAAGAAAAACTATAACTTATGATAAAGTAAGAGATGTACATAGTGTCAAAACAAAAAAAAAAATTAGGTCAGTGGATGACTTCCTACAGAACCAACGAAGGTTCAAAACTGTTAATACTTATTTCGACGAGATTTGTAGACACACGTCCAAAAACATACTTGTATACGAAAGTTGAAGAACCCTACTTACGGTTCCTCTCACTAACGACCTAGTATACCGTTCTCCTACAAATCAAAACATTCTGATTTCGACAGAGGGTTTCACCGACATGGTAAAACACAAGAGTGGCCGTCACTCCCCTGTAGGGACGACGAGGCGCCACAGTGGTCGTAAGCCCCATCGGCCACAGGACCTCAAGCCTGTAAGATCGTCCACACGCCACCGTAGAGTACAACATGTCACTGAACTGGATTATTTGTCGTGACGTCTCCACTACCTCATGGGGGAGACACTAATCTAGTGTTGGTGGTGCTGAAAGGATAACAATCGAGAGAGAGAGAGACCGGGAGACGAACGAGGGAGACAAATGGTCGAGGTACACCGTTCCTAGTCCTCTTCCAGAGGTCCGTTATCGGTCACTCCTTGCCTCCGGGAGTTAGGTTCTTGAACTGTCCTTCAAGACGGTGGTTAGTGAATGCACTCAAACCTTAGTCTAGGTCGGGGACCGACTGAATGACGACTCACGTTGGGGTCACCATGAAAGTCACGTCGTACCCTCTCTGGGTCTGGGCCTCTCGGGTCGATTCAGTGTGAATGTAAGGACTGGGTGTCTTTGACACTCTTTTGTTTATGTCAAAGAGTCTGTCTTTGAAAACCCTAGAAAACAATACGTCGTCATCGATTGTCTGTGTCATCGGGGGTCTCATACAAATAATAAAATTGACAGGATTGAGACCAATGACTATAATTGTCCCACGTGTCGATTTAGTGTCTCTTCTCCTTAAAGATCTTATGACTAAAAAGTCGGGGGTACGACTGAATCAAGTGAACCCAACTCGGGGTCTCCTCCGACTGTACGTGGGGATCGTCCTTTTTTTACAATAATGTCTAGTGACTGACTGATAACCTTTCTTCGTCCCTCGAAACTTTTTTACGACTCAAGACATGAACAACATCTTCTGAGACTAAGTCATCTGACTCTCAATCTGGTCCCTAGACTTCAAGTTTTTTTGTTGGAGTCCACAAAGAGTGTTAGTAAAGCCTAACCCTTGAGGACCCAATCCACTATAAACGTAATAAATCGATTACAAGGACGTCACAGACCGATTATAATTTTGTCACCGAAGATAAGGACTGACGTGTGATGCTAGTGACCCCTCGAAAATTTTTTTATGGAATGGACCACGTGGTGGGGTCCGGTTAATTTGGTCCCAGAGACCCCACCCCGCCCCTCCCCCCGAGACCGTGATTATAAAAATTTTCGAGGAGACAATTTAGATTACACGTTACTTCCAACTCTAGAAGACAAAATTTGGAAATTACTTGTGTATCTTAAATGAGTAGTAGACACAAACCTCCGACACAAACTAATAACAGACAAAAATCTGAAAGTATCTTGATTAAAAAATAAGTTCTACACTCAAAAGGTCACATCGGGCTAGACACATTTGGACAAACCTAGACATAGAGGGAAACTCGACTTCCGATCTTAAGGTGGTTCCACCGACTTCTACCGCAAACGAAATTTATCAAAAAACCCGTCGAAGTGGATAATAACCAATAAAGTAACCCAAACACCTTCTTGACTTAGAAGTCCAGAAAAGGTGTGTGTGACGAGAACTTTGTCAGAGGAGATAATCCATAAAACGACCACTAAGCAAACTACCAACACTGGTCTCTCCGTCACTCGGACCCAGGACCTCTCGACCATCCCTCTGGGAAAGTCAAGTCAAGTCAGCGAGTCAGCACAGACTGAGAAACGCTGGGGAACTTAGTGTCGTGTGGTCCGGAAGGACAGGTAGTGGTTGAGGGTCTCAAGTGAGTCTGAGTACCGGTAGCTCAGTCACTACGGTAGGTCGGTAGAGTAGGAGACAGTAGGGGAAGAGGAGGACGGGGGTTAGGGAGGGTCGTAGGCTCAGAAAAGGTTACTCAGTTGAGAAGGGTACTCCACCGGTTTCATGACCTCAAAGTCGAAATCGTAGTAAGGAAGGTTTCTTGTGGGTCCCGACTAGAGGAAGTCTTACCTGACCAACCTAGAGGAACGTCAGATTCCCTAAGAGTTCTCAGAAGAGGTTGTGGTGTCAAGTTTTCGTAGTTAAGAGGTCCCGAGTCGAAAGAAGTGTCAGGTTGAGAGTGTAGGTATGTACTGGTGTCCTTTTTGGTATCGGAACTGATCTACCTGGAAACAACCGTTTCATGACAGAGACGAAAACTTATACGATAGATCCAACCAGTATTGAAAGGAAGGTTCCTCATTCGCAGAAAATTAAAGTACCGACGTCAGTGGTAGACGTCACTAAAACCTCGGACTTTTTTATTTCAGACTGTGACAAAGGTGACAAAGGGGTAGATAAACGGTTCTTCCCTACCCTGGTCTACGGTACTAGAAACAAAAGACTTACAACTCGAAATTCGGTTGAAAAAGCGACAGGAGAAAGTGAAAGTAGTTCNAAAAGTGAGAGGAGAAAGTGAAAGTAGTTCTCCGAAAAATCAAGCAGAAGTGAAAGACGGTATTCCCACCACAGTAGACGGATAGACTCCAAGAACTATAAAGAGGGCCGTTAGAACCAAGGTCGAACACGAAGAAGGTCGGGTCATAAAGAGTACTACATGAGACGTATACTCAATTTATTCGTCCCACTGTTATATGTCGGAACTGTATGAGACTGGGAAATCCCATCCAGTTATTTTGTTTACCCGAAGGGACCACCAAGTAACCATTTCTTAGAAGGACGGTTACGTCCTCTGCACCCAAGCTAGGGACCCAACTCTTCTATGGGACCTCTTCCCTTATAGTTGGGTGAGGTCATAAGAACGGACCCTTTAAGGTACCTGTCTCCTTCGACCACCAGTACTGAATTACCGATTTGTCGTTGTTTAGGTAAGTGTTTACGACACTTCATGCAAATCCTCCTTGAAACGACGCACGAGAATCTCTATCGGAGCCAGAGTCTTTACGTACGCAGTTATGACCTTGTTCCTATACATCACACCTCACCGCACTCCACAGTCCGTCTGTAAAGTAACGGACAGTCGATGGATGATCCACAAACGGACTAAAAACACTGCTAATTAGGAAATTTATAACCAAGGGTTTTATACGGTGGTTCTAGTCGTTGTAGTCGCAGTGGACCCTGTATCTATCTTTGCGTGTAAGCCTGAGGAGTCAGCATTTTTTATTACTTTATTACGGTAAAAGTCGTTAGGTACCTGGATCTCTACTAGTATGATTCACTGCATTCAGTCTTTCTCCTTCTGTTTGCGGTATACTATAGTGAATATATGCCTTAGATTTTATACTGGGTCTGCTTGAGTAGATGCTTTGTCTGCGTGCCTGTGTCTCGGGTCTGAACACCAATGGCTCCCCACCCCCTACCCTCTCCCTACCTGACCTTAAACCCTAATCGTCTACGTTTGACGGTAACTGTCTTACCTAGTTTTTGTTCCAGGATGACATGTCGTGTCCCTTGATATAAGTTGTAAGATCCTATTTGGTACTACCCTTTCTAATACCTTTTATTACACATATATATACATACATATTTACTAAGTGAAACGACATATCTTCTTTAATTATGTCGTAACATTTAGTGATATTCTACGTGTACGCACAGACTGAGTAACTCTGGGGTACCTGACATCGGGTGGTCCGAGGAGACAGGTACCCTAAAGGGACCGTTCTTATTACCTGACTTAACGGTAAAGAAGGAGGTCTCCTAGAAGGGTTGAGCCCCTAGTTTGGATGGAGAACACAGAGGACGTAACCGTTCCTATAAGAAATGATATCATGGTGGACCCTTCGATATGAACTTATTTTATTTAATTTTTTTTTTTTCTTTGGTGAGGAAGAATNTACCCTAAAGGGACCGTTCTTATTACCTGACTTAACGGTAAAGAAGGAGGTCTCCTAGAAGGGTTGAGCCCCTAGTTTGGATGGAGAACACAGAGGACGTAACCGTTCCTATAAGAAATGATATCATGGTGGACCCTTCGATATGAACTTATTTTATTTATTTTTTTTTTTTTCTTTGGTGAGGAAGAATATGGAATTAGAACCTGAAGACCGAAGGTCTTTACTCTTTCATTCAAAGACACCAAATTACAGGGGGTGGTTTTCTTTCTTTTCTTTTCTTTCTTTTTTCTTTACGAGCAAAAGCCCGGTGGACCCTGGACCACTTAGGCTTTGATACCTCCACCCGGAGTTTCACGTACAAAATTCGGGGGTCTAGAAGTCCAAACTCTTCGTGACGGATTTTGTGGAAACCAGGAAAGTTATTGGGTTCACAATAGTAAGAGTGCATCTATTACTTGGGAATCCTTCCACGATAGACGTTCGACGGAGTTTGTCCTTCACCGGAGTGTTTTGACTTTATGTGTGGGTTCAGTCGGGTTGGGGTTTCAGGGGTCTCCAGCGTGGTGTAGGTAGGACGGACGTTTCTTTTGGGTCTCAGGTGAAAATAAAGAATTGTGAGGAGGATTGTGAGGGAAAAGGGGGGAAGAGGGAAAACACCGGTAGAGGGTCAGTTCCCTCGGAAGAGACGGAACGAGAGACTCAAAACAGACAATCCTCCAAACTTCTCCACCATAGTCGTCAACAACGAGTCAACGAGTCACCACAGACTGAGAAACACTGAGGTACCTGACGTCGTGTGGTCCGAAGGGGCAGGAAACGATATAGAACCTCTTACGAGTTTGAGTACAGGTAACTCAGCCACTACGGTAGATTGGTAGAATAGGAGACAGTAGGGAAAAAGGAGGACGGAAGTTGGAAAAGGTCGTAGTCCTATAGTTGTCACGGACCATAGTAGGACTCATCAGAAACGTTTGTCTTTTGTTACGGTCGTTCAGTTAGAAGACACGTTTGCCGTCATTTTAGGGTGATGGACCGAGGGATCGAGACCCAAATATCTTATTTTAGTTACTGTCAAGACAATTAGACCCAGTAAAATTTCCGTTTTCTGTGACCCGTAGACCCCTCACCCAAGTTCCTACCTCCGACACAGAGTGACTACGAGTCAGGCCTTCCTTCAATTGTCTTCACAAATTTGGAAATCAGAGGTCGTTGGAGCCGGTGGTCTGGTGGCCCTCCTTCTCCCGTCGAGTAATCGTATTCCACTGGGACTTCAAGACCGAAAGTCGGAGAGGTTCTGAGACTCTCGGTGCTCTACCGTCGTCGGTGATTTCATAGTGTGTGTAACAGGGACTATGAGCCCCCTAAAGGTTTAATTTTTTTTTATATAGGCGTCAGACCTCTTCTGGTACTTTCTAGGAAGTACGACCGGGACGGAGGTAGGAAGGTCTTGACAGACTCGGACTTAGTGACACTCGCGGGACCAGTATCTCACTAGTCCCTTTCCTCGAGGAGGTTAGAGAACACATTAGTTTCCTGAGTAAACAAATGTATAAAGGGTAGGAGGGTCAATAAAAAATAACGTCTTATTAATGTTGGAGGATCAAAAAATAAGATTTTGTAAGATTGGATATCTGTTCGTCCTTCTACTTGTGGACGAATGAGAAGTGAGGTTAGCCAGCTAATGACTGTAAATTGATGTAAATAGAGACGAGAGAGAGAGGGAATAAACCCACTTGTAAAATTTCATTGAACGTCTGTAAGACGACAAAGTGGAGGGTCGCTAAGTTGTACGTAGAGGATTCTTACTTCTGTAAAAGGGTGTGCTCGTACTGCAGTAACACTGGGAGTTTTTTAACTAGCTATGAACTTATAACCATCGAGTCAACCATTTCTGAGACGGACGTTACGCCCTCTGAGACCAAACTAAGGACCCAACCCTTCTAGGGGACCTCTTTCTTTACCGTTGGGCGAGGTCATAAGAACGGACCTCTTAGGGTACCTGTATCCTCCGTCCACCCGATGTCAGGTGCCTCACCTTTCAGTCTGTGCTGAATCACTGATTTGCTGGTGGCACATTATATACCAGGACACTAGGGTCCATACCAGAAGAAAACTAACCTCATCTCAACGAAATGTTACAACACAATCAAAGACGACATGTTGTCACACTCGGTCAGTAAACACATGTATATAGGGGGGGTGGGGGAGGACGGGAGATCCAGTAGTGTCCCGGGGCTCGACCCGACGGACCCAAGATGTCGCCGAAGGGTGGTCGACATCTACACTGTGTGTCGTCACAGACGGACAGGCGCGAGGAGAGGGTCAAGTAGGTGGGAGGGGAACGAGGGGGACGGGGCTCACAGGTGTCAGACAAGACACGTAGACTCACTCAGAGACAAGGACGGGACCTCTGTCCGAGTAGACAAAGATGTAAGGTGTACACACACAATTATATGGTATCAACGAAAAGAGAAAGACAAGAAACGTCCCTAAAAGTCAGGACCAGGTCTCAGGTAAGTTCTTGGTACGTGACGTAAATCACTAGTACAGAGAAATCAACGGGGGGGGGAAAAAAAAAAGATCTTGACAGAAGGGAGAAAACCCCCCTCTTGAAAGAAGGTCCCAAAACTCTAAGAAAAACTGTCAGGGCAAGCAAACCGAACATCTAACAGGCAGTCGGACCTAGACAAAACAACAAGGACATACAAGTCTAAGTTCCAGTTACAAAGCTGCTCCTAAACTAGTCCACAGGAAGGACACCGTAGTGGCATCGACCGCACACAACAGTGTGCCGAGTAAGGACCTCTACGACTCGACCCCGGGGACTGACCCCATCTTCTGGGCTTAAAACCCAGGACGACACGCTGACGTCTGGTCTGTGAATTTGGGGACTCGGACTCAAGGGAGGAAACAGTTCCCTTCCCAAACCTGAACTCTTACACACCTAAGGAAACTGAGGTTATGAGAGACTCTTGTTCTAGATGAGAAGCACTCTGCGACTAGGATTTGTTTGGACGAGGGAAACACGGAGTGAGTGGAACAGACCTTTTACCCTGGTTATTGGGGACGGGGTACATCACTTGACTTTTCGTCCACAACAATCCCTCTCATCACCACACACACACACACACACACACGAGTCAGTAAAACCTAAGACACTGGAGTACCTGACATCGAGGAGTCCGAGGAGACAGACACCTTAAAGGGTCCGTTCTTATGACCACACCCAACGTAAAGGAGGAGGTCCCCTAGAAGGGTTGGGTTCTTAACTTGAGCGTAGAGGACACAGAGGACGTAACCGTCCGTCTAAGAAATGGTGACACGGTGGACCCTTCGGGGTCTTGTCACACCTTAAGGGAATTTTTTGATTTTTTTCTTAATTTTTTCGACGTTTGGTGTCTATGTTTTTACTCCTCAACAAGAATGAGTTCCCGTTCCTTAAGAATAAGGACTTTACTTCCTTAGATTTCTAACGGACACAGAAGTCTTGAAAGAAAGACGTCGATGAGGTCGTTCTTTTACATCGTAAAATTAGGTCTGACGAAGAGACCTTCGGAGCCACAAAACTCGACTTCCCAGTAATTTTCTGGTCTACCGTCTCATTGGAAAATCCGATGACAAAGGTCTTCGAGGTACCAAGTCAACCTTTGGGGCCACGGGACCGTTACGGGACGTCTTTACTTCTAGTTACCATGGTACACCATAGGTACGTAGACACGAACAGGACACGTGTCGACGGGTGGACGAAACCTCTACTCCTCGTCTTTGTTCCGAACCTGGCCAGTGTACAGTGGTATCGTTGACGACACACACACGAGAGAACGATGGGTGGTTGGTCGACACCCCGTTCCCATCACGGTCCCCGGGCACCTCCCCCGGTCACTCCTACCGTCCCTCTACACCCTCCCAGACCTCGTCTCACCGTTGTTGAAGAGGAAGATAAAAAGACAGTAAAATTAAAAAAAATAACTCTGTATTAAGTTTACCATACGACGACGACGACTCAGTGAAGTCAGTACAGACTGAGACACACTGGGGTATCTGTCGTCGGGTGGTACGAGGGGGTAGGGACCCTAAGAGATCCGTTCTTGTAACCTCATCCAACGGTAACGGAAGAGGTTACGTACTTTCACTTTTCACTTTCACTTCAACGAGTCAGCACAGACTGAGAAGTACTGGGGTACCTGACGTCGGATAGTCCGAAGAGGCAGGTACCCTAAAAGGTCCGTTCTCATGACCTCACCCCACGGTAACGGAAGAGACTTAAGTGTACCATACTTTAGGTAGATTTTGTTATGTCGCCAAAAACCATATAAATTTTTATCACTTTCATAGTGGGGATGGATTAAAGTCTTGTAAAAGTAGTGGGGTTTATCTTTGGGACATCGACAATCGTCAGTGAGAGGTAAGGGTGTATGGGGAGGTACCTAAAAGGATAGACCCCGTAAAGTATACGTACCTTAGTACATTATAAACGGGAAGACACGGACTACGTTTATACCGCGTTATAAAAATCTAAAGTAGGGATAACGTTGTACTAGTCAGGGAGGAAGGAAAAAATCCCAACTTATGATAAGGTCGTCCCGGAGGGACCACCGAGTCACCATTTTCTTAGACGGACGTCACGTCCTCTGGACCTAAACTAAGGACTCAGCCCTTCTAGGGGACCTCTTCCTTTACCGTCGAGTGAGGTCATAAGAACGGACCCTTTAGGGTACCTGTCTCCTCGGACCACCCGACGTCAGGTACCCCAGCGTTTCTCAGCCTCTACGGAATCACTGATCTCTTGTTATAAGGCAACATGCCTACATGGCATGAACCGAATGTTTACGTAGTCAACTACCGGTAAACCCAACAGAGATGAAAAACCGAGAACACTTGCTGTAACGGCACTTGTGAGTACAAGTCCAAACACGCACCTGTTCAAAAGTAAAGAGAACCGATGTGTAGGTCCTCACCTCAAGGACACAAGAGAACAAAAGTGAAGACGGTCGGACGTTATAAGAGGACAACGTTGGGTCCGTGTACTTCTCATACATCCTATCTCTCCGCGAACCCCGGAGACGGGTGACTCCCAGGATGAAAAAAGGGGAATGTCAAGTCCTAAAAATGAGAGAAATAAGGTTAGACTCTCACCAATTTAGTTCCACCGTCGTTACCTCCACCACTTTACCAGATTAAGGCCTATACAAAATTTTCATCTCGGTTGACTTAGACGACTATCTAAACTATTCCCACACTTTCTCTCGGGCGTTACTAAGTGTCCCTTACCCGAGGTTGTCAAGCCCGAGGTTGTCAAGCCCGAGGTTGTAAAGTCCGAGGAACCAAGAGTGGTTCCCTGGAAGAGACCCACCTCGTCCGACCACGAAGTCGACTTGGATTCATGGAAAGAGAAACCCTAAAGGGTCCACCACGATCACCATTTCCTGGACGGACGGTTGTGTCCAATCTGTATTCTCTGAGCTCAAGTGAGGGACCTAGTCCTTCTAGACCTCCTCTCATGCCGTTGGGGGAGGTCATAAGAACGGACCTCTTAGGGTACCTGTCTCCTCTTCGACTTTAGGTATGTCAACATGTCTCAACCTGTCCTGACTTCATTGAATCGGACGTGGGTGCTCCATAAACGGTAGGGACCTGGTCCCAAACCCTAGGGTGGACGTGGGAGGGTCACCACCTTGATCGAGACGAGTCCGACACGACCCCATCTCTACACCCCACACACTCCAGTCGCACAGGGGTCGATTCCGACTGTGCACCACCGGGGAATCTACACCGTTCCCTCTAAACGATATTCCCTCCTCCACCGACTGGTTGTAAACCTTTTACTTAGTCCTAGATATTCTACCCCCACTTATCCCACCTGTCATACAATTGACCTCCGTTCCTCCTCCTCCCGTCCCCACCTACCTCCCGGCCTTCGTCCCCGTCTGTCCGTGACCGGTAGTGAAGGTAACCCTTTGTCAGAGCTCGAAAAGATTAGTGTTCAGTTACCTTAGTGGTAACCCTTCCTTCCGATTAAAGAACAGATAGAGACGACATTCAGTCTTTTACTCTAGATTTGTGAGTAATACCAGGAAGTCCCTGCCTCTATTCGAGAGAGTAACCGGTAAGTGCTAATTTTCTCTTACCCAGATAGGTCTCTCAGTCTATAGTCCGAACTCAGGGAAAGAGATTCATACTTTCTCAATAAAAAAGAACCTAGTACTTCTTATTTACGGGTAAAAAGAATTAGTTCAGTCGTACTCTCTAGATACCTACTTTCTAGCGATAAGAACACTACCTCCTAAAAAACTTAAAAGACGTCGGTTTACAAAGGTTCCAACAAAGATGTACTAACCGACCTCTTCTGTAACTTGACCACTATGTTACCCCCAAGACACCTCCCGGTGGAAGAGTCACCACACCCGGCCACCCCTTTCCCACGTCTGGGATTACCCCTAGACCTCAGTTCCCCGGTTGTATCTCAAATAATAGTAGTCCGTACACACACGATTCAGCGAAGTCAACATTGGAAACAATGTCAACTTTAGAAACGTTGGGAACAACAACAAGTTAACGAGTCAGTACAGACTGAGAGACGTTTGGGTACCTGACGACGCACGGTCCGAAGAGACAGGAAGTGGTAGAGGGTCTCGAACGAGCTTGAGTACAAGTAACTCAGTTACTACCGTAGGTTGGTAGAGTAGGAGACAACAGGGGAAGAGGAGGACGGAAGTTAGAAAGGGTCGTAGTCCCAGAAAAGGTTACTCAGTCAAGAAGTGTAGTCCACCAGTTCTATAACCTCGAAGTCAAAGTCGTAGTCAGGAAGGTCACTTATAAGTCCCAACTAAAGGAAATCCTAACTGACCAAACTAGAGGAACGTCAGGTTCCCTGAGAGTTCTCAGAAGAGGTTGTGGTGTCAAGTTTTCATAGTTAAGAAGCCGAGTCGAAGGAAATATCAGGTTGAGAGTGTAGGTATACACTGATGTCCTGTTCGTATGTACCGATGAAGTTGAAATACCTGGAAACAACCGTTTTATTATAGAGACCGGAAATTATACGATTATACACGAAAAGAAGGTTCCTCGTTCACAGAAAAATTAAAACACTGACATCAGGGGTAGACGTCACTAAAACCTCGGGTTCTTTTATTTCAACCATTAACAAAGATGCTAAAGGGGTAGATAAACAGTACTTCACTACCCTAACCTACGGTATTAAAAGTAAAAAAACTTACAACTTAAAATTCGGTCGAGAAGGTGAGAGAAGAAAGTCAAAGTAGTTCTCCGAGAAATCAAAAAGAAACGAAAGACGGTATTCACACCACAGTAGACGTATACGGACTCCAACGACTATACAAAGGGACGTCAGAACTAAGGTCGAACACGAAGGAGGTCGGATCGTAGTGATACATGGACGTCAACACAGTCTGAGACGTTTACGGAAGAAAGTAAACTCAAGAGGACCGTCGGGACACCCCGTAGAATGTTTCCTCCTTTATAGTTGCGTCTTTTAATTCATAGACTTTATGTCTAGACTCTAAGTTTGTACCAAAATAGACCAAAGTTTAGGGTTAAAACCTTAATTGAACGATAGGATCAGACGGAAATCATTCGTATTCAAACTAAAAATCTAGACACCCAGACAAAGACAAGACATTTATTCGAGTAAACATAGTAAAAATAATCTAACGTGTACATTCACTGTAGTATACTATCTCAAGAAAGAGACAGACTGAAGGAAGAGAACCATACTGTTAGAAATCCAGGTAGGCACAACGACGTTTACCGTAACAAAGTAAAAAAACTACCGTTTCTTCTATCTGTTACCAGCTTTTTGACACCCCTATCACCCAACGAACTTCCCCACAAAAATCTTTGAGAGGTCACCCCCTCTTATTACGACCCGAACTAAACCCTTCCCCTATCTCTATTCTCCTTGACGGGACACCCACCCGGTCGGTACCCTATCTGAGTCCGGGCCCCTCGGACCGACACAGAACTCGTAGACAACGAAACTTCGTCGTCGGTCACTGTCTCTCCTGACCTTTCCCACCCCTCCCACAGACCCGTGGTCTATTCTCGAACGTCGTGGTCCTGAGGAAGGTCACCCTTGACTCTTACGTTTGGGCCTTTCGTTCTGTCTCTGAACGAACTTATCTGAAAAGTTGTCGTTTCCCTAATAATTTTGACTCTTAGGACCCTACGGTTCCGAAGTCCAACCCAGGGATCTGTTGCCCAGATACTGGCAGACTAAACAAGGTCTGTTTATAGGTGAACAGGAAGGACGGAACTATTCCGGTCTGTCCCCGATTCACGGACATCTGTCCCAACCAAAAGAAGGGGTTCATAACACTCGGCCGTGAGGACTGGAAACCTCTCGAGACGATCTTGAACGGTATTACTATGAGAGGAAGTCAGGAGACACACCCCGGGTGACCGTCTAGCACTTGAACCTAGGTATTGTTACTAACCTCTGACTCGACTGAGATTACGTATGCTTAACACACTGGAACCCATTCAATGGGGAGTCCGAATAAATATCTTTAGCTGTTCGATTAAATTTTTACATATGTTTTTCGTTTCCTGGACTGTATGATTTTGTCAAAACTTTATTCTTTTAGGTGAGCTTTTTTGTTTCAATCTCCTGAGGGGGTGGACTAAAACTCTGTATGATATTTCGGTGTCATTAGTTCTGGTACACCATACCCCTTTTCCTATCTGTGCATTTAGTTACCCTATCTTGTCTTAAGTCTTTATCTGGTGTGTATATGCCAGCTGACCAAAGCTGTTTCTACAGTTCTTCAAGTTACCTCTTTCTTACTGGAGAAGTTGTTTACTACGACCTTTTTTTGACCTATAGAACATACGGTCTTTTCTTGAAACTTGGTATGAAAGTGGGATACGTTTTTAATCGATTCTACTTAGTATTATTAACATTTTGAATTTTGATGTTTTGAAGGTCTACTTTTGTATCCTTTTTAAGAAAACACTGGGACGTAATCCGTTCCTAAAGAATATACCCTATGTTTTTCGTACTTGGCATTGTCTTTTCTTTATTTAGCCTGAAGTAGTCTTAATTTTTGCATACGAGAAGTTTTCTGTGAATAAAGTTCTTTTACTTTTTTGTTCTATCAAACGTCTGTTATAAACGTTTTGTGTAAACTATTTCTTGATCATAAGACCATAATTGAAACACTTACTTCTTGAACTTATTTCTCGAGAGTGTTAAGTTTTATTCTTTTATTCGTTGGATCCAAAATTTTTTACCTGTTTTCTCGTCTATGAATTGGTTTCTTATACATACCCATCTTTTACTCGGGTACTTTTTTACGAGTCGTAATCATCAATAATTCCTTTACATTTGATTTCAGTGTTAGTCGATACTTGACGTAGAAACGGGTAAGGAGACAACTTCCTGTAAATCCAACGAAGCGACATGACGGACAACACTTATTTATCACGACGTCACTTGAGACCCCACGTAGATAGAAAAAGTATAATACCAAAAGAGACCCATATACGGGTCCTCACCTTAACGACCTAGTATACCTCCGAGATAAAAAATCAAAGCTTTCCTTAAAGATGTCACAAGAGGTATTACCAACAGGGTTAAATGTAAAGGTAGTCGTCGCATCCCAATAAGAGGTGTGGGAGAGGTCGTAAATAACAAATATCTAAAAAACTACTACCGGTAAGACTGACCACACATTACTATGGCGTAACATCAAAACTAAACGGAAAGAAATTATTAATTACTACAACTCGTAGATAAACACACGAAAAACCCGTAGACTTATAGAAAGAGCATTCTTCTTACTTTATTACGGTAAACGTCGTTGTAACTACCTGGATCTCTACTAGTATAATTCACTTCATTCAGTCTATTTCTGTTTATAGTATACTATAGTGAATATACACCTTAGATTATTTTACTATGTTTACTTGAATAAATGTTTGTCTTTGTCAGAATGTCTAGAACTTTAGTTTGAATACCAATGGTTTCCCTTTTACCCCCCTGCACTACTTAGTCCTCTAACCCTTACCGTATATATGGATGATATAAATTTTATCTATTGACTATCCTGAAATAACACGTCGTCTCCCTTGAGATGAGTTATAAGACATTGTTAGATATGCCCTTTTCTTAGACTTTTTCTTAGATGGACGGTCACAACCTCCGCCTCCTCTACACCGAAGTCAGGGATCCAACCCTTCTAAGGGGACCTCATCTTTTGCCGTTTAGTGAGGTCATAAGAACGGACCTCTTAGGGGTACCTGTCTCCTCGGACCCACCGATGTCAGGTGTCCCAACGTTTCTCGACCTGTGCTGACTGGTCTACACGTACATATATAGTATTGACTAAGTGAAACGACATGTGGACTTTGATTATGTTGTAACATTTAGTCGATATAAGGTTATGTCCAAAAATGTTTTAATGGTAACCGACGGCGTGGTACGGATAACCTTACCGACTGGTAGGGGTCAGGGGTGATCAGACCAGTAACAACCACTACTACAATCTGACCTGGAGAGTCTTCCGAACTAAAAAAAAGGGAAAAAGATCGAATACCCTATCAAGGAACGGGTCCCTAACTTGAACCCGGTACCGTCATTTTCATGACTCAGGATTCGTGACCTGGCGGTCCTTCAAGGGAATCTTCGTAGACCACCCTTACGTTTCAGCTCGTTAGTGAAACCTTTTATCAAGTCAGTAAAGAATATTTCAACTTTTGTGTATAAAATGGTGAGTCCTCGGGGACGATCCACAAATGGGTTTCCTTTACTTTTCTAAGTGGGTACGTTTTTGGATAAACGTTTACAAATATCACCGAAATAAATATTGGTGGGGTTTAACCTTTGTTGGGACAACAGATAGGTGACCACTTCCTTACTTTTTTTTACACTTAGGTATGTGACCTTAAGACGAGTTGTTCTTTATCCTTGTCTGACGACATATCTGGGTCTGTACCTATGTAGAGTTCGTATACTACTACAAACTTTCTTCGGTCTGAGTCTCCAATGGATACCGTACTAACGTAGGGATACCGTAAGACATCTTCCGTTTAGTTGGCCTTACCGTTTGAGTAGTCTCTAAAGTGGGTCGACCCACACCACCCCTCCCCTGACTGACGTTTCGACGTACTCCTTGAAAACCCCTAAGACCGTCCCAAGACTTAGAACTAACACCCACACCAATAACTGACACAAAACGGTTTTGAATCTCTTTACGTAACCCGAAGAGACTACTGTGTCACCCATTTCTCAGACGAACATTACGTCTGTGTTCTCTGAGCCCCAATTAGAGAACTAACCCTTCTAGGGGACCTCCTCCTTTACCGTTGGGTCATAAGAAGGGACCCTTTAGAGTACCTCTCTCCTCGGAACGCCCGATGTTAAATCTCTTAGAGTTTCTTAGGTTGCGCTGACTTACTACTACGTACGTACGTACGTATCTTGTCAGATAATTTTGTGAATTTAAAGTGACTCATAGTTTTTGGACTCTTTCCGGAAGGGACCGTCAGGTCACCAATTCTGAAACGGAAGGTTACGTCTTCCACTCTCAAATTAGGGACCAACCCCTCGATCATAGGGTGTACGGAGCACTAGTTTTGTATTTTGCCTTCGATATCCCCTCTCCCTTTCTGCTGCCTCCTTATCCTGCCCTTCTGGTGAAAGAGGGAGTGTTTAAGGAGTTTTCTTGTAAAGTTGCGACTCGTTTGAAGTGTTTTGTTGAAGACATCCGACCGTCTCCTGTAGTCCGTTGGTCTTTTCGTCTGGTAACAGAAGTTTTTGTCTAAAAATTAGAAACGGGAATCCAAAAACACCAGTTAAAACATGTAAATTTTTGGGTTTGAAGTAATGGGTTCAAATGGACTCTCGCTCTAATGACCGAATTGGTGAGAGAGGAGGAGACCTGAGAGGAAAAAGAGGTGGTCCACCGGAGACAGAGAAAAGAGGGGGTAGAGAGGAGATAGGTTGAGACACTTAGAGACACACAAGGTCTGCCACCTCTTGTGGATTCCTTGTCCAATGACCGTCCTAAACAGAGCGAGGATGAGTAAGGAGAGAGACTAGGAGGACCAGTGGAGACAGATGAAGGAGGGAGAGGAGAAGGGGCATATTGAGGCATTTATGGAGACTCGCCAGGTCCGATATCTCGCGTGTATTCCTTCACTGATGACCGATCGAACGAGAGAAGAGAAAACTAGAGTGGCGTAGAGTAAGGTCAATGGAGATTGATGGGGGAGGTAGAAGAGAAGAGGAATATTGAGTCACTTGGAGAGACTCACAGGGAGTTACACCTCTTTGAAAAGTAGAAATTGGATCTACAAAATAGTAGCCACGACATATCTACCTCTTCAGATCTCCGATGACATTTTTATTTTGATTTTCGGTCTTCGTCCTCCGAATTTAGGTTTCGGACTTTTGTAATCTCTTGAGAACTTAAGTCCCTTGTAATTCGTTATCCTCGGGTAGATTACGGAAGTATGGATGTGGCTTTGGTTCAAGGTGGGTTCCCGGTTGTTTAAGGTTTTGTTCTGTATGGTGCGTTTAAGAGGTCGTTGTGTCCTTGTGAGGGGACTCGAAGTTATATGTCCGTCGAGTTTTAATAGGGTTTTGGAAACTACAGAGCATTGGGTAATACCCATTGAGGTGACGTGAGGTCTCTCTTCTTTGGGTCGAGGTGGGTGGTTTTGAGGTTGTGTTCGGAGGGATTGGTCCTTTGGAACTGTTCGGTGACTATCTTGGGGTGGGTTTCACTCCTTCGAGGTATTATTTCTCTTGAGGTGTTTAAGGGTCTTATATTTTTCCGGTGGGGTTTGCGTCGTTATATTGGTTCTACTTCTCTGTCTCCTTATGTGTCGTCCATTTCCTTGTCCTCTCAACGGGTGGTTTGGTTTGTTTTCACCTTCTTCATCCCTTAGATGGCCTCTTCCTTAATGTTTATAACTATCACTTTTACTAGGTTTTAGAACTTTAGTTTTACCTTAGTGTCCATTTATCCGATCTCTGTTCCTAACTCTTCTACGTTCTTTCCAAATTATTCCTGGATCTTCTTTATTTTTTCTCAGTTTTATATTACTTATTGCGTTATTTACTCTAGTCTTTGTGAGACCTCCGTTGTTAATCATCTTATAGCCTCCGTCTTCTATCCTAATCACTTTATCTTCTATCTTACCATCTTTATTTACTTAGTCTCTCCTTTGTTCTTTTTGCTTAATTTTCTTTACTCCTGTTAGAGTCTCTGGAGGTCCTGTTATACTTTGCGAGGTTGTAAGCTTAATATCCTCAGGGTCTTCTTCTTCTGTCTTTCTTTCTAGTACTCTTTTAGGAACTCCTCTATTATCAACTTTTGAAGGGATTTTACCCCTTCCTTTATTAGTGGGTTCAGGTTCTTTGTGTCTCTCAAGGTTTGTCCTATTTGGGTTCCGCTTTGTGGGGTTCTGTGTATAATTAGTTTAATTGTCTCTAGTTTGTGTTTCTTGTTTATAATTTTCGTCGTTCCCTTTTTGTTGTTTATTGTGTGTTCCCCTAAGGGTATTCCTATTGTCGACTAGAAAGTTATCTTTGAGAAGTCCGGTCCTCCCTTACCGTTCTGTATGAATTTCACTACTTTCTGTTATTGGATGTCGGGTCTAATGACATGGGTCGTTCCTAGAGTAAGTTTATGCTTCCTCTTTAGTTTTCGAAATGTCTGTTCGTTTTCGACTCTCTTAAGTCGTGGTGGTTTGGTCGAGAGGTTGTTTAAGATTTCCTATAAGAGATCTGTCCTTTGTGCTTTTCCCACATATTTGGGCTTGGGTTTTGTTATTTCATTTACCATTGCCCTAGTATGAATAGTTATTAATGGAATTTGCATTTACCCAACTTGCGGGGTTGGTTTTCTGTTTCTGACCGGCTTACCTATGTTTTTGTTCTGGGGAGATATACGACGAATGTTCTCTGGGTGGAGTTTTGTTCCCTGTGTATGTCTGACTTTCACTTCCCGACCTTTTTCTATATGGTGCGTTTATCTCTGGTTTTCTTTCGTCCTCACCGTTATGAGTATAGGCTATTTTATCTGAAATTTTGTTTCCGACACTTTTCTCTGTTTCTTCCGGTGATGTATTACTAGTTTCCTTGTTAGGTTCTTCTTCTATATTGTTAATATTTATATATACGTGGGTTATATCCTCGTGGCGTTATACATTCTGTTTACGATTGTTCATACTTTCCCCTTTAGTTGTTATTGTGTTATTATCACCCTCTGAAATTATGGGGTGAGTGTGGATACCTGTCTAGTTGATTTGTCTTTTAATTGTTTCTTTGCGTTTGAAATTTACTATGTAATCTAGTCAATCTGGATTAACTATAGATATCCTGTAAAGTGGGGTTTTGTTACTTAAAGTGAAAAAAAAGTTCACGAGTACCTTGGAAGAGGTCCTATCTAGTGTAGGACCCGGTATTTAGATTTGAACTATTTAAGTTTTTTTAGCTTTAGTAAGGTTCGTAGAAAAGACTGGTATTACGTAATTCTAATCTAGAGTTAATGTCCTCTTTTTGATAATTTTTAAGGTTGTATACCTCCAACTTGTTGTGTGAAGACTTATTGGTTGTTTAGTGTCTTCTTTAGTTTTTTCTTTAGTTTTATACGTATCTTTGATTACTTTTACTTTTGTGTTGTTGGGTTTTGGACACCCTGTGATATTTTCGTCACGATTCTCCTTTCAAGTATCGTTATGTCCGTATGGAGTTCTTTGTTCTTTTTTCAGTTTATTTATTGGATTGAGATGTTGATTTCGTTGATCTTTTCCTTCTTAACCTCTTGGGGTCTCAATCATCTTCCTTTCTTTAGAATTTTTAATCCCGTCTTTATTTACGTTTTCTTTGTTTTCTCTGGTATCGTTTTTAGTTGTTTCGGTTTTCGACCAAGAAACTTTCCTATTTATTTTAACTGTTTGGTAATCGGTCTGAGTAGTTCTTCGTTTCTCTCTTTTTAGTTTAGTTATTTTAATCTTTACTTTTACCTCTCTAGTGTTGTCTGTTGTGTCTTTATGTTTCCTAGTATTCTCTGATGATAGTCGTCAACATACGGTTATTTTACCTGTTGCACCTTCTTTACCTGTTTAAGAATCTTTTCATGTTAAAAGGTTTTGACTTGGTCCTTCTTTATCTTTTAGAATTGTCTGGGTAGTGTTCGTGCCTTTAACTTTGACATTAGTCTTTAGAAGGTCGTTTGTTTTCGGGTCCAGGTCTGCCGAAGTGTCGACTTAAGATGGTTTTTAAAGCTCTTCTCGATTGTGGATAGGAGGAGTTTGAGAAGGTCTTTTAACGTCTCCTTCCATTTGAAGGTTTGAGTAAGATACTCCGGTGGTAGTGGGATTATGGTTTTGGACTGTTTCTACAGTGTTTTTTCCTTTTGATGTCCGGTTATAGTGACTACTTGTATCTACGTTTTTAGGAGTTGTTTTAAGATCGTTAGTCTTAGGTTGTTGTGTAATTTTTCTAGTATGTGGTACTGGTTCACCCGAAATAGGGTCCCTACGTTCCTAAGAAGTTATAGGCGTTTAGTTAGTTACATTAAGTGGTGTAATTGTTTAACTTTTTATTTTTGGTATACTAATAGAGTTATCTACGTCTCTTCCGGAAACTGTTTTAAGTTGTAGGTAAATACTATTTTTGAGAGGTCTTTCGTCCTTATCTTCCTTGTATGGAGTTGTATTATTTTCGATATATACTGTTTGGGTGTCGTTTGTAATAGGAGTTACCACTTTTTAACTTTCGTAAAGGGGATTTCAGTCCTTGTTCTGTTCCCACAGGTGAAAGTGGCGATGATAAGTTGTATCAAGACCTTCAAAACCGGTGTCGTTAGTCTCGTCTTTTTCTTTATTTTCCTTAGGTTTAACCTTTTCTTCTTCATTTTGAGAGTGACAAACGTCTACTGTACTAGGAGATGTACCTTTTGGGATTTCTGAGGTGGTCTTTTAATGATCTCGATTAGTTACTTATATCATTTCAACGTCCTATATTTTAGTTGTGTGTCTTTAGGGAACGTAAGGATATGTGCTTATTACTCTTTCATCTTTTTCTTTAATTCCTTTGTTAAGGTAAGTGGTAACGTTGCTTTTCTTATTTTATGAATCCTTATATAGATGGATTTCTTTGATTTCTGGATATATATCTTTTGATATTTTGTGACTACTTTCTTTAGTTTCTCCTGTGATTATCTACCTCTTTATATGGTACAAGTACCTAGCCTTCTTAGTTATATCACTTTTACTCATATGATGGGTTTCGTTAAATGTTTAAGTTACGTTAGGGATAGTTCGATGGTCGGTGTAAAAAGTGTCTTGATCTTGTTTATTAAAGTTCTAAACATACCTTTATGTTTTTTGGAGCTTATCGGTTTCGTTAGAACTCTTTCTTCTTACCTTGACCTCCTTAGTTGAACGGACTGAAGTCCGAGATGATGTTTCGGTGTCAGTAGTTCTGTCATACCATGACCGTGTTTCTGTCTGTATATCTAGTTACCTTGTTTTATCTTTCGGGTCTCTATTTAGGTGTGTGTATACCTGTGGAATAGAAACTGTTTCCTCCGTTCTTATATGTTACCTCATTTCTGTTAGAGAAATTGTTCACCACGACCCTTTTGACCAGTTGGTGAACATTTTCTTACTTTGATCTAGTGAAAGATTGTGGCATGTGTTTTTATTTGAGTTTTACCTAATTTCTAGATTTACATTCTAGTCTTTGATATTTTGAGGATCTCCTCTTGTATCCGTTTTGTGAGAGTCTGTATTTAGTGTCGTCCTAGGAGATACTAGGTGGAGGGTCTTAAGACCTTTATTTTCGTTTTTATTTGTTTACCCTAGATTAATTTTAATTTTCGAAGACGTGTTGTTTCCTTTTATATTCGTTCCACTTTTCTGTCGGAAGACTTACCCTCTTTTATTATCGTTTACTTCGTTGACTGTTTGTTGATTAGAGTTTTTATATGTTCGTTGAAGACGTCGAGTTAAGGTCTTTTTATTTGCTGGGTTAGTTTTTTACCCGGTTTCTTGATTTATCTGTAAAGAGGTTTCTTCTGTATGCCTACCGATTGTTTGTGTACTTTTCTACGAGTTGTAGTGAGTAATAATCTCTTTACGTTTAGTTTTGGTGTTACTCCATGGTGAAGTGTGGTCAGTCTTACCGACACTAGGTTTTTAGACGTTCGTTATTTACGACCTCTCCCACACCTCTTTTCCCTTGGGAGGATGTGACAACCACCCTTACGTTTGATCATGTCGGTGATACCTCTTGTCACACCTCTAAGGAATTTTTTAACGTTTATCTTGATGGAATACTGGGTCGTTAGGGTGACGACCCGTATGTGTGGCTCCTTTGGTCTTAACTTTCTCTGTGTACATGGGGTTACAAGTAGCGTCGTGACAAATATTATCGGTCCTGTACCTTTGTTGGATCTACAGGTAGTCGTCTACTTACCTATTCTTTCGACACCATGTATATGTGTTACCTCATAATGAGTCGGCAATTTTTCTTAAGTAAACTTAGTCAAGACTACTCTACCCACTTTGACCTCGGTTAATATGTCTCACTTCATTCGGTCTTTCTTTTTGTGGTTATGTCATATGATTGTGTATATATACCTTAAATCCTTCTACCGTTACTGCTGGGACATACGTTCTGTCCTTTTTTCTGTGTCTACACATATGGTCTGAAAACCTGAGTCTCCCTCTCCCTCTCCCACCCTACTATACCCTCTTACCCTTAAGATTGTACATATGACAGTACATTCTTAACTTAGCGGTCAGGTACAGACTGTGTCCCACGTCGTACGAACCCCGACCACGTACCCCTACTGGGTCTCTCTACAACACCCCTCCCTCCACCCTCCCCCCAAGTACAAACCCTTGCGTACATTCTTAATTTCTAAAATTTTAATTTTTTTTTTTTCTTAGTTTCGATTTTTTTGTTTTGTTGTTGTTGTTTTTTTGCCTTCGATATAACATCGTTCAAGTTATTTCTGAATTTGTTTTGACCTGGTTTTTAATTGTGAAGAACTTTAACATGAAAGGTAGGTAGTTTTTGTTAGTTTATCGACGTTAAAGTACACTACACTATACATTGTGTTATTTAGTGTGATCCCTCTACTATCTACCGTTCAGACGTTCCTTGAATGTACCCCCTCCCACAAAACGCCAGGTACCACATTCTTCCTACTACGACCGTCTCGGTAGACCGACCTTCCCTTAAGAGACAAGTAGTCTCACCGTCCCTTCACGACAGGTCCCGCGGCTCAAAAGGACTTGACTCGGACTAGTACGGTTGTGTAGAGGTTCAGGAAAAAGACTTCGGTCCAGGGAGAAGACCTGGACCGACCTCACCCCCGACCTGACATAAGACCTGTGGTAGTGAGGGCGACCTGAGGTCTGGAGTGTGGAGTCCCGGGAAGACAGGTGGTCGACGGAGTCGACGGTCACTCGTGTCGGTAAAGGAACCTCGACTGTTCAGTTCTCGGTCATTAAGAGGCAGTCCGGCTCCGACGAGAGTGTCGTGTGGTGTCTTACCGGTAAAGTTTCCCCATTTCACGTCCTTTCTAGGAATTTCGACGGAACTGTCCCCTCTAAATTCCTGTCCTTTCCTTAACAACCCGACAGGGTAATGACCTACTTGTAAGTTACTGCCCATAATGGACTAATCTCCATTTTTAGGGGTCATAGAAGCATAAATGGAGGATCACCTAAACTAGGAAGGTCCCGTCTGTTTCAGGAAGAGTCTTTGACGAAGGAAAGTACTCCCAAGTAACGGACCTCTCGCATACGAAAACAGAAGTCTTTTCATCCAGGTAAAAACTTGATGAAAGAAGTTGAAACTATTTCCCTTTTCGGGAAAATAGAGGGAACTTCAAGAAAAGACGAACTCCGAGTGGAATCAACCTAAACGTTGTAAGAGACTGGGGTGGTTTTCGTCCGACGGAGAACTTCTTAGAGGTTGTCTTTGAATCATAATTCCGTTTCGTACCTGTGTTGGAGTTTTCGAGAAGGGCATTATTTCCTCAGAAAGATTTGAGTATTTTAATAGACTACCTTGTACCAGAGTCCTTTATCTTTAGACAAAACCCTTTTGTAGACGAAAATAGTATAAAATCCCCTTTTGACTCCTTCTCTTCCTTAAACGAATAACGAAAGGGAAAGGTACCGAAGACAATTAAAAAACGTTCTCTGAATCCTAAACTTGATTACAGAAAAGGTGGTTGGACTTTTAAGGAGACTCCAAACAAAAAGAGACAGAAGGGTCACATATCGTCACAAACTTTACATCATCCCTCTTCCTTCCTTTAATGATGAATGACGCACAGGTAGGTAATATGTCAATCAAGATCCCTCCATGAAATACGCACACACATACATGAACACACACACACACATCTATATTCACATAACCAATCGATAACGTTGTCATTACGACATATTGTTTGGTAGGGTTTCAAGTCGTCAAATTTTTTCGGAGTTAAAAAAAAAAGACAACGTCCCTAAAAAAGTAAATAACTGATTAAATAAAAAATTTAAATCGAAAATAAAAGAAACCTCATATCAACTGAATGATACAACATCATCAAAGACCACATGTCCTTTCACTAAATTAATATGTATATATGTGAAGACAAGAAAAAGTCTAAGAAAAGGGTATATTCAATAATGTCTTATAACTCATCTCAAGGGACACCATATGTCATCAGGAACAACTAATAGATAAAATACATATCATCGCATGTATACAATTAGGGTTTGAGAAGTAAATGGGGAGAGGGAGTGGAGAGGGGAAACCATTGGTATTCAAACAAAAACTACAGACATTCAGATAAAAACGAAACATTTGTTCAGGTAAACATAGTACAAATCTAACCTAATGTTCACTATAGTATATAAACAGAAAGAGACCGACTGAATGAAGTGAATCACACTGTTAGAGATCGAGGTAGGTAGAACGACGTTTACCACAATAAAGTAGGAAAAATTGCCGACTCATTGTAAGGTAGTATATATATACATGGTATAGAAGAAATAGATAAGGACACAGCTACCTGCAAATTCAACGAAGGTTCCTTCAAATATCATTATGTCAGAACGGAGTCCTTTGTTCTTTGTAGAGTTTGTTTGTTGGATTTGAATGAGGATTTCGTGCATCTCTTTCTTCTCGTTTGTTTTGGGTTTCGGTTAGCAAACAAGGACAAGTATGACAGGTCCGAAACCGACTAGACTCAACTCACCCCGACCCCCACCAATCCACCAAGAACGGCGTCCAGACACTCAATTGGTCCTACCGAGACGAGACCCGAAACCAGTGACTCCACCGAGAAGAGGTACACAGAGCGTAGGAGACCCTCGGCCTCAGGTCGGTTCCGTGCGAAAAGAGAACGGACACTGTCTCCCGGTCCCCCGGTCCACCTTTGTGTGTTCTGGAGGTACCGGACACGATCCTTAACCGTGTGACACCACGAGTCGAGCAAGTGAGACAGTCTCGTTCACTGCACCGGCTCAGGTGTCAGCCCCCTACCCCTCAGTCCTCCTCCTCCACCACCCGGCCCTCGCCCCGCACAGTCTGAGTGGTCCTTTTCGGACTCGCTCCTCGCCTCTGACTCCCGTTACTACGTCAGGTGCCGTTCCGAAGCGGGACTGTTGTCGGGACACTCGATCTATACGTACCGAGGGTAAAGTGATTGCGCTTCTGATTCCCTCTCCTTCCGGTCCGGACGGAAGTTTCGACAAGAGTTTGTTTGGCTTTTTGTCTGTCTTCTTACGATAACTCCTAGACGTAAATTTTATCTCGTGAGCAAGGATTGACCTGTATGTGCATGTGTGTGTGTAGTCCGTCGTACATAAACATATAATACCTTTATTACATTTATACACGTATAAATATCATAAAGATGTATGTGTTATGTACACATATTTATAATGTCAATATGTTTATAACATTACCAATACTAATATATTATATATGTAGTGCAATATTCATATATATATATATATACATCTGAAAGGACCACCGAATATACCATTTCTTAGACGGATGTCACGTCCTCTGGGTCCAGACTAGGGACCCAACCCTTTTAAGGGACCTCATCCTTACCGATGGGTAAGGTCACACGAACGGACCTCTTAAGGTATCTGTCTCCTCGGACCACCCGATATATCAGGTACCCCAGTGTCTCTCAGTCTGTTCTGACTCACTGATTGTGAAAGTGAAAAATGCTTATGTATATATCATAGTTAAATAAATAACACATCAAATACTGGTGGAGCAATTTGACATTAGGGAAACGGGTTATTTATAATGGTAAACTCCTTTTTTATTCAAACAAAAGAAACATGGTACGGTAGAGTAGAGAAGGACCACAAAGGACCTCGAGGTACTTGAGTTTCGGTGTTCGGGTCGACTTTCAACTTTGTCAAATTGGTTCCCGGAGACAGGACTTGGTTCACCGGCAAACAGACGTCAGAGCGAATACGTGAATGGGACCCAGACACAGTAACGGTACGTGACCATCTCAACTCAGAAACTGGTCGACCCGACGAAAGCTACGAGCCAGTGCGAACCGAGACGTACCTCGTCGGTCTGGACTTCTGTGCGAGTGGTCCCCGGGGGTGGCGTCTTCTCCGAGAGACAGGTGAGAGAAAGAAGAACAGGAGAAACGGTTTTACTAGGACAAACGATCTCCTGTTAAAGTTCGGACGAGACCTATCTAAAGAATTAGTTTTACTTAATACGGTTGTACTTCCTTACACAGGAAGATCCAATCGACGGTTTCCGGGGTTGGTAAGGTGACTTGATCCCGTCAGTCTTCCTGAGGAGACACAGACAGTTGTGGTTGGGTCGTAGAGGACCACCGGGAACCACCACCAGAGTGACTTCTCGAACAGTCCTAGGCTCCTCCTCTAGACCCCCCACCGTTCCGGTCTACCGGTCCCGTTGCGACCACTGAGTCTTCCACTGTAAGAGGAGAGACTCAGTGGCTCCTCGAGGCACTTCCCGGGACACCCTCAGACGTAAAACGGTCTACGTCTGTAACACAAAAAGGACTGTCGCTTCAACAAAAAGACGGACGTACCCAGTGGTCGACCGACGAGAGTCGCATGTACGGGTGTCTTTTCACTTGACTTCGTTTACCAGGGGTGCTGTCGAGAATGCCGAGTGTTGCGTGGAGTCGAGACACCCACTCTTCGTAGACCTTCAGCCCCCACCTCCATGGAGTGTCCCACGGGACAGACAGACCTCTGAAGAACGTACATGGTGAGTGTCGGTAAAGTTTTCAAAGAAAAAATTGAACAGTAAAAAAAGTAAATAAATATAAAAGAATGGTGGTTCTTGTAAAGCATAATGCCATATCGGCTAATTGCCACAACACCAGAAAAGTCCACTTGGCACTTCCCTGAGTCGGTATATATATGCACATAGATAAGAGAGGGTTTGAAGGGAAGGTGGGTCCGACGGTGTATTGTAACTCGTCTCAAGGGACACGATATTTTAACCAGAAACAACCAATAGGTTAATTTTATATCGTCACACATGACTTGAAAAATAAAACATAACCCCATATCGACTGATTATTACAACACTATCTAAGTCCACCTGTCACTTCCCTGAGTCGGTATGTATGTATACTTAGGCAGAGGGGGTTTAAGGGGAGGGTGGGTCCGACGGTGCAGTGTGACTCGTCTCAAGGGACACGACCTGTCATCCAGGAACAACCAATAGGCGAAAGTGATGTCGTCGCACATGTACAGGTAGGGGTTGAGAGATTGATAGGGAAGGGAGGTAGGGAGGGAGACAGTTGGTATTCAAACAAGAGAATTCAGACACTCAGAGAAAGACAAAACATTCAAGTCGACATAGTAAAAGAAAAAACTAAGACGTATATACCCTACAATATATTATAAAGAGGAAGAGACAGACTGACTAAAGGGAGTACACTGTTAGAGATCCAGGTAGGTAGAACGACGTTTACCGGAATAAAGTAACGAAAATTACTTGGTAACAGTTTCAAAACTTGTCAATGGAGACTGTAGGACCGACCTAGAGTCCGTTTAGGAGTAAAGGCCAGAGAAGACTGGGAGAGGTGCACTTGTAACAAGGGTCGGTACAGAGACTCCGTCGAGTCATCTTCCTTACAAAAAGTGGGTCCTACCCCCTCTCCCGACCCCCCTTACCACCTCTGTAGTAAAGTGTCTATTTGGTCGTTTTACGAACAAAGAACCCTCTCCCTACCCAAAGCCAAAACCTTTTTAAAGACTCGCCGAAACTTTTACAACCACCTACTTACCCCGATAACATTACGGTCAGTAGAAATATGTGAATAATGAGTGGTGACGAACATTATTAGGGAGTCTTCGACCCCTACTTTAACCAAAGAGTCACTAAAGAGAAACGTGAGGCCTATTAAGGATATACTAATAAACGTTCAGAAGGTTTGAAACAGCCTCAAGTGACCACTGTGAGAAGGCCCCCTCCTGTTACATTAAAATAAAGTAATGCTTACATGACGGAAGACCCGAAGGGTCCACCGCGATCACCATTTCTTGGACGGACGGTCACGTCCTCCGTCTTCTCTGACCCCGAACTGGGGACCCAGCCCTTCTGGGGGACCTCCTCCCTTACCGTTGGGTGAGGTCATAAGAACGGACCGTTAGGGTACCTGTCTCCTCGGACCGCCCGATGTTCAGTTATCCCAACGTCTCTCAGCCTATGTTCTATCGTGCGTGCGTCCCTAACGGAAGATCCGCGACCAAAGTACCCTGCTCCCGTCCCTTACTCCTTCCTTCCTCCCTCCCTTCTTTCCTTGGTCGCGAAAAACTCACACCTGGTCTATAAACTATGAATGTCCCGTTACCGGGGTAAAGTAAGAAGGGTGTTTAGAAACCCCACCCATGAACCTAAGGGTAAAGTGTCTACTCCTTTGACTCTGATGTATTTACCTTGATCGGTTATTAGACCTTTTATTGTTCGTCCCTCAGTTTGGGTTCAGAAAGACTTAGGTTTGGTTTTCGCTTGGTTTACGACCGACGGTGAGTGTCTTGTGGATAGGAGGAATGGTCAGAGGGATCCGTTACGAAAGGAAAGAAGGTAGTAACTTTGTTGGTCTCGAAATGGGGTAGTGGAGGACCTGTTTATCGATACTGAAAGAGAGGTAGAGTAGACACGGAAAGTTATAAGGTGAGGAGTCTGAAGGGGACCCCAATCTAAACCGAAATTTGTGTGTGTGTTTTATTACTAAAGAGTGACGTACACCGGTTTCTGAGAAGAGCTGATCGCAGTGGAAGAGTCGGGGAGTGTACCAAGGAAACCGACGAAGGTCGGGAAGTAACGACGACGACGATTCAGGGAAGTCAGCACAGGCTGAGACACACTGGCACGTCTACCGTCGGGTGGTCAGAGGAGACAGGGACTCTGAGAGGTCCGTTCTTGTGACCTCACGAACGGTAAAGGAAGAGGGTCGGGAAGTAATCGCTGTAGATTTACTGCGATATGTGTGTCAAGTATACGACTTTGTCCCGGTGTGTGTCGGAAAATTGGGTATTCAACCTCGTGGACTGGAACCTCTTGAAAGACAGGTCCCGTCGTACTCAGGGTTTCGTGGCCGGTATCCACGTGCTGAGTTCCTTTCTCCGTCCTTACACCTTCCGTTTGTTTTAGAAATATGGACAAGTCCACTTCCCCACTTTGTTCACCGCGAATAAGACCTTTATTCTAGGGTTTCGACCGGAAAGTATGTGTAGAGGGGTTGGGGAGTCCCGTCACATTGTTCTCTTTTGTCTCTGTAACGTAATCGTGCCTAAAAATTTTTAATTAAAAATGACCTCATACCACCGAAATGTCACGACAATCAAACACGACAAATCGTTTCACCTAGTCGATATGCACACGTGCATAGGGGAGAAAAAACCTAAAGGAAGGGTAAATATAGTGGTATCTCGTGACTCGTCTCAAGGGACGCGATGTGTCATCCAAGAGTAATCGACAGATAAAATATGTGTCATGTGTATCACATATATACAGTTGGGATTAGAGGACTAGGTATGCAAACATAGTGTTTGTATCTCTCTGTATGCAAACCTAGAGAACTATAGGTATGTAAATAAGAGATGAAGACCTCTCGTGGTTAAGGGTACCGTTTGACCGGAAACTGGACCGAGTAAAAAGAGGTACGGGGTACAAACTGAGATAGTATTGAACAAGAGGACAAGGTCGAGAAAAGTATTATTCTCACGGGCCTCCAGACCAAGGACTCGACTGAGAGACACTACCGGTTCCGCCGGGGGTCCTACAAAGTGGGAGCAGGGCACCCAATGGAAGACCATTGATGGAAGCACCGATCACGGGGCTAAAGATGACAGAACGCACCTATGGTCGAGAAGGAGAAGGAGGGAGGTGTGACTCTGTGGTCACGACAGAGGAGGAGAAGGGTCGAAAGACAAAAAGGGTAGAAGGAAGGTGGCGAGGTAAGAGTAAAGTCACCTGCTGAACTCGACCCCCTAACAATCACAATAAGATAGCCGGTGACCCTCGACAACTTCTAAACACTCGTGTCTCGACCGAGACAGTCACCCCTGGACCTCCACCACTCATCCTACCCCTGAGTCCCTGTAGTAAGTACTGCAACATTAACACCTCCTTTCCTATCACTCCCAGGATTCGATCCTACGACCACAACCCTTACTTATACTCTCGTCTTAACGACTTCCTCAAGGAAAGGGGGCCCTGAGGATTCGGGGATCTGGAACCTTCCCTTGAGACCGGAAATGTGACTCTTATAGGTTTAAAACTGAAAACTCATTTCGAACGGAAACTTTCCTAAGTGTCCGCTTTCAATATATTAAGAACCGTCATCACACCCATTACCGATCGAGACATGTTTTATTTTCTCGATCCTTTCTCCAAAACCAGAGTTTGTTTCCTTCCTCTCTTTTATTGGACTTAATTATTTTTGTTTTCTTCTCCAGAGTTCAATCCAAAGTCTTTTGTTCTGTTCTTTCCTTCTAGTTCTAAAAGGGTCACTCCCTTGTCCTTCCTCCTCCCCGACACACGAAATCACCTCGTTTTTGAGTACGAAAAATAGATAAACAGAGAATCGACTGTGATCTTAATGACAATCCTTTCTTTTATAAAATAAATCCTTTTATAGGACGAACCATATCTTCTACTCCATTCCTCCCGTATGAAATCACACACAGTTCTCTATTTAAAGAGACGTAACATTTATTCGTTGTCACACCACTACCCCACCCCGTCACCCCTTCTCTCCTCGTCTCTCTTCTGTCCCCCCCACTTTTCTCTGTCCTTTCCTATAATCCTATAGCACCATCCACGACCCTGAAAATTCTTACCCCTATTATCCCTGGGGGAGGGGCCACCAGGGTACCGATTCTGATGCGTGAGGGTTACGTCCCCGGGTCCAAGGTAGGGTCCAGTCCCTTGATCTAGGGTGTACGACGTCGATTCTGAACCACGGTGGTTTATTTATTTAATTAATTTTCTTTCTTACCCCTATACAATGAATTAACCTTTACTAAACGAAAAGACTCTGTACGAAGGGAAAGAGGAAAGGGTCCTGGAAACCTTTCAGACGATGAAGGTTACCCTCCACAAAAAAAATTAGGTGTCTGTGGTGTTGACACGACCCAGGTAACGGGTCCAACCACGAGACCCTTAATCCCCGAAGTACCTCTTCCGTTACCGTGGGGTGAGGTCGTGAGAACGAACCTTTTCGGGTACCTACCTCCTCGGACCACCCGACGTCAGGTACCCAGCGATTCTCAGTCTGTACTGACCCGTTGAAGTCAAAGTGAAAAGTGAAAGTGCGCAACCTCTTCCTGTACCGTTGGGTGAGGTCACAAGAACGGACCTCTTAGGGTCCCTACCCCCTCAGACCACCCGAAGACAGATACCCTAGCGTGTCTCAACCTGCACTGACTTCGCTGAATCGTCGTGGTAAGTCCCCATTCACTCCAATAGGCGGACGACTGGACTAAATCGATGTCCTTGGACTTGGACCTTCCCTAGGAATCTAATACGTTTGAAAAGTCCTTGTCGGTCTTTCGAATCCTCTCCTTGGACCTAAAGATGTTCAGTTCCTGGTTGTTTTCAAGGTCGCCCAGTATAGACCAGGAATTCCCGTCCCTCTGGGATCAATCCAATGGATAGAACCGAGAAGACCAAACACCGGTCTCGTCCCCACCACTCCTTACACCCAGGTCTAACGGACTTATACAATGTGATTAAACCTTACTGGTTAAGACCTATGTCTCTGGAAGCCTGGTCGAGTCTACACTTTGGACCCTTAGAGCGGAACCACCCCTTATGCTCCTAACCCCTTCACTCCTAAGACCTAGACTAGAGACACCCAATCACACAGTCCTCCGACGTTGTCGTCGTCCATGTCGGTTGACCTCGAGTAAAGGACCCAGAAGGTCGGTGTTATTCCTACCGAAAGAACTCTAGGAAGGTTCGACGGAGCAAGACTCTACATATTCGATATGAGACTTAGTCCGAAGGGACCACCGAGTCGTAATCTCTTGGGCGAACGGCTACGTCCTCTACGTCCAAGTCAGGGACACAGCCCTTCTAGGGGACCTCTTCCTTTGCCGTTGGGTGAGATCATAAAACCGGACCCTTTAGGGTACCTGTCCCCTCGGACCACCTGACGTCAGGTACCCCATCGTTTCGCAGTCTGTACTGACTCGCTGATGTGTCGACGTTACAAGACTTAGTCGCGACGAGGTTGAGACTACACGGAGTCTCGACGGACCTACCGAGTAAGTCTGTGAAACGACTCGGGGTGGTAGTCTCCGACCCTTACCTCGGACTGTTACACGTAAAGAGTGTTTAAGAGGTGACGGCGACCAGACCCTTGTTGTGGACCTCTGGGCGACAGGAGGTGGTCGTAAAGAGTTTGAAATGACACGCACCCCTAGCAGACCTCTAGAACAATTTTTCGTCCAAAACTGAGTCATCCGGACCCCCACCCCGGACTGTTAAACGTATAACTGCTTGAGGACCCACTGCGACTACGACAAGTGATCCACTTTGTGTTGTCCTGGGACACCAGGAACAGGGGGTACAGGAGACGGACGGAAAACAGACACCTTTTTGAAATCAGTTTCTTCTTTAAATTGGTCTCTTCACTCTTGTACGCCGTTGATTCCTTTTGTCAGTTTCCTCTGGTTTGCCATCATTCCTTCAGTAATTCGTCTCAGTTCCTGGAAATCTATTATGAGACTCGGTACAGGGCACTCGACAGAACATCTATGACTTTGGGGGTGACCCACCTTCTGCAATGGACGTCCTACTGGTCTGAGATGGGTCCTGTACTCGACGGTGTCAAAGGTCTTGACCGGAGTCTCCTTACCTTCGTTTGGTGGGACCGTGACTTCCACTTGACATGGATTTTGTTAGTTCTGCTGTGACCAGTCTGGTGACTACTCGTTAGACTTCGACTGAAAGTCTCGACTGACACGACCAAGGCGGGCATCGGGGGAGGGAGACAGATATTTTCGAGAGTGAGAGACGAACAGCGCCCCCCGCCCCCAACACCCCGTCAACCGGAAGTCTGTCTACAGGTGGGAGGGGTGGGTCAACGACCCTAGACTTTATTTCGTTCGAAAGGACAGGTGTTCGACCGGACAAAATAACCGAAAACCCACCGCTCGTAGGTCTGGGGTGTAAATACCTGGTGATAAATTCATCGTAACGGGGAGTCCCAACGGAACTGGAGACCGGCCGACGTCCGATTCACAAGGACAAGTGGATCCTTATTTACGGAGACAAGGGATGGGCCCGCTGAGGCGGGGCACAAGGACAATCCTCGACTCGACGGGTTAGTCGGCACCCTTGTGGACAAGTAGGATTCGAGCCGGGATCTCCCTGTCAATTCGGAACAGTCCGAGGTCGAGCGACCGAAGACGTCCCAACACCGGTCTGCAAACGTGGGAGGGCGAGGGGTCCCGGTCGAGACGGGAGTGGGCCGACCGTCACCGGTGGAGGTCAGGGTCGACAAGGAAACGGGAACTTTGGTCGGGGAGAGTTGTCGAGAGGACAAAGGGTGACAGGGACCGGTGAGGGCTTACTGAGGTCCGAGGTTTTACCCTCACGATATCGGTCTTCGGTCGTCGACGATCTCGATGTGCCGTCTTCCTGGACCCTCCACCAAGGTCATTCCTCTTCTACTTTTTTGTCTTTATACGCCCGTTTCCTTTCTCATCGTTCACAATTACGTCCGGAGTACGTAACTAAACAACAAACATTCTAAACAATGAACGTCTTAACCTTATTGTTCCTGAAGTTGGATTATTCGTGTCACTACCTAAATTCCCTCCCAAAGAACACCCCACTCCGACACCCTTCCCTTGAACAAACCCCAAGTCTTCTGGGTTCAAGATCACGATTAATTCTAGGGGGAGTCGGGGTCGGAGTGACAAGAGTAAATGTTCTCTTCCAACCTACTTTGGTTGAGTCTTTGGTTTTAGAGTTTTAGAGTACATATCTCACTCAGATTTCACTCAAGGAGTAAAAATCTTCCTAACAGTTCCTTCCGACCCTTTTGGGATCCGAGACCTTAAACGTTTTGGACTTAAATTAATTAATTAATTAAAAGTCAATTTTTTTACCTTCATATCAACTAAATGTTACCACACATTAAAGACGATATGTCGTTTCACTAAGTCTATATATATATATATACACATATATATATATACCCATACAAAATTTTCTAAGAAAAGACAATAATAAATAGTATCATAAACAGTATACAAATAGTTTCCTAAAAAAAGTGATAAAAATTTTTAACACTATTTTATATTTTACTTTATGATAATATTGGTATAAATTGACATGTCGAAGTCACCGTGATTCATGTGAGTGTAAAAACGTGTTGAGAGAGGTAGTAGGTAGAGGACCCGAAAAGTGGATTGATTTGACTTCGAGACAGGGGTAATTTGTGGTTGAGGGGAAAGGGGGAGGGGTCGGGAGGGTGGGGGACCGGGACCGTAGATGGTTACATGAAAGACTGAGACACTTAAACTGATAAGATCCATGGAACATTTTATCTTAGTTTGTCAGAAACAAACGTGGACCACATATAATCTTATGTGAAAATTCCAATTGTTATATATAGTGTCCTATAACTTATATCAACAGACACGGTATGGCATCAGGATATCCCATCCTGAAACAAGAAGTAGGTGAGACATATATTTTCGAAAGTAGATGATTGGGGTTGGAGGGTGAGGTAGGAAGAGGGTGGGGGGTGGGAGGGGGCCGTTGGTAGTCAGACAAGCATACTTCTTTTTGGACTTAAATTTAGGGACGAATAGGATGAGTTGTAGACCCTCCGTTACCTGTGTAGAGTCAGTGTCAGACACAACGAAGAAGTGGTCCCTCCGAATTTACTTTATTGTTTATGTTTCTTGGACTTTATCGACGTTCATGGATCACTCGCTCGTGTGGTTCTTTTCTACGATTACAATGCTGTCAGTGACTTTTGCACTTTTGGGACGTACAAAGGTGACGCAAGGTAAAGCAATCTGACTTTACGAGTTTGTACGTAATGAAAAGGGGGAGAGATCTTTGTGAAGTTAAGACACGAAGGGCGTGCTTGGGGATTCCACCAGACACAAACGAGTTGAGTCAGAGGGTTTTTATCCAAGGCTTGAGAACATTTTTCTCCCATCACTGCTAGTTTCGTCGTACAACGGGACGAATCGCACACAATCACGTAATAAATTGTGATTTAACGTCCTTTTGACTGACTTTGTATTGGGCCCGGGTGTCGACGACACCTGGGACAGGGGGCTTCCTTTACAAATTCTCGTCCCGCCCAGCACGTCCTGTTTTACCAATAACTAACAGAGAGAGAGAGACTTTTACCAACAGTACTCTACGACATGGGTTGCCCACGAGTAAACTACCAAGAAGTAAGTTTCTTCCTACAAGATCTCTGAATTGACAAGATGGGCGAGTTCTAATGTCGTATTCGACTCCCACTGGTAACGAAGGTAAACATGGGACTACCAGACCAATAAATCAAGATTAAACCACCGGGGATCCTTCGTCCACAAACCAACGTTCGTGGACCTGAGTCTTTGACTCAGGCCGATTACAGCCACCGAGATACCCCAAATGGGCACGTACCCCTTCGGACCTCTCAACCCAATCATCTGTTAGTCTTAGATCCTGAATGAACTCTCCGTTAAGGTACCCCCACTTTCTTGACTTCCAAAACATACCAAAAAAAAGAGGGCAAATTAAGAGGAGGAGAGGAAAAAGGGGAAGGGGGAGGGGAAAAGGGAGGGGGAGGAGGAAGGAGGAGGAGGAGGGGTGACGAGGGGGAGGAGGAGAAGAGAGAAAAACTTACAAAGAATAATCAATTGTCTTATACAGACCGCAAGGGTTTCCACGGTGACGGAACCGCAGTCGAGGGTTTATATTGGAAGGGGAGAGGGGTCCTGAGACTATCGTCGTCGACTGGTGCCCGTCACAGTATAGTCTCCCGGTCAGAAAAATAATGGGGTGCGGGTCGTAGGAATGTTCTATATTGTCTGTATTCTTACAAGTAAGGACGCTTGGAATTATTCAAGTGACAAACCGGGTCACACACCACAACGGAAGTTATAATTAGATACTCATAACCCGTCAATTAAAGGGTAGTGTGGACCACGAAAACAAATCAACAAAACACGGATTATGTAAACCGAAAACATCGATTCACGAATGAATCGTGTCACATAGACGCTTCTTGGTGGACACCCGGTATACTATTGGGGTGACCGGTTTGGTGAAGTAGATGGCTGTCTTAAAAAAGACACCAGACGGTGTGAGTACAGTCTTAGGTTGGTCCCACGACACCAGAGGACCTAGGGATTGATATGACACTTTACCCGTGTTGTCTAGGATGTACCACCCAAACAACATAATTTAATAGTGTGGAATACATCATCCTTCTTTATATTTTCTGTTTCTAATATTGAAAATATGATGAAGATACCCTAATAAGGTGAGGGGACCTTATTAGTCACTGATTCTGAAACAAGCCTCTTCCGTTACCGTGGGGTGAGGTCATGAGAACGGACCTTTTAGGGTACCTGCCTCCTCGGACCATCCGACGTCAGGTACCCCAGCGATTCTCAGCTTGTACTGACTCGTTGAAGTGAAACTGAAAAGTGAAAGCACGTAACCTCTTCCTTTACCGTTGGGTGAGGTCACAAGAACGGACCTCTTAGGGTCCCTGTCTCCTCGGACCACCCGACGGGAGATACCCCAGAGTACCTCAGCCTGTGCTTACTTCGCTGAATCGTCGTCGTCGTCGTTCTGAAACAACCAAATATAGTTTTTCAAATCACTGAAGGTACCACCAGGTCACCAATTCTGAAGTGGATGGTCACGCACCCCACGCTCAAACTAGTGACTAGTCCCTAGGGTTTCGGAGGACCGGATTTTTTCGTTTTGTCTTTGTCTTCGTTATAACATTGTTTAAGTTATTTCTGTATTTTTTACAGTACGTAATTTTTGTACAAATTCCGTACTCCTTCCACTTTCTTCCCCTTCCACCGGTATCAGAGTCGATGAAATAGAGAGGTCCCACGTCTCGACTCAGGAACCAGTGACCACGGGGGGAGTCGGGGACAGGTACGAGGACCCTAGTGTCAGGGGAATTGTTAAAGGGACGACCGAGGCCTCACTACACCGTAACGATAAAAAAAACTGTAATATGCAATAAAACACACTTTTCATATTTCATCTATAAGAAAAATTATTTTCAGATTATTAACTAAAGAAAGGAACCTAGGGAGACGACCTATAGTTTAGGGATTTCTCTCTCTCAATCAAATTAAACAGACCGGAACTACTACCGGGGTCGGGAAGTCGGTCCCCTCTCCTACAGTCAGAACAACTGTCAACGTGGTTCGTTTAATCCCGTTCCACTACAAGTACTTTCCTTTGACCCAGTGTCAACGGTCCTCATGTTTCTCGGGTACGTCGCCCACATGTTTTTAAGGTGTAGAGGTGGTGTCCCACACGTGAGAAATGAGGGTATTTTTACTATTTCGGGTTATTTCTCTGAAGAGGTTTTGTCGTCAAGTCTAAACCTGGATTTTTGAGTACTTTTTATCGTAGTAAACAGTATGTATCTATGTGTGTATATATGTATGCGTACACAGCATATGTGTGTGTATACATACATATACACATAAACATACAGATCAGTATATACATATGTGTATGTACATTGACCGAGTCACCATTTCTTAGGTGGACGGTCCTGTCTTCTGGGCCCAAGCTAGGAACCCAACCCTTCTAGGAGACCTCTTCCTTTACCGTTGGGTGAGGTCGTAAGACCGGACCTTTTAGGTAGGGTACCTGTCTCCTCGGACCACCCGCTGTCAGGTACCCCAACGTGACTCAGTCTGTGCTGAATTGCTGCCTCGGGTGTGTGTTCCTCCGTCCCAATCACATCTTATAAAACGTCACTGTGCTAAGCGATTGTAATGGACAAAGATTCTCTACGATTAAACAAATATCGGGAGTCGGAGGACGGGTCGAGAGAGCGAGAGACTCAGTCGGTCAGACAGGCCGAAGACGGTCCACGACACGCTCCAAGACTGAGATTCTACCTCAGGTCCATGGCCGGAACCACCGGGAACAACGGTCCCTTAGGGTTTAACTACTTCTCTCTGGCTGTCTACCCACCCGGTCAAGGAGAACCGACCACTGGAGCTCCCCCGGTCACAAACCTAAACCCCACGACTGACGGTCCCGCGGTCCCCGACCTTGTGAACGACGTAAGGTAAGACATCCTGAGGACCCTGAAAAGAGTTTGGACCATGAAGTAAAAAAAGAAAACCTTAGGACACAGAATGAACGGGTTCAGGTCTCGGTTGACCGACCTGGGTACACACGGTACTCCTACGATACCCGACACCTGTGTCCTACGGCCCGAGGGACCCGCGGGACAGGGGACCGGTCGAGGAACAACCCTACCTCAGTCCCGATACTCCTCACTCCACCACGAAAGAGACGGGGTGGGGGAGAGGTGGACGTTCAGACAGTCTCCTGAGGTTTTCAAGGAGAGGGGTCGAAGAGGCCTTTTGAGCGGGAAAGGAGCCTCCCACCTGTAACAAAGGCCAGTGATCCGTGAGGAACTACTGGTAGTCAAATAGACTCTGGATGGTCAATTTGTCACACTTTCCCGGTTGTGGTAGGAACGAGGGAGAAAGGTAGGTGAGAACAACCTCTCTCTGGTTGGTCTCCTGCCACCTTCCCCAAAATAAATTAAAGTAAAGATAAGTGAAAGTTCGGAGGTTTCGTCACCCTAACTGAGGAGACGAAAACCTAATCCGAGTCTTCTGACTGTCTTTAGAGTGACTGAGACTTTTGTAACCCCTGCGGAGAAGACTTCGAGACGAAACTAAAACAGTGGACGGACGAGAGGGGGACGGGTCCCCTGTTGGGTTTGAGAAGGGGGACCGTAAACTCCGGGACATATCTTTCGCCCTAGTGCTCGGTCAATGTGGAGGACACCAGGTACGGAGGAAGGGGTAGGAGACTAACCCGGTGTTACCCGAGGTGACGTAGGGGGTTTGGACGGACGAGAACGAACCGGGTAAGACCGGGTAATGGGTCTTACGAAACGGGAGGGTAGTCGAGAAGTGTAGGATGAAACAAAAGTCCAAGTCAAGTCCCCAGTGAAGACAATCCTTCGGAAAGACCAACCTTCCTCAGAAAGGAAGAGAGGGGAAAGTCCCCGAAAAACCACCACGAGAGAATAAAAAGGGTAAGATTAACCGGAAGACCCATTGGACGGGTGAAAGGAGTGATGTAGGGTAAAGAATATCCACTGGTCTGTGAGTTCTGTTTAAGACTCCCTCCCCTATAACCCCTCGGGGGAACCGTTATGAAGAGGGTAGGGTAGTTCGTCGTTAAGACGACTAAAATTGGATACGTTATAACGAACTTGAGTAGGGAAGGAGAGACCACACTACTGACCTCGAACTCAGGAACAGTGACGAGGGTCTCCAGAGACGTCGTCGGTAGGTCGACCCAAGAAACGACACCGGGTGACCCGAGTTTGAGTCGCAGGAGTGTCCCGACACTCAAAACACAAAGAGAGGGACAATCAGATAGTCGAAGGGGTCATCGTTGGTGTAGTACCAATGCTTCCGGACCCCGGATAATCTACGAATTATTTGAAACTTACTTACTTCCTACCTATTCACTACGTTAATACCTCAACCCTCACCCTCACGGGTTTAGTCAACCCTACTCTCCAACAATGTACTAGTACCCAGGAACTGAGTATCTTTGTAGGACAGAAGGTAGGGACTGGGGTAAAATGAGTAGACATTTTACTGTCACTACTAGAACATAAACTCCAGGTTAATCCCTGGGTCAATTGGGGGTCAAATACATGTAAACAGAATATTAATTTGTGGAATTCAAGTTCACTAAGTTCCCAATGAAACATTCTCTAGTAGGAAAGGAGTTCCCTGAAAAAAAAAAAAAAAGGACAGGAACAGTGAACCGTACACCCTAGAATCAAGATACTGGTCCCTAACTTGGGTACTGGGGACGTAACCTTTGAGCCTCGGTAACAAATAAACAAAAAAGTAACTTCCTGTTAACTTCCTGTCATAGCGTAACCTCTTTGATCTTCAGAATTAGTGACCTGGTGTTCCCTTCAGGGAGTGGGAAGGAAGGACTTTATCAAAGAAGACAAAGTCGAACGAGGACTCTAGTCGATTCACAAGTGAGGGCAAGTTTAACCTGTACTCGATACCGACTCCACCGTCTTATGTTCCCTTCTCGAAAGGTTCGACCACACTGAGAGAGAGGGAAAGTGCCGGACCGAACCAGAGAGTCCAAGGTACAAAGTCTAAGTTCAAGTTCAACAACAACAAGTCAATAATTCAACACAGACTGAGAAACACTGGGGTACCTGACGTCGTCCGGTCCGAAGGGGACAGGAAGTGATAGAGGGCCTCAAACGAGTCAAAGTACAGGTAGCTACTACGTCCCACTACTACCGTAGCCACTACGGTAGGTTGGTAGAGTAGGAGACAATGGGGGAAGAGGAGGATGAGAGTTAGAAAAGGTCGTAGTCTCAGAAAAGGTTACTCAGCTCACAGACTTTTTAGGTGAATCTGTATTTTTAGTTAGTTTCTTTTCTTTCGTTCCGACTAAAGTTCGATGGAAAATATATTAAGTCTCCCACTCATGTGTACCGAAAGAGATTTTTGAGACCTTCCACCTTTAGACTTCACAATTAGGTTGTCAACTTCCTTTACTGTTATTACTAATACGGTCCTTTAAAGAGGGACACATTACCGACCCTTCCACACAAGTCTGGTGTCTGTCTCGTCAATATTTGAAGTTGAAAAAAAAAAAAATTGGGGACTCCGGAGAGGACTTAAGTTTATAAGACAGAAGAACGAGGGTCTTTATATAAATTACCAGTCAAGTTAACCCTATTATACCGGTAACTTACTTGTCCAGAACCTTTCAAAACTATTTAAGTATATTCGGACACAACGGAATATCCATTGTATATATCCATTTATATTACGATTATTACAGACCTTGAAGAATTTAAGGAGGATATTCGTATAACTATCAAAGCATTACCCCTTTTTTATTAGAGTAAACTTCCGGTAGTTAAGAAGGTTCGAGGTTTCGGTATTAAAAGGATCTTTTGTCTTAGAAGAGTGAACTCTCGAAGAAATAAAGATGTACTCTGATTCAGATGACTCATCACTCATCGGTGCCCTCTCTCTACCGGACAACCAATCCCACTTCCGTATACTTGTAACCATTCCATACAAACCTGTTTCCCTTAACTCACCACGTGACAAGTGGATTAATAAAGGTGGTCCCTTATTTCATTCTCGTGTCGACAAACCTTGTCTTATTGCACCGTCTGGTCCCCGGTGGACTTTATGACTAAGTTTTTCACAGTATACACCCCTACTGGGAACTCTTCCATCTTCCCCCAGCCTCAGACGTGAGATACACAATAAATAATAGTAATAATAAAAACCGACACAACTCAGAGTCAACGTGGTACGTCCCAGGAAACGACGTCGAATACCCGAGACGTCAACGCCACACATGTATCCGAATCAACTGGACGCTCCGTACACCCCAGAATCAGGGGGTGGGGCGGGGCCCCTAACTTGGGTGTAGGGGACACGACCTTCCGTCTAAGAGTTGGCGACCTGGTAGTCCCTTAGGGATACACAACTGAGAAGGCGTTCGAGAAAATAGAAGCAAGGGAAATCGGGAAAACATCGAGGTCGAGGAGACGAGGACTTAGGAAGGAAGTGGTAGGTTATAGAGGGGAATGGTCGTAAAATGATTACGGACACAGTACCTCCTATGGCTGATTAGGTATCCTGCGGTATGTTAGGGACGAGTTCTACCTTACTCACTTCTAGTCCGTGTACTCAACTAAAACTAGTCCTCCCACTTAGGTGTCTCAGTCTTACAGCCCCCGAGTATGCTACCTGTCACAGTCCGTAGACAGACAGTCCTCTACTCTTTAGTCTTTTACTGACTCCAGTCCCACCACAGACCAGACTTTTCACGGATTCGTAGACGAGGGAGTCGGGGACGGAGTGGGGGGAGCGGATCACCGGTCTTCCAGTCTCCGATAAATGTCCCAATCCCTGGTGGTTCACCGTTTGGTCTCTGTATCAGTTGCGTCATCTCCCCCTGAGTGTTCATTGAGTAACATTGTTATCACTTTCTTAGTCATGAATAGGTACAAAGTCATTTAACTTCATCTAAGTTCTAATACAGATGTTTTTACATGACTGGACATAAGACTACACGTAAGAAAATTATTAATTTTTTTTTAAATAAAGAAACAAACCGACGTAGTCAAGAATCAACGTCGTAAGCCCTGGAAACTACCAGAAACACCGTGCACTTGAGAATCGACGTCGCACACCCTAGGTCAAGAGACTGGTCCCTGACTTGGGCCCGGAGGACGTAACCCTCGTGTCTGAGAATCGCTGGTGGTCCTTTCAGGGTCAAAAAAAAAAAAATTACTAAAATTTTTAAATAAAATTAATTAAATATATATACACATAAATTTGACACCGACACGACCCAGAAACAACGACGTGTCCAAAAGAGAAATCACCGATCACCTCCGATGAGAGATCAACCTCACTCGTCCGAAGAGTAAAGTCACGGAAAAGAACAACGTCTCGACCTGAGATCCCGAGCACTCGAAGTCCTCAACGTCGAGGACAGAGAGCTCGTGTCCGAGTTATCAACGAGGAGCCGTACACCCTAGAAGGACCTAGTCCCTAACTTGAGCACAGAGGACGTAACCGTCCACCTAAGAAATGGTGAGTCGGTGGTCCCTTCGGTACTATTTGTATAAGCTCAACCTCTTTTGACCAGTCCCCACGTCTAGTGTGTGTTCCTTGGCACCCTGATAGAAGGTATCTAGTGAAGGACGTTACTTTAAAGAAGAGTATCCACGTTGTCATCTTATAACGTATCGTAAAATAAAGGTGTTTGAAAAAAATTACCTAAAGTAGTTGTATACTCTCCGTACAACGTAAACCTTTATTATTTACAGGGCGCACTACGAATTCCCTTTTCTAACACTACATGGTTAAATCGCAGGACTTGACACCACCACCTCCGTCTGGTCCTAACCCACCCCTCTTCCACGGATTCAAGAACCGAAAGTCCTAAAACCTCAAGTTGAAACCAACTATAGACCCACTCCTTCCAGTTGGTGACGTGATGACGAAAGAGAAGGCCTTGTATATAGAGAGTGGGGAAATTGTGAAAGTACGAAATCCGTGTGGACCAAAAGTCCAAACCAGTGTCGAAGGAAGAGACACCAGACTGTAAAAGAGAAACGACGAGGAACTGTGTTCGTGGGACCGACTCTAGTTTGGACCTCGGACCGGTCGGGAAAGAATGTCATCAAAGAGAGATCCGACGACGACGACGACGATTCAACGAAGTCAGCACAGGTTGAGACACTCTGGGGTATCTGCCGTCGGGTGATCCGAGGAGGTAGGGACCCTAAGAGGTCCGTTCTTATGACCTCACCCAACGGTAAAGGAAGAGGTTGCGTACTTTCACTTTTCACTTTCACTTCAGAGAGTCAGCACAGGCTGGGAGAGACCCGTCGACAAGGGTTGAGGAAAGGCGGGAAGTGAGACGGTGTGATGATTAGAAGGATTTGACAGAGACCAAAGGACTACGAAAGGAACAACCTTTTTAAGTCGTCTTGTGTCACTCTACCTCGCTCGGGGGTGGTCCACGTAGGGACCAAAGAGAGGGGAACTGAAGTAGTGCGGGACAGGGACTCGTCCACAAATGATAGAACTACGGAGTGGTAGGAGGAGACACTATACTTTACTACAGTAAGTCAAGTCAACGAGTCAGTACAGACTGAGAAACGCTGGAGTACCTGACGTCGTGCGGTCCGAAGGGACAGGTAGTGGTTGAGGACCGCGAACGAGTTTGAGTACAGGTAACTTAATCACTACAGTAGGTTGGTAGAGTAGGAGACGGTAAGGGAAGAGGAGGGTGGAAGTTAGAAAGGGTCGTAGTCCCAGAAAAGTCTACTCAGTCAAGAAGCTTAGTCCACCGGTCTCATGACCTCAAAGTCGAAGTCGCAGTCAGGAAGGTCACGTATAAATCCCAACTTAAGCAAATCCTAACTGACCAACCTAGAGGAACGTCAGGTTCCCTGAAAGTTCTTAGAAGAGGTTGTGGTGTCAAGTTTTCGTAATTAAGAAGTCACGAATCGAAAGAAATATCAGGTTGAGAGTGTAGGTATGTACTGGTGACCTTTTTAGTATCGAAACTGATTTAACTGGAAACAACCGTTCCATTACAGAGACGAAAAATTATACGACAGATCCAACCGATATTATTGTAAAGAAGGTTCCTCGTTCGCAGAAAATTAAAGTACCGACATCAGTGGCAGACGGTACTAAAACCTCGGGGGGGGTTTATTTCAGACAGTGACAAAGGTAACAAAGGGGATAGATAAACGGTACATCACTACCCTGGTCTACGGTACTAGAATCAAAAGACTTACAACTCAAAATTCGATTGAAAAAGTGAGAGGAGAAAGTGAAAGTAGTTCTCCGAGAAATCAAGCAGAAGCGAAAAACGGTATTCCCACCACAGTAGACGTATAGACTCCAATAACAATAAAGAGGGCCGTTAGAACTAAGGTTCAACACGAAGTGGGTCGGGTCGCAAAGAGTACTACATGAGACGTATATTCAATTTATTCGTCCCACTGTTATACGTCGGAACTGTATGAGGAAAGGACTAAACCTTGGTCAGACAACAAGGTCCAGATCAAGATTGACAACGAAGAACTGGACGTATGTCTAAAAGTCCTCCGTCCACTCCACCAGACCATAAGGGTAGAGAAATTCTTAAAAGGTGTCAAACAACACTAGGTGTGTCAGTTTTCGAAACCGTATCAGTTATTTCGTCTTCATCTACAAAAAGACCTTGAGAGAACGAAAAAGTTACTAGGTCGCCTACAACCGTTAAACTTGAGACCAAGGAGACGGAAAAGATTTAGGTCGAACTTGTAGACCTTCAAGTACCAAGTGTATGACAAATTCGGACCGCACCTCTTAAAACTCGCAATGAGACGATCACACACTTTACTCACATTAACATCACGCCATGAAACTCGTAAGAAACTGTAACGGAAAGAAGCCCTAACCTTACTTTTGACTGGTAATCACCTTACAATTCTTGGGACTAAGAAGACGAATTTTTGAGAGACTTAGACGGAGTGAATGTTAAAATTATGTTATAACGCTAAAAAAAAACCAGAAGTTTTTTGTTTGATAAATAAGAAGAAAAAAGTTATATTAGTACTAATTGAACGTTTTTGTCCATAAATGTAGAAGGTTCGTAAAGGAAAATTAACCTTTGAATCAAAGGTCTTATGTTCGTGATTTTACAATTTTTTAAGGTAAAACAACAGTAATATTCTGTTTTCTCTTAGATCGAATTCAGTTCCTTTAGGAAAGTGTGAAGTCCGGGAAAAGATCCTTGACCGTAACAACAAAGGTAAATCCTTTTAAACTAGATTAAATCATTAAGAGGAAGGGAGACCACACTGAAGTTTGAGTCACTGTAAAGGGTCTTGGTATCACGGTTTCGGTAGTTTAGGGACTTCACACAGTTGTCAGAGGGATAGTGAGAAGTAGTGTTACACTTAAGAACTACGACGTGTGAACAGATGTTCGAAACCTCCCTCGTCGACTCTACCCAATCGCCAACTGAGTCGACGGTACCGATACGACCCTCAGTGGACAATAAAAAAATATGTGGAAGTACACAAACAGTCTCTTTAAAACCTTTACATCTACCTGTGTCCCTTCTTTTACTTCCAGCGATATCAATCCTCCCTTTACGAACGAAAATTAGATCCTGTTCTGTGGTAGAAAAACACTTTTAAAGAAGGGAAGAAGATGGAAGTTGGGGTAGAAATCGAAAGTCGAGGGAAAACCACGAGGGGATCCACGGAGAACCTCCTACCATGACAATACCCTCTGACTCATAATTATTATACCACCATTAGTTTAGTCTTTCCCGACCCACTGCGAATTACAGTAGTACCGGATCAACTGGGAACCCCGAAGGGACCACCGAGTCACCATTTCTTAGACGGACAGTCACGTCCTCTACGTCCAAACTAGGGACCCAACCCTTCTACGGAACCTCTTCCTGTACCGTTGTGTGAGATCATAAGAATGGATCTCTTAAGGTACCTGTCTCCTCGGACCGTCCGATGATAGGTGCCGCAGTGTCTCAACCTATGATGACGTCGCTGACTCGTGTTCCACTGGGAACCACTGTTACAAAGATTCACAGTAAATGAGTAAACGTTTTACCTCTATTATTGTCATGGGAAGAGTTTCGGACCACTCCTTAAATGGTATACAGGACCGCGGATCATTATTGATGTATTCGCAATCGAGACTCATTCCAGGACGAATTCAGAGGAGAGAGAGAGAGAGAGAAAAAATTAATAAACAAACAAAACCGACGCGACCCAGGATGACCTCACCCAACGTGTACCCCGAAAGAGATCAACGGCACTCGCCCTCGAAGAGAGATCAACAAAACGGGTCATTATAAAAACCTCGTTACCTACAATTGTGGTGAATCTGCTACGGTACCATACAGAGGGTCAGCAGTGACTTCAGTACGACTCGCCGGAAGGGACCAGGTCACCAATTCGGAAGGGAAGGTTGCGTCCCTCACACCCACCCAAACTAGGGACCAGACCCTCGACTCTAACGTGTATGGAGGTCCGGTCTTTTTGGTTTTGTATTTCGTCTTCGTTATAACATTGTTTAAGTAATTTCTGAAATTTTTACCAGGTGTACTTTTTTTTAGAATCTTTTCTTAGTACCACTTTAACAAGAAGGGACCAGCAGTAAGACACGGACGATGATACGTCTGTGAATTAGGACTACCTGTGAAATAGGAGACTGTGGCTCCTAGTGACTCGAAGCTCTAAGACACTGAGGACTTAGTCAACGGACGTTCCAGTCTCAAGGGGGATCCGAGAGAGACAACCCCGGTCCTAAACGGGTGTAAGAAGGGTGAGTACCACTCAAACGTTGCCGACAGGTCTCCGAGGGACCTCCTCCTTTACCGTTCGGTGAGGTCGCAAGGACGGACCCTTTGGGGTACCCGTCTCCTCGGACCGCCCGATGTCAGGCACCCCGGTGCTCCCCTGTATTGACTCACTGAGTCGTATACGTCTCCGAGTCCTTACCTCTCCGACAGGAGTCTCTTCGACCACCCCGCCTTTTACTTTCACTTTCCCTTTAAGCGAGTCAGCTCAGTCTGAGAAACGTCGGGGCACCTTAAGAGGTCCAACTCCCCTCTCCAATTGAAAGGTCGTGACAGACTTAACTAACCGCAGGCAACAGGTGGTACCGGTACACTCCCATACTAGTATGTATAAGAGTGACGAGAGTCGTGTGACACCCCTCTGGGTAGGGGTACCCGAAATTGAAACCTCTCTTTGGAGTTGTAATGTACATTTCAGCTTTTCAAAATGAATAGTGCGACCACAAATCAGCGATTCAGCACAAACTGAGACCCTGGGGTACCTGACATCGAGCGGTCCGAGGAGACAGGTACCCTAAAGGGTCCGTTCTCATGACCTCACCCAACGGTAAAGGAAGAGGTCCCCTAGGAGACGTGGGCCCCTACCCTGGACCACGAGGACGTAATGTCCGCACAAGAAAGGACGGACTCAGTGGGCCCTTCGGGATTGGTTATAAATATATGACACACACGACTCGATTCAGCGAAGTCAGTACAGACCGAGACACTCTGGGATACCTGACATCGGACGGTCCCAGGAGATAAGCACCCTAAGAGGTCCGTTCTTGTGACCTCACCCAACGGTAAAGGAAGAGGTTACGTACTTTTACTTTTCACTTTCACTTCAGCGAGTCAGCACAGACTGGGAGTCGTTGGGGTACCTGACGTCGGATGGTCCGAGGAGACAGGTACCCTAAGAGGTCCGTTCTCATGACCTCACCCCACGGTAATGGTGATCTCGCTGACATATCTCTCATAGATAAACCCCTGATTATAACCTTCCTTCGTTGGAGATGGGTTGAGGGCCACACATTTTACATGACCCTTCTCCTGTGTCGTCCTCGTCGAACCAGACATTAAATGAGACGTTGGATGGCCAAGAGTAGGATTTCCGTCCGCCATCCGTTCCACTCCCGAGTCCATAGACATTACCCTCCCGTCTGAGACCTGGACGTAAAACGTCGTCACCGGATACGAGGTGTAAAAGAAACGTACCTGTCAGGAAGAGAACCGAAAGACGGAATCCTAGTGGGGTTCCCAGAGAAGGTGTACAGGACTAAAACCCACAGACCCGCCTTCAACTGGGGTCCGAGTAACTTCGTCCTCCGACGGCTATTGAGGCTAGACAAAGAGACTGACGTGTCAAGACGAGGTGGGCCGTCCAACCTCACACAGTACGTAAAGTAAGGTCGAGTAGTCTACCCGAGATAAAAGTCCCGGGCAGGTAGTGGGGCCGAACGGTACACTTGGATCGTAAGAGGTTTAGGGTCTAACGTTGACAGTGCCACATAAAAACTGCGACGAGACACACATGGGTTTTGCGTCCCTCCCTCCGATGGGTCTTTTGAAACCTCTCGTTGGTCTTACGTACCCCTTAATAAGTGTAGACTCTACCCCCACCACTCTGAAAACGATCCCCTGACTCTTCTTATCTTGGTTCCCTGGACTCCCTAAACCAGTGAAGCTCTAGGGGGAGGTCGAAACACCACAAGAGTCAGATTAAGAACGGACCTTTTAGGGTCCCTGCCCCCTCGGACCACCCGACGGCAGAGACCCCAGTGTGTCTCAGCCTGTGCTGACTTCGCTGAATCGTCGTCGTCGCAGATTAAGTCTTACTCTTACTCTTCCCAGTCCGACTCACTCGCCTCTAAACGAGGACAAATAATCGTTCTTGTCTTTAAGTTATAGTGTATATACTATTCGTACAAGAGTTTACTATCACCGGAATGGATTAGTCCGTCCCTTACCCCGTACCTCTTCGACCCTCCGACACTTTCCGGACCCCCACGACCCTGTCACCTCGCCGGACTCCCACCCATTCGGTCTCGACTGAGTTGTGACTACAATGACGGTCTGCACCCGAGATTCTGTGACTGTGAGTAAGATGTAAGTAGACGACCTTCCAGACTCCGGTGGACGGATGGGTACAGGACAATCCCGAGTCGAGTCCTACGACTCAAAGACCTCTTCAATCGTCTCCCCCGAGAACAGGGGACCTAATTGAGCAGAGACCCACCTGTCGGCGGCAAGCAGAATACGCTTCAAGGTTAGTAGGACTCGTGGGGAGGTCAGGAGGAGCTACGGTGAAAGTTCCAAAATTACCAGGACAATCTTTCTGTCAGTAAAGGAGGTGGTGGGACAGAACAAACCTAGTAACCTAAAGGAACAGGTACCTCCCACCAGCACGCTTCCTTACGAACGTAGACAACGAACTTACATAACCCAACTGGCTTTTCACGTAAACGTAAAAGGGGCATTCTATACCTTTTGAGCTTACTTGAAAAACCTGTTGGGTTATATAACAGTATATTTTTTATAGGTGGACGATTACGTCCTCTAAGCACAAACTAGGGACCAGTCCTTCTAGGGGACCTCTTCCTTTACCGTTCAGTGAGGTCATAAGAACGGACCCTTTAGGGCACCTGTCTCCTCGGACCGCCCGACATCAGGTACGCCACCGTTTTCTCAGTCTGTGCCGAATCGCTGATTTGTTGTTGTTGTTGTTGTTATTATGAACCACACCCTTGCACTCCACGTCTCAATAAAGGAAACTATAAAACGTCGTCACCATAATCGTATTGTGTCGTTCCCTTCAGAATCTCTTCCTCCTCGAATATACGCTGTGGGGGTCTAAGACTATCCAGGAGTGACCCAACGTCACTCCGTGGTACTGACCATCAGCTTCACTTCTTGCACCACCCCCTTATAACGAATTGGTGGAGACCCCAATTGGCCTACATTCGGGTCGGTACGTAGTAGAGTCTACGGAGATCCTGCAGGACGGTGATATAGGTAGGGAGTGAATCTCCGGGTTCTTACTTGTCTGAGGTCGTAGGTTTATTCGTCCTTCTACCGGGTCCTGTAGAAAAACGACGTTCTCATCTTTCCGAACTTGACTCCAGAGTCCACAGTCAAGAACAAAAAAAAAAAAAAAATTAATTAATTAAATAAAATTAACCTCCGATTAATGAAATGTTATAACATCACCAAAAACGGTATGTAACTGTAGTTAGTCGGTACCCACACTCCACAGTCAAGAACGGAGAGTTCACTAATTTGTAATGACTATTGAGAACCCATAAAAACGTGTTAAGAGTATTATACCTCCGACCATATTAAAAGATATTAGGAATATTTACACACTGTCCAGGTCAATCGGAACTGAAGAATGTAAACCTCTGGCTCTGAGTCTTATCTCTTCACTGAAAGACTTCAGTGTGCAAAGTGTCACCTCTCAGACCCCGTACTCATAGATAAAGGACTAAGAGGTCCATGTACGAGAAACAAAAAAAATCTGAGGTCCATAATTTCTTGACTCTGAGAAATAAGCCCTCATTACTCCCTAAGGTTTTTGTCGGCATTGTTTAACCACGAATTGTTTAACCTTGCTGGTCTCCTTGACTCCGGTTTCCTCTAACTCTATCCACTCCAAAAAGGAACATGTTCAAAAGTAATTGAACCGATTCTCGTCAACTACGACGGAAATATACACAGATACATAATTAATTTTTATACTAAACTATGTTCCAGTTTTTACTGTGTAACGTAAAAGAGAGTTTTGAACAATTGACGTTTATTCTTAGAGTGCCACTGATACTAAAACGGTTTATCTAACCTACTTTTCTTCACGGAGGTTCACAGTTTCCGATGTAATCCTTACCAACGATTACTCGAACTGACGAGTCTCGACGGACCTACCCCCGTGTCATCCACGATTTACTCACTACTACCTACCGACCTAACTAGTTCAAGAGTCAACCGAAAGGTAGGGTCCCTCGACACCACGAAATTACACACTCGATTCTACTGTAAGATTTTTACATAGTCGGGTATATAAATTTCTAAGTAAACCTTTCCAAAGTTTGAATGTTTTCCATTCTGTACTTTTCATTACAAATTAGTGAACTCTCCGTCCTTGACTGTAGAGTTCTGTGGACTCTGGCGTCAAGTTCGGAAGGATGAGAACGTCGTTTTACTACAGGACCCAGTAGAAACACAAGTAAACTTGCCACCTCAGATAAGTAAGAACCCAGAGATTCTTCTGTCACTCCCCACCTATATCACCGTCCTACAGGATCTCCGTAGACCCCACTACATACCGATAAGAATGTGGACTAATTGGGATCTCCACCAATTTGTTATCAGGGAACAGTACATTCTAAAGTTTGAATGTTTTCCATTTCTCTTCTCATATTATTAGGGACTCCATAAGAAGGGGTTGAAGTCCTATATATATATATATATATATATATATATATATATAGGTATATACATGTATTGATATCCCCGGAGAGACCACCAATCGTCAATTCTTAGGCGGACGGTCACGTCCCCAGTGCCCAAACTAGAGACCAAGTCCTCCTAGGGTGTACGGTACCCCTTCGATCTGGACACGTGGTGCTGATGACTTCGGACCCACGAGCTCTCGGGTACGCGACGTCAATCTCTTGGGTGGCGTTACTCTCCGGGCTCCCGGTGTTGATCTCTTTCGGGTGAACGTCCTTACCTCTGGGTCGTGTTAGTTTTTGTTTATTCAATTAATTTTTATCTACTGGTGTTATAGTAGTATCTTATTATTAGCAGTATAGTGAGCACTTATACATACACACGTAGCAGTTATCTATTTCTAATTTTTATATACACGACCTAGTAGCTTTTTCGTTCTCTCAAGGTCTTTTTGTAGATAAAGACGAAATAACTGATACGATTTCGGAAACTGACACACCTAGTGTTATTTGACACCTTTTAAGACTTTCTCTACCCTTATGGTCTGGTGGACCGGACGGAGAACTCTTTGGATATACGTCCAGTCCTTCGTTGTCAATCTTGACCTGTACCTTGTTGTCCAACCAAGGTTTATCCTATTCCTCATGTAGTTCCGACATATAACAGTGGGACGAATGAATTGAAAATACGTCTCATGTAGTACTCTTTGGGACCCGACCTTCTTCGTGTTCGACCTTAGTTCTAAAGACCCTCTTTATAGTTATTGGAGTCTATACGTCTACTGTGGTGGGAATACCGTCTCTCACTCCTGCTTGATTTTTCGGAGAACTACTTTCACTTTCTCCTCTCGTCTTTTCAACCGAATTTCGAGTTGTAAGTCTTTTGATTCTAGTACCCTAGACCAGGGTAATGAAGTACCCTTTATCTACCCCTTTGTCCCCTTTGTCACCGTCTGAAATAAAACCCCCCGACGTTTTAGTGACGTCTACCACTAACGTCGGTACTTTAATTTTCTACGAATGAGGAACCTTTCTTTCAATACTGGTTGGATCTATCGTATAAGTTTTCGTCTCTGTAATGAAACGGTTGTTTCCAGGTAGATCAGTTCCGATACCAAAAAGGACACCAGTACATACCTACACTCTCAACCTGACACTTCTTTCGACTCGGGACCTCTTAACTACGAAAACTTCACACCACAACCTCTTCTGACAACTCTCAGGGAACCTGACGTTCCTCTAGGTTGGTCAGGTAAGACTTCCTCTAGTCGGGACCCTAAAGAAACCTTCCTTACTACGACTTCGACTTTGAGGTCATGAAACCGGTGAAGTACGCTTCTCAACTGAGTAACCTTTCCTGAGACTACGACCCTAACCCCCGTCCTCCCTCTTCCCCTGCTGGCTCCTACTCTACCGACCTACCGTAGCACCTGAACTACTTGTACTCAAACTCACTTGAGACCCTCAACCACTACCTGTCCCTCCGGACCGCACGACGCTAAGTACCCCAACGTTTCTCAGCCTGTCGTGACTCGCTGACTTGACTTGACTTGACTTGTCGTTATAGTAGTAGTGTTGTTTTTATGTTAGTGAAGAATTATAATCTCTGATGGAGAAAACACAAATTACAAGGCACTAACATAGTTTTAGGAGGCTAAGAAGACCTAGCTAAGAAGTTTAGTCTAAAGTCTGTTACAGAAGTGTGCCGTAAACCAACAAGGTCGAGAATATAGAGAAAGTTAGACATTATCAAAGAGGAGATAAGAATTTTTTTATCTTAATCCAGATCTCCGAACTGATCTAAGTCCATGAATTTTTTTTATGACGTATATAATTTTTAAACGTGAAAGAAATTGGATGTTGTAAAACTTTTTTTAAGTCACAACGTAAATACTATTTAAAAGTAATACTATTTTAAAATTATCATAACGTATTACAAAGTATTTATACGTAAATAAGGGTCCAGGAGTAAGAACCTGTTTTGACTATTATACTTCTTACAAAACCCTTCTACGGGACCAGAAAATAGTGCGGTCTACTCAGTCCGAAGTCCTTCAGGGTTGTGTCGACGACCTTTTCCCTTCAGTCGATGACCCCTGGTCTACATTGACAGTGTGTCAGAGAGTCCTTCCTAAAATTCCGACTCTCCTCCAGGGTCAAGTCCCGGAGAAAAGAGAACGAAATGTGTGTTAAGATTCTTTGAAGTAAAATAAGACCGTTGGGGGTCATTCATACTTTACCCTTTAATTTTCCTCGTCCACCAGTCCTCTGTACTTTTCCCGACCTACTGTCGATGTGTCAACTTCCCTTTTGTCTTCTATTTGTTCTTTGGTTTTGGCCCCTGAAGGGACCACCAGGTCACCGATTCTGAGCCACGAAGGGTGCGTTCTCTGTGTCTAAGTCGGGGACCAGTGTCCTGAGTCTAGGGTGTACGGCACTCCCGACCGGTTCTTCTGTTGGTTGTTTTTGGGGGTTTGTCTGTTTTTGACCTCTCCCGTGTCTTAGGTCCTTCTTAACTTTAGCTCCGGTTCCTCCAAGTAGAAGGAAGGTCACCCATGTAGTAGTAAAGTCAAGTCAGCGAGTCAGCACAGGCTGAGACGCTGGGGTACCTGACGTCGTGCGGTCCGAAAGGACGGGTAGTGGTTAGTATGAACAGACAACTAAACGCAACAGACAAAATTAGCAGTGTGGTCGAAAGACTCCATCCACGATATTACAAGACATAAAGTGGCTAAATTTTTTTTACTTCTTTATAAGGACTTCAGGGGGTCGACCCTCCCTTTCGGGCTCCTTGTGACAGAATGACGAGGCACTACTTCGTATCTTGTACGCATCTATTTGACTGCTGTGACGTCTTCCTTTTGCCTCCAGGACGCAGAGAACCACTTCGTCCGTTCTCCAGTGTACTACACGAAATTTTACACGACTGAAGGGGTGTTTGACCCTTTTCAATCTTCACATATCAGTGAAATTTGTCGAAGTCCAAAGATCTTTTAAACTTCATGTTCACGTTTACAAATCTCGATCCATAAGGTTTTTAAAAATGTTTGGTCTTGTGTCTCGACCATGTCGTCATCAATTTAAGTTCCTGACCAAATAGAACTTCACAATGGACCATTGAAAAGTCACTATAACTATAGTAGGTAAAGAGGTAGTCGTATCTCAAAAGGACACCAAACGACCTTAAAAGTCACTCTGTAAACTAACGGTCGGAAGGGTCCACCGAGTCACCATTTCTGAGGTGGACGGTTACGTCCTCTGAGTCCTCTGTACCCAAACTAAGAACCCAGTCCTTCTAGGGGACCTCGTCCTTTACCGTTGAGTAGGTCATAAGAACGGTCCTATTAGGGTACCTGTCTCCTCGGACCACCCGATGTCAGGTTCCGCAACCTTTCTCAGCTTGAGCTGACTTGATGACTCGTGTGTGTACGACCATTCGAGATCAACTCTTAGACTAAAACAGAAAAGAGAAGACATATTGAGTTCTAACCTAATCAATCCTTACCCAAAGGGGTAGTGTGGTATATTTGCGACCTCTGATAATTTCTGTACTAATGACGTAATCAGAGAAGAACGTTTTTTTCATGTACTAACCTCGGAAATCAAACCCATGTAAGATGTACTGGGTGTAGAATTGGTTAAGAGTGACCTCCAGTCCTTAAACCCTTTCCATTTATGCAGTAGTAGTCTTTACTGTGGAACCTTCAGTGGAGTCGTCGTACAGCTGACAGATTCTGAGTCAGCTGAAGCTCTCGGGTGGACTCTCCGTCCTTTGTCTCTCGAGTCAAACTCCAGTGGTAGTCCGTTTTAGGTATCCCGAAGGGGACACCGAGTCGACCATTTCTTAGGCGGACGTTACACCCTCTGGACCCAAACTAGGGTCCTAACCCTTCTAGGAGACCTCTTCCCTTTCCGATGGGTGGGGTTATAAGACGGGACCTCTTCCCTTTCCGATGGGTAAGGATATAAGACCGGACCTCTTAAGGCACCTGACATATCAGGTACCCCAACGTTTCTCGACCTGTGCTGACTCGCTGAAAGTAAAAGTGAAAGAAAGTAGTCTGTATAGGTCGTAGTAAACGTCGTTGAATTGCTTCCCTGTTTATTAGGGGACTCCGTTGTCCAAGGATCTGGAAGTCATTCATTAAACACCACAAGTATCACTACGAAGACTTAGTCGTTCGGTATAATTATCCCTTTATCAATTTGATTTTTGGTTTGCGAAGGGAAGTCGAGAGACCTTTTGAATCATTAGGTCGTTGCTAAGTAAAGGACTAGTAGGGTCGATTGGCTTGAAAATACGCTACCACGAAATTTTTTATTTCTTCGAAGAAAACAAAATGGTCGTCTCTTTAAGACTTGATTAGAGTGGACTGTACTGTAAAAAGACACTGTAGAAGACACGGAAACTGTTAAAAGTGTCGTATACCTAAGTAGTAAAGTAACAGTCTGTGTAGTCAATTAATCGATTAAACCCAAAACTAAGTGTGCATAACTTGTGGTGGAAAGAGACTCGTGTATCTTTGGGGAAATACACTTTATTCACCGTAATACAGGTTTTCTTACCACAATCTAATAGAAAACGAAGCCTCCTTTTCCTCCATTAATCAAACTATATATAAAAAAGTAAACGACTGAAATTACAGTAAAAGTGGTGTCTTCGTTGACACTTACCGACACTGGTCAGTGACGAGGACCAAAAACACCGGGACTGTAATATAATTTCCTCGTACCCCTTTACTTTATTTTCTCGGAGTCAACTTAGACATCTATTCATCACAAGAATTATGAAGTTGTTTTAGATTTTCTCAAACGTTAAGTATACCGAAAAGACTTTCCGACGGTTCTCCCTATAAAAGTTATCTAACCACTTTACTCCCTAATTTACGTCTAAAAAGACCTTTTCTAACCTTAAATTATATTGTAACCTTGTCCAATTTAAGAGTTGTTTTTTTACGGCCTGTCTCTTACTCTGACAAATTAAAGGTCACGTGTCTTCTGTGTACCGTAACGATCCTTACTACTTACGTCGCATCCGACAACAAAGTTCGAGGACACAAGTAAAAGTTTTTGTCGGACCCTTTAAAGACGGTAGGAAACCTTAAGTTCCGTCACCGTTTCGACGCCAGACTACACTACCTAATGTGCCGGTTAGACGAACTTCAAACGCCAAGTAATTAGGTCGAGAAACTTAAAGTTTCTTGCTCCACTACAGTAAACCTTACATGTAGCGTCTCGTAATTACCCTAAGGAGCCAGTCTTCCCTCTTGATTCTGTTACACTACCCCTACTCCCGCTAACTACAATGATTATTAACACCTCACCCTCTCAGACGGATCGAAGGAGTGGGGGGTCGAGGGAACATCCGAGACACGTTCCCAGTCGGAACGTTCTTGCCTTGTGTTTCGAGACGAACAAGTTCACCAAGGGTTCTTAAGTCGTCGTAGTCTTCGCCAATTTTCAAAGCCAGACAGATTAAGTTACGTCGTCTTGACTGACCAAGGAGGACAGAGGTCAAGGTGTCGGGTGACGGGACAGACCCAGTGCAACCGTCCCGACCACCCTCGGGACGGGTAGTGTCACAACACGACTGTTGACCTACGAAGAGTACTACCCGACCCGAAGTAGGCACACTCCGGACTCCGTCTTCCCTCTAACTTAGTGACGGTTTCTCCGCCCGACCCTTGGACCCGGTCCTCCCCCAGGGTCCTTTCTAGGTCACTTTATTCACTTACCCTCCCCTTCCCTGTAAATTCCTCGGACGTGAGACAGTTCGACCCACGATCCTCGATAGTGTCAAGTATTTTCGTAATATCGTTGACAGATCCCATCGGTATCCTTATGTCGTGGACCACGACACCAATTCTTAGGTGGACAGTTACCTCCCTTGTGCCCAAGTTAGGGACCAGGTCCTTCTAAGGTACCTGATGTCCTGTTGATTCGGGCACGTGGTCTCGACGACTCGGGTTCGAGACCTCGGACTCTCCACGTTAATGACTTCGGACGAACGGATCTCGGACACGAGTTGGTGTTCTCTTCGGTGGAGTCACTCTTCGGGTACGTACGTTGACCCCTCATCGGGTGAACGTCGGTGATCTCTCACGGACCCGTCGTTGTCTCTGTGTCACGTCGACTTTTTTCTTTTCAGGAATAGTTCTTTGTGCAGGGGACCACGTTTCACCGACGAGTTTTGGGACTTTTGTTTTCGTGTTTCGTTTACTTGTTTTTGGGACTCTTACTGGGTTTGGAGTTTTGACAAGTTGACCCCCTATTATACAGGAAGGAAAAGTTTACTTCTTTGACACCAAGTCTCTGAACGAGTCTATCATTCTCTTGAAATAAGAAACATTCGGTGTTTTTGTACGAAGTTTGCAATCGAGAGTAATGACATAGTGTTAACGACAAGTCAACGATTCAGCACGGACTGAGACACTGGGGTACCTGACGTCTTACGGTCCGAAAGGGACAGGTAGTAGAGGGACTCAAACGAGCTTGAGTACAGGTAACTCAGCCACTACGGTAGGTTGGTAGAGTAGAAAACAGTGGGAGAAGAGGAGGACTGAAGTCAGAAAGGGTCGTAGTTCCAGAAAAGGTTACTGAGCCGAGAAGTGTAGCCCACCGGTTTCATAACCTCGAAGTCGAAATCGTAGTCACGAAGGTTACTTATAAGTCCCAACTAAAGGAAATACTAGTTGAAGAAACTAGAGAAACGACAGGCTCCCTAACACTTCTCAGAAGAGGTCGTGGTGTTAAGTTTTCGTAGTCAAGAAGTCACGAGTTGGAAAAAGTTGAGAGTGTAGGTGTGAACTGATGGCTTTTTTGGTATGAAAACTAACATAGTGACTCGTTCGGGTAAAGGAATGTCAGAAACGGACACCGTCACGGACTTTGTAATATCGCTAAGTTAAGGATAAACGGTTAACTTTCTGAGGAACTGGTAACCCATTCTACCCGACTTCTACAGACTTACTTCGATAACAGAGGGTCTTTCTTTCTACTCCTAAAGATATGTGTACATGGTAGGAGACACACCTCACAGGTTGTGACACATTCTTTTAACTTTAATCAGTAGATAAATTTTTCTACTTCACTTTAAAGAGTCCTATTAAATCCTTTGGAATTGAGACGGAAGTCAAGTCAAACCAACGAGTCAACACAGGCTGAGAAACGCTGGGGTACTTAACGTTGTGTGGTCCGGAGGAACAGGTAGTGGTTGAGGGCCGCAAGTGGGTTTGAGAATAGGTAGTTCAGTCACTACGGTAGGTCGGTAGAGTAGGAGACAGTAGGGGAAAAGGAGGACGGGGGTTAGGGAGGGTCGTAGTCTCAGAAAAGGTTACTCAGTTGAGAAGCGTACTCCACCGGTTTCATAACCTTAAAGTCGAAGTCGTAGTCAGGAAGGTTACTTGTGAATTCTGACTAGAGGAAATCCTACCTGACCAACCTAGAGGAACGTCAGGTTCCCTGAGAGTTCTCAGAAGAGGTTGTGGTGTGAAGTTTTCGTAGTTAAGAGGTCCCGAGTCGAAAGAAGTGTCAGGTTGAAAGTGTAGGTATGTACTGGTGACCTTTTTGGTATCGGAACGGATCTACCTGGAATCAGCCGTTTCATTACAGAGACGAAAACTTATACGATAGATCCAACCAGTATTGAAAGGAAGGTTCCTCATTCGCAGAAAATTAAAGTACCGACGTTAGTGGTGGACGTCACTAAAACCTCGGGGGGCTTTATTTCAGACTGTGACAAAGGTGACAAAGGGGTAAATAAACAGTACTTCACTACCCTGGTCTACGGTACTAGAATCAAAAGACTTACAACTCGAAATTCGGTTGAAAAAGTGAGAGGAGAAAGTGAAAGTAGTTCTCCGAAAAATCAAGGAGAAGTGAAAGACGGTATTCCCACCACAGGAGACGTATAGACTCCAATAACTATAAAGAGGACCGTTAGGACTAAGGTCGAACACAAAGAAGGTCGGGTCGCAAAGAGTACTACATGAGACGTATCCTCAATTCATTCGTCCCACTGTTATATATCGGAACTACATGAGGAAAAGGATAAACCTTGGTCAGACAACAAGGTACAGGTCAAGATTGACAACGAAGGACTAGACGTATATCTAAAGAGTTCTTCGTCCAGTCCACCAGACCATAAGGGTAGAGAAAGTCTTAAAAGGTGTCAAATAACACTAGGTGTGTCAATTTCCAAAACCGTATCAGTTATTTCGTCTTTATCTACAAAAAACCCTTGAGAGAACAAAAAAGTTACCAGGTCGTCTACAACCGTTAAGCTAGAAACTAAGAAGACGGAAAAGATTTTGGTCGAACTTGTAGACCTTCAAGTACCAAGTACATAACGACTTCGGACCGAACCTCTTAAAACTCGTAATGAAATGATCACACATTCTACTCACGTTAACATGCCATCAAACTCGGGAGAAACCGTAACGGAAAGAAACCCTAACCTTACTTTTGACTGGAAAGGGTAAGGACACCGGTGACGACTCAAAAGGTTTAAACGACCGTACAACTCACGTCGTGAAAGTGTCGTAGTAGAAAGTCCTAAACTTTGAGACGGAATCTTGGGGACTTTTGAGGTAATCCTAGTTTTACATCCTCATAAAAATAACCCACTAATATATTAGACTTTCTCACTCTTCAAAAGACAAACTGCCACGTCTACTCCAAAGATAAAGTATAATTACCAGTTTAGATTATTACACCTATCATCAAAAACAACGGATATACAAATAATTGTAAACTTCCACTAAACTTGAACTATCGCACAAAATAACGAAAGAGTTTGTCATCGTTGAGAAAGTAAAATTTATATAAATACTAACTGTGTATATAAAGTTCTGTATTTCATTCAAACATTTTTTCTATCTTTTTAGAAATATGTAAGAATAAAGATCCGAAATGAAAGAGCATCTCAGACTATCCGAACTATATACGTACGAGTCAACGAGTCACCACAGACTGAAAAACGTTAGGGTACCCGACATACATCGGGTGGTCCGAGAAGACAGGTACCCTAAGAGGTCCGTTCTTATGACCTCACCCAACGGTAAAGAAGGAGGTCCCCCAAAAGGGTTGTATCCCTAGTTTGAAACACAGATGACACAGAGGACGTGACGTCCGTCTAAGAAATGGTGACTCGGTAGTCCCTTCAGGAACTACCAGAACCCGTATCGGTAATTTTCAACCAGTTATTTGACGTCAAAAATCTTGGGTCTCTCTCATTCAAAATTTGTCCCTGGAGTCCTAAGACACAAGTAAGTGAGGACCACGGTAAAAGGACCCCCTTTTGAGTCTAAAAGAGATAGGGTAAACCTAAGGGTAAAAAACTGACCTCAAGTCTAACAGTTTTCGAGACTATCTCATCTTTGAGTCGACATCCATCTTTCAGAGACATGTAAAAAGTCTTTAATTTTTGTAACTACACCTTTTAAAACTGGTCATACTCTATATCTCTCTCAATTTTTTTTAAATTTGACTTCGTATCAACTAATTGTTACAACACAATTAAAGACGACATATCGTTTCACTAAGTGAATATTTATATGTAAGAATGAAAATTTTAAATGTCGGTGAATCAAAAACGTCACTAATATATGTATATATTAAATTTTTTTTATAAGGGACTACCGAATCACCATTTCTTAAGTGGACGTTACATCCTCTACGTACAAGTTAGGGACCCAACCCTTCTCGAGAATCCCCTCCCGCGTCGTTGGGTGAGGTCATAAGAACGGACCCTTTAGGGACCCTGTCTCCTCGGACCATCCGATGTCATGTACCTCGGGGTTCTCAACCTGTTTTGAATCGCTGATATGGTGGTGGTGGTATAGAAAAATTTTTAACTTGATATCAACTAAATGTTATAACACAATTAAAGAAGACATCTCTCTTATCAAAAAGTTTAGAGGAGTATGGGAACCGGTCTAGGTCGTAATAGTGGTAAAACGAGTACAATAAAATAAAGAAAAGGGTAAATAAAAAAAGACGTAATAAAATTTTGTTTAAGGTATAGTAATAGTAAAGTGGACATTCGTCAAGTTATATTTAGAGACAATTCCTGACAATTTTTTGACGGAATGTTACTAGTGTGGGTCTTGTTAATTACCAAGGGAATCGTCGTAGATTATGTTACGGGTATAATTGTAAAGGGACTAACAAAATTTCTACAGGAGACACCAACGAACCAAACTTATTCCTAGGTTAATGACTTACAAAAAAGACTTCGTATCGACGGAGGGACCCCGACGGAGTTGACGGAAACATCTGACCCTCTGGTCTTGATTCCATTGATTCCATTTGCACCCGAGATTCCGTCTACCGTGGTAGACGATCAATCCCGGCTCACGTTCATCTCGATTGTTACCTCTTAATTGGACCAAAGAACCCGAGCCAACCTTCTCCCGGGGACTAACTGACCGGTGTTAGGAGTTCCCCCTCTCACCAGAGTGCGGTTTAAGATCTTCACCTGACACGGCCCAGTAAGGTAGGAGACCGAAGGTTGTGTCGTCACCTTAGGAACTCTTGGGCCACCCTTATCGTCAGTAAGGTCCTCTCAGTGGTGTTCTTCTGTCTTTTTACAGTCGAGAACACCCTACGCCTTCTGTCGGAGTCCAGGGGTCGAGTTAATCCTCATAAACATCCTTCATCTTCTCGTCCGTCTCTTACTTTGCCGTCCCTGACTCAACCTCTGTCACCCCAGTTAGATGCAACCTTCCTTCTTTCACACATTGACCGAAGTATCGAGAGGATCCTGTAATTAATAATGTATACAAGTCTTTGTTCTGAGAAACCAAGTATTCCATCCTCGGGTTGTCACCGTAGACCGGTAACCTAGGGTCAAGACCTTTGTACTGAAGTAACGTTCAGGGTACCCCACACCCACCCCCCTTCATCCGTTAGGTACGTATGGGACTGGTAAGACTCTAACAGACCCTTGTACACACTCGGACGGTGTATTCGTCTCCTCCCGTACGTCCATTTCAACTGTATTCCACCATAAACCATGTCTCTATGTGTAATGGTCAATGGTCTTTTCTGTACAATGGTCAGACTTTCTTAATCTTGACAGAGGAGTCTATGTCGCTATCAGAAACAGGTACGTATGTACGTACGATTTAGTGAAGGTAGTACAGGCTGAGAAACGTTGGGACACTTAGTATCGGACGGTTCGAGGAGACAGGAACCCTAAGAGGTCCGTACTTATGACCTCACTCAACGGCACGGGAGGGGATCCCCTAGAAGGACTGGGTCCCTAACTTGTACGTAGAGAGTTCAGAGGACGTAACCGTCCGGTCACGTGGACCCTTCGGGTCAGAAACAGATATAATAACTATTATATTCATTGTAGGGATTCCCATCTTTATTACTTTGGACTGTAGACTTATAATAAAGTATCAAGAGTTTAGTAAAGGTATTCGTAACGAGGAAAGTAGAAGTGTTTTGGGAGCAGGTGAATTTTAACTATAACTACAAATCACTCGAAACTGATACATAGTATTAGACACGACCCACGAAAATATAGAACACGGTAGTAAAGGTGGATAGAGAAAAATTTTCTATCCCTAAAAACAGAGATTTTAAGGAACAAAATAACCTGTCTCAAGTACAGTTCTTAGTCCTATTTATATATTAAGTACAAGATGTCCCTGCACCGAAGACGTTAATTCCTGTGACCTGTTCGACAGAGACGTTCCGACAGAGTCAGGTCCCTCCGTGGTCAGTCCACCAGTTCTTCCTTTTTAGTGTTCGTCCAACCTTGGGGTACACGTGTTCAACTTTAGGGTACTTCTACTTGACTTGAGAGGTAGACAAGAACAATGTAAACTGGAACCTTTACTTCTATTGGACGTCCTCCGTCTCGTGTGTGTACCTCGACTTGTGTGTGCAGGTCCTCCGTCTCTGTCCCTTCCTTATAAATCTTCCTCTTCTCTTGTTACTGTTCTGATCGACGGCGAAGTGGAGTCTCCGCTTAGACGACTAGTCGTTGGAGATACGATGTTTTATCGACGACGGAGGGAAGGTAGAAGGTTGAGAGGACTCTCTGAAAGAGAACCTCGGACGCGATTGTCCTTTGTGGGTTCTTTTCCCTTAAGACCCTTTACATCACGTCGGATTGTCGACCGTGTCTCGACCGTACGGACAAGATTCTACACGTGTTCCACTCCACCAAGTCACACCCTCCGTCCTTCATCCCGAAAAAACCCGTCGGGAGTCATCCTTCAATTCCATTTAATCTGGAATCACTGGTGTAATTTGAAAGATGATGACGTCTTCCACGAAGTACAACATCCTAGACGAAAGGACTACAAAAGGTGATTAAAAACACACTTTGCCCCGTCGCACAGGATGTGAACTTACTTTCACTTTCACAATCAGGGAGTCAGGATTAGAAACACTGGGGGAACCTGACATCGGACGATCCGAAGAGACAGGTACCCCTAAGAGGTCCGTTCCCATGACTTCACCCAACGGTAAAGGACGAGGTCCTCTAGAAGGGATGGTTCCCTAGTTTGGGTCCAGAGGACGTAACGGTCGTCTGGGGAATGGACGGCTCGGTGTCAATCGTCTTTTCGTACCGTACGACCTACTGAATTCCATTTCACAGAAGGTAAGTAAGTAAGTCGTTGATTAACAACCGAGACCACCACAACGAGACGAGAGACGAAGAGTCCCCTGGTAGGTCGTACGGTACCTCCCTGTCGAATTAGGAAACCCCAGGTTCGACCTTCGTCGATTAACAGTGACTGGGGTCGTTCAGACACGGACCGTCTGACAAGTGAAGTTGACCTTCCCGTGGACCGGACAGTGTCGTAGAAGGGAGTCGGTTCGCCTGTGAACCGACACCCTTCTCGGAAGGACTCGTTTACACCCGAGTCCATTTCCTGTATGGTCCCGGACAAGTCGAGAGTGGGTCGAACCGCGAGCCCGTCGTACGAGAACCCCTTAGACAGTGATACGTGGGACGTCCCGTTCTCTTTCCTTGAGACAGAGCCGACGACACTTTCACACTCCTCACCCCTCAACGATTGTAGGGGAACAGACAGAAATACCCTATCCACTAAACCTCGGTTGAAAAAAACAAAAACTCAAAGTCTACAAGGTATATGTAATTTTGTAATAAATAAATAATTACCGACACGACCCAGACTAAAGCCCACCGGAGTAGGACGTCTGCCGAACCTCACCCCGAACCCAAGAGTTGGTCTCTAACTCCGGTCCAGTGTCACCACTTTTGTGGTCTAGGATCGGTGACCTGGTCACCAGTCACTGGTCCCGGGACCGGGAAGTCGAAACGTCTTTTCTTAAAGGTGTCTACCTTTCATCACTTCGTTCAGTTCATAAATAGTCCTCCTTTTTCCTAATGTCATGCACACCGATCTGTGTGCCCGTCTGAGTCTCCCTCTCAGGGACTCAACGACTCAACGTGGGACCACCGTCAAACTTAATGAAAATACCCGCCGTAAAGAAGATCCGAAGGAAACCGGCCAGTAAGACTAAACGGACCAAGTGTCAGGTATAGACGACGTAGAGTCCTAGGAGGGTACACACACTTACATCAGTTCTACCTAGGATGGTGCTTCCGGATACCCATCTTGTAGGGAACTGTACTGAGGGGAAACCGAAGGTTCCTCGGAAAAGACACGGTACACACCAACCCCTCCAGAGAACTGAAACCCTTACTCTTTATACACCAGACACGTCCCAGGTCGGAGGAGGGAATCAACGGGACGAGAAGAACAGAACCTCAAAGCCAGTTACCTGTTACTTAGAGGTTAGCGAAAAACGACTCCCCCCGGGTAGACGGAGGTCGGAGTCCAAAAGTAAAGCCACGGACCCGAAGAGTAACACCACCGAAGAGACCACCGTCTCGTCTCCGGGACCCTACGAGTCTGAAGACATCAAAATCGAGCACCCGAGGTCTCGAACCAAAGTCATTAACGCCACGTACCCGAATCAACGGGGCTCCGTAGGCCCTAGAAGGGTCTGGTCCGTAGCTTGTGTACAGGGAACGTAACCGTCCGTCTGAAAATTGGTGACCTGGTGGTCACTTCGGGACCTCGACGGGGACTTTAGTTCTTGTCTCTGATTCACCGGACCACCCACAAGTCTGCCAGGGACTCCTACACGTGTCCCTATAAACGCAGGGTCTCGGATAATGTGTCGTGGACTTCGTCTGGACTACTCGACCCGGAACCCCGGTCCAGTCGAGACTCGTGGACCTCGTCCTGACGTCCAGGACGAATACGCGGACCACGCGTCTCACGACTGTAGCGCCACGAGGGAGCCACGAAGAACGGTAATCATTAGAAACAAGAAACTAGAAACGAATTACCTTTTCTTTCGAAACGCACGAGTGACCTCCGAAACCACAGGGTCCGACCCTTCACCTCGAGTCCGTCCGTTTAGACTTTCCGTCGCGACTAGACCAGTCCCCGATGTTTAATCACATAAGATAATTATGAAACGTCCGACCAAAATAAGTAACCGGAAACCACCCACTACTAAAAGATACGAAAAACGTAATTCAGATCCATTACCATAGATTACAGAATTGAGAGAGAGGATAGTGTCTCCTTCCATGTCCCCCTGAGAGTCTTCAAGTCTACACAAAAAGTACGAATCAGCGAGTCGACACAGGTTGAGAAACACTAGGGTACCCGACATTAGGTGGTCCGAGGAGACCGGTACCCTAAGAGGTCCGTTCTTATGATCTCACCCTACGGTAAAGGAGGAGGTGTACCCAAGAAGTCCGTGACTGTTTATCCGACTTAAAAATATAGATTCTTCACCCTCGAGGTCTGTGACTACCCCGAGAACCCTCCGTTTCCGTAGTAGACCCTGGAGAAGCCTCCGGTCCGGGGAGACAGGTGCCCAACCGTACGGGAGGAGGACCCCTGGAAGGACTGGAGTACAGAGAATGTAAAGATCATGACCGTCCGTCCAAGAAATGGTGATCGCGGTCCACGAATACGTTTCAACTAAAGAGTACCTCTTAATACTTTAAACGAAGGACAGTTGTAGTCCGAGTTGGACTTCGACATAAACGACTTTACTAGTATATATGTAGTATGCCGTGTGTAGTAGCGGTGGGCTCATTGTCCTTACCATCTGTCTGCTTTTCCCTCTGGAATGAAACTGTGTCCGATATAAGTAAACCCCGGCGGTGGTACCTACCCTGCCCAATTTGTCATCCATTAAATAACAGAGTGTCAAGACCTCCGACCTTCAGGTTTGACTCCAGAGTAGTCCTAACCGACGAAACCTTCGACCCTCCTTTCCTAGACAGAGAAGGTCCGGAGACCGACACCCGCCACCCCGGAGGGGTACAGAGAGGTACGATACAGAAACACAGGTTAAAGGGAGAACAATATTCCTATAGTCAGAATAATCCAAATAAAGATGGGAGTACTTGAATAAAAATTGTACTACCGGAGGTATTTCTAGAATACAGGTTTGTCAGTATAAGACTCTATTACTTACAGTTGTATTACTTAAAAATACTCCCCTCTCCTGTGTTAAGTCGGATATTGTCGGGCGTTAATCGATAAGAGGGGGTAAAAAATCTCTGCTCTTTACCCCCGGGTCTCTCGGAACCCCGTCGTACCAAGTAGTCACCCCTGGACCCTTACCTAGGGTCGAAAGATGATGGGAACGTCCCGAGGAAACCTTAGGTCCACATACTTCCCCGCTGACATGGGGTTTACCCGTACCTCAACCACAGTAATACATCCACCGCTCGGACGAGAGTCCATTACAAAGAAAAAAAATTTTTAAAAAAAAATTAAAATTTTAGAAATTAAGAATGTACACAAGGGTTTGTACTTGGGGGGAGGGTGGAGGGAGGGGTATTGTAGAGAGACCCAGTAGGGGTACGTGGTCGGGGTTCGTACGACATAGGACGCAGTCTGTATCTGACCGCTAAGCTAAGAATGTACTATCATATGTACAATCCTACGGTAAGAGGGTTTAGTAGGGTGGGAGAGGGAGAGGGAGAGGGAGACTCAGGTTTTCAGGCAATATGTGTAGACACAGAAAAAACGACAGAACGTATGTCCCAGCAGTAACGGTAGAAGGATTTAAGGTATATATACACAATCATATGACATAACCACAAAAAGAAAGACCGAATGAAGTGAGACATATTAGCCGACGTCAAAGTAGGTAGAGTAGTCTTGACTAAGTTTACTTAAGAAAAATTGTCGACTCATTATGAGGTAACACATATACATGGTGTCGAAAGAATAGGTAAGTAGACGACTACCTGTAGATCCAACAAAGGTACAGGACCGATAATATTTGTCACGACGCTACTTGTAACCCCATGTACACAGAGAAAGTTAAGACCAAAGGAGCCACACATGCGGGTCGTCACCCTAACGACCCAGTATTCCATCGAGATAAACGTTAAAAAATTCCTTAGAGGTGCGACAAGAGGTATCACCGACATGATCAAACGTAAGGGTGGTTGTCACATCCTACCAAGGAAAAAGAGGTGTGGGAGAGGTCGTAAATAACGAACGTCTAAAAACCTAGCGTCGGTAAGACTGACCACACTTCACCATGGAGTAACACCAAAACTAAACGTAAAGAGATTATTACTCACTACAACTCGTAGAAAAGTACACAAACAATCGGTAGGCATACAGAAGAAACCTCTTTACAGATAAATCAAGAAACCGGGTAAAAAACTAACCCAGCAAATAAAAAGACCTTAACTCGACGTCTTCAACGAACATATAAAAACTCTAATCAACAAACAGTCAAC